>JAKSZT010053785.1:2621067-2866005 GCA_026826555.1 Tolypeutes matacus
CGGGTCAGCTAACCACGCCGTGCAGGCGGGCTTGCCTTCACCAGGAGGCCCCGGAGCCCTACTGATTGAGCCACAGCCGCTTCCCTGTGGTTTACTGTTCTTAGTAATCTAAGGACCTGAGTTTTTATGCCCATGAAGGTAGATCTGCCTAAAGCTACATCCTTAATAAAAAGATCACCAAAATTTCCATCTACCAGATAAAAAGGTTGTCTGCCTTGACCTGAGTCCTGACCATGGAATTCATATTTATACTATTGCCCACTCCTGGAGTCCTTCATATTGAGAAATTAACATAAAAATAAATCCTTATCACCTGGTGTCCATAGAGCACCTGGAAGAAGAAAATATAAATCCTTTCTGCAGAGATATATCTTGAACAAACTGTCCAGATTCTCTGCAGATAAACTCATCACTGAAAATGAGCTCAAAATCTAAAATTACAAACCATATGTGAAAATAATCCACCTTGAGTAAGAGTTCTAAGACACAATATATAGTAAGATTTGATCCCTAAGAATTTTATATAATAGAATGATCTAAGAAACTGTAATATTAAAATATGATGACATTAAATTTATGAAAAAGGACTCTAAATACCATTTAGAAAATTGAGAAATTGTCAAAAAAGAAAAGATTGATTTGAAAAAAAATTTTTTTTTTTAATTTTAAGGAATTAAAAACATAAAAACATAGTCACTAACATTTAAAAAATAATGTTTAAAGAGATAATTATTATTCACCATTGCCAAAAGTTGGAAACAACCCAGGTGTCCATCAACAGATGAATGGATAAACAAACTGTGGTCTATTCACACAATGGAGTATTACGCAGCTATAAGAAGAAATGAAGTCATAAAGCATATGGCAACATGGATGAGCCTGGAGGACATTATGTTGAGTGAAGCAAGCCAGACACAAAAGGACAAATACTGTATGAATGCATTACTATGAACCAAATATATTGTATAAAATATTGTTTGATTCACACACACAAAAAAACCCAAAAAGCAAAACAACAACAAAAAAACTTACATGTATCCATTACATTTAATTGAGAAACGTATATATTTATTCATCTGTGTTTACTTTTTAGTTTTTAATTGCTTATGTTTTCAATTATTAAATGTAAAAAATAAAGTTAAAAAAAAAAAGAGATAATTAGTGAACTGGAGGATTGATATGAACCAATTTCAGACACAGGAAATATGAGAAGGTAAGAGTGGGATGACCAACCAACCTGATTAGTATAGGACTTTTCTGGTTTTATCACTGAAAGTCCTGTGTCCCTGAAAGCCTATAAGTACTGGACAAACTAGGATGGTTGGTCAGTCACCCCAGTTAACAGATATGAAGAATAGAATGAGAAGGGCCAACATAAAAATTCCAAGAGGAGAAAATATTGAGAGTGGGGGAGAGGAAATACTTGAAGAAATAATGACTTTGAATTTTCAAGAATTGATGAATATGAGTTCACAAATATCAAGAAAGAGAAATAAAAAGAAGTCTATACATATATATCATAATGAAACTGTAGAACACCAAAGACAAAGAGGAGCTCTTCAGAGCTACCATAGAGGAAAAAACAGCTTGCCCACAAAGGAAGAAAATATAGACTGGCAGCAGATAATACAAATATCATGCAGAAGTCAATATAATAATAATTTTAATGGCCTGAGATGAAATAAATTGCCATCTAGAATTCTGCACTCTGTTAAAAATTATTTTAAAATTACAGCAATGCCCTCACTCCCACCCCATGAAAGGGTAATCTCACAGTCACTACTCTAAAGGAAGGTAGCCCCACCATGCATCCAGCCACATCCCAGCCCAAGCTCACTTCACCACCAGATGCTGAGGGACAGAGGAACCCACGCACCTGCTGACCTCCTTTGCCCAGTGCTGGAGCTGGTGTTCATCCAGAGTCTCTTTGCATAAGAAAGGGAAACCCACAGGGGCCAAAAATGAAAAAAAAAAAAAAGAGCTGAAACCAGAGTGGCAAATGGCAAAGGAAATAACTCAAGCTACACTGAGGGATCTGCCAATACAAGGAACCTAGAACCTCATGTTTAGTGGCAAGGTGGGGTACATAAGAAGAAACCTTGGACCCATGAAATGAAGACTTGAAATTGAGGCCTTTACATATATTAACTAAAACTTCAGAAAGGCTACAGTGAGAGGGTTAAAGAGAAAAGTCTCTGCTGGAAAAAAGAGCCGTCAAGGAAATCTGTCTTTTACAAACCTTAGTTAGCATGGGATGAGTGGCGGGGGGGGAGTTGATCTAGTAAATTCATGAGCACAAACATGGCCACACATGGGTTTGGTATTGAAATGTACTTCTGAGGTCTAGGAAAATTCATGTCAAATGCTTCTGGCTCAGTAGTGAACTAGAGCATCTAGCAGAAGTAAATGCGAATCTTTTTAGGAAGAATGTACCTTCAGTTCAAGCTCTCTAGAATTTCCACTGATTAGGACCAACCAGAGAAAATCTCACAATAAAATATTGTGCAACTCAAAGGAAAAAGGGGTATTGTAAATGAGGACCAGCTGGAACCACAAACACCGAATTAAACTCTTATAGATTCATATATTGAAATTATTAAGTAGAAAATATGAACTAACTATACTTAAAATTTTCACAGATATAAAAGCAGAAAATGAAAACATACAGTAGTGAAAGATTATCAAACATGACTGGAAAGTTTTGGGGAAAAAAAAACAAATAGAGCTTTTACAAATTAAAAACTATAATCATTGTGTTTTAAAAAAAATTTAATGAACTATGCAAATATTCTCGCTGTCCTGATTTTGTGATAATCAGGGTAGGTTAAACATTCGCTATATTAGAAACCATGCATGTGTCCCCAGACCTAGTTTTTCTCCCTAGGTGTGGTTTTTAGAATGCTGGTGATAAACCAAGCCTGATTTATTATTGACCATCCTGTATGGGAAAAGACTGTTAACGCTGGGTATCTTTCGTCAACCTTAAGAGATATAGCAGGGGGACGGATGTGGCTAGGGTGGTTGGGCATCCATCTCCCATATGGAGGGACCTGGGTCTGATCATCGGGAACTCCTGGTAAAAATTAAAAAAAGAAAAATATGGAAGGCACATAGGCCACCAGGCCCTGTGCATGGGTGAGGCCCCCAGGCCTACGCACAGGTGCACCACCAGGTCCCGAGAGCCACACAGCAAGATGATGATGTAACAGAAGAGTGATACAAGGGAGAACCAAGACAAGACACACCGAAAAACCAGGAACTAAGGTGGCGCAGGCAGTAGGACACCTCTCTCCCACATCGGAGGTGCCGAGGATTGAATCCCAGTGAAAACAGGAGGAGAAGAATGAGAAGAGAGAGCAGGAAATGGACACAAAGAGTTGCCCAAAGAATGGACACAGAAACAGCAAAAACGGGGGGGGGGGGGGCCGGAGTGAAAATGGATAAAGATAATTAAATAGATAAATAAATCCTTAAAAAAAAAAGTATAGGGGAGTAAGATACGGACTATAGTTAGTAATAATACTTTGACAATGCTCTTTCATAATTTGTTAACAAATGTTACACAGCAATGCAAAGTATTTGTGGTTGGGTAATTGTGTGGGAGCCCTGTATGATGTTATGCATGTTTGTTTTGTAAGTTCACAATGTTTACTGAACACTTACAGTTTATGTATGTTCATGTATGAATATATACTTCAATAAATTGCTTAAAAAAAAAAAAACAACTTAATGAACTGGTTAAATAGCAGATTCAAGGAAGTTGAGCAGAAAATTAGTGACCTGAAAGAAAAAAATAGAAGACAAAGAGATAGAAATTACAAAAGAGATATAAAAAGAAAAAGAATGTGTATATATCTAATTGAGGTTCTAAAAGAGGAGAATAGAAAGAATAGGGGAGAGACATTTGAACAGATTTTATAGATTCTTGAGAAGCCAATCCTCAAATTCAGTAATCATAACAAATCCTAAGGGAATAAATAAGAAATAATCTATATACACACATATACACATATTCACGTAATTGTGAAATTAGAGACCATCAAATCTTGAGAGCTACCCAGAGAGAAAAAAGTCATGTAACAGCAACAATGGAAATCAGAAAATAAAGGAATCATATTTTCAAAGTATAGGAGCTATAACTGACAACCTAAAATTTTAGAAAAAAGTAAATTACACTCAATAATGACAGTAAAAATGGCATTTTTCAGATAAACCAAGAAGAGTTTACTATTAGCAGACTAAAGGAACTTCTTATATTTGAAGAAAAAGGAATTATTCCGCAAGAAAGGTCTGAAATCCAAGAAAAATTGGTAAGGGAAACATGAATAATTCTAAAAATACAATGACTATTAAAAGCACTAACAATTTCAATTTGGGAAGAAAATAGAGAAATAAAATTTTGCATATCAATTTATAAGATGGGAAGAGAGTGGGGTTGAAATGTTCAAAGCTCTCTGTACTGTTTGGGTAGAGATTCTTAATTATTTTAGTTTTTAAGTTAAATATGTTAAAAATTTAAGTGTAACTACTAAGAGAATGGAAATGGAGTATATACATCCCAAAAAAGCAGAGAGGCTGAAATGGAATTTTAAATTCGGTCTAATGTAAAGAATCCAGAAAAGAAGAAAAGCAGCATAGAAAAAGAGAACAAGCAGAAAGTAACTGAGAAGGCAGACATAAATCTAAATATATCAACCATTATTTTAAAAATTTATATAGAGTAAACTAACCAGTTAAAAGACAAAAAAAATTTAGATTAGAAAAAAATTTCCAGTTAGAACTTCTTACCAAGGGATGCTTAAAACCTGAGGTCAGAGAAAGATTGAAAGTAAAAAGACAGAAAAAGATATGTAAGGATATATATTTTTTCTTACTCATTTTTAAATAAACTAGTGCTAA
This sequence comes from Tolypeutes matacus, assembly GCA_026826555.1. Classification (NCBI taxonomy): domain Eukaryota; kingdom Metazoa; phylum Chordata; class Mammalia; order Cingulata; family Chlamyphoridae; genus Tolypeutes; species Tolypeutes matacus. The sequence goes on from JAKSZT010053785.1 coordinate 2,625,967, forward strand.
TGTAGGTTTATTGGTGGTTGGGTTTTTTTTAAAGCAAACTTTTCTTGAGGTATATCATTCATACATGAACTTTTATTGAGGTATATCATTCATACATGACATAATAAGTGTACAGTAAAAGTTGTGAACTTATAAAACATACATGCATATCATCATACAGGGCTCCCATATATCACGTTACCACCAACACTTTGCATTGTTGTTGTGGCAGTTTGATGTAATTATGAATTCCAAATATATAATTGAATCATGCTTGTAAACTGATCTGTTAATCTGGGCATGATTAGGTTAGGATTAGGGCATTGAGCCCCACCCCTTGGTGGGTGGGGAATTGAATATTAAAGGCAAGGCAAAGGACAGTTGAGGTGGTCTTTTGAGAAGCAGTTTTGATGTTGGAAAGAAGGCCCCAGGGGAAGAGAAGCAAGCCGTTCGCCTGATCTCTGCAGCTGACCTCGTGGAGGAAACAGGAGCTAAGCCCGGAGAGAAACGCAGCCCCGGGAAGAGAGGAACCCCAGAAGCCTGAATCCTGGCAAACGCCAGCAGCTGTCTTGCTCTAACACGTGGCAATGGACTGTGGTGAGAGAAGAAACTTAATGCTTTATGGCCTGGTATTTGTGGACTTCTACCCCAAATAAATACCCTTTATAAAGACCAACCCATTTTTGGTATTTTACATTAGCACCCCTTTGGCTGACTAATACAGTTGTGAAACATTTGTTACAAACTATAAAGAGCATCATCAAATATTACTACTAACTATAGCCCATATCTTACATTTGGTGTATTTTTCTCCCAACCCACCTGAGGATTAACATCTTGTATTAGTAGTACAAATTTGTTACGGTTTATGAAAGAACATCCTCATATTTGTTCTGTTAACCATAGTCCATCTTCCACCACTGGATTCTCTGTGTAATACAGTCCCATGCTTTGTACAATCCATTCAAAGTGCATGCTCAGTGGCTCTCCTTTTCATCACAGAGTTGTGCTGTCATCACCTCAGTCAATTTTAAAGATGTTTTCATTACTCTAAAAGGAAAAATCCCATACCCTCTTAAACTTCCCCATTGTTGTTCTTTAGACTTGATATAATATCTTCTTTGTCATTGTTACAAAAATATTACAATATTAGTGTTAACTATTGTCTAAAAGTTATATTAGTTGTAATTTTCCCATTTATCACCATATTCTTGGCATTTTTTAAAAAGATTCTTACATTTATACTATTAACCACAATCTTCACCAACCACTAAAATCACTATGTTATACATTCCCTAGCTTATTCTATAGCTTCCTTTCAATTGACATTTACATCTATAGACTACCCCTTTCAGACACAATCACATTTATAAATCAACAGTGTTAGTTATACTCTCTATAACGTGTTACCATCAATTCTATTCATTACCACGCTTTTACAATAAATCTCATTAAAAATTCTATATACATTAAGCTTCAGTTCTCATTCTTAACTCATACTCTATCTCCTAGTAACCTACACTCTAGAGCAAGGGTTCTTAACAAGAGATCCGTGAATTTGAATTGAAATTCAAAAAAAAACATTATTTTTGGGAGGATGTGTTGGTGTGGGTGTGATATAGTTATTAAATAATACACAGTATAGTATGAACTTAGTAAGGGGTCCGTCGTTTTCACTTGACTGGCAAAGGGGTCCATGGAACAAAAAAGGTTAAGAAGTTCTGCTCTAGAGTTTACCTCCATGAGTTTACTCATTGTATTTAGGTCATATTAGTGAGACCATACAATATTTGTCCTTTCTTGTCTGACTTATTTCACTCTGTTAGGGTATTTATTCAGAATATATACAGGAAAACAGAAACTACTTTAGGTATTTCAAGCAGAAAGGGATATAATACATGGAAATTAAGGTTTACAAAAGCACTTGAAAGGCTAGAGGAAAAAAAGCCAGGGGAGAGATAACACAAGTTTTAGGTTTCATCTCTGCAGCAATGGTCCAAAGAGTCAGTGCTGCCTTGCCACACAGGAGATTAGAAACCTGCAGGAAACCACTGATGGCATGCAACTCATCATGCAGTCTCAAGACTGATACTAGTGGTGAGACACAAAGTTCAACCAGTTTTTATAAAGACTCAGAGCTCTTGAAGCCCTCATACTACTCTTGCCAGTTTCAGGAAAAATATGGTTTCTACCTTCCTTCTGCTCTACAAATCTTGCAGTAGGGTTTCTCAAAGACAGAATCTAAATCAATATGGAGAAAGAATTCAGGAAATGTAGTGTCCAGCATCCACCTCCTTGAAACAGGGGAAAGTATAGATGAGGATGGAAATGGATGCTGAGCACCAATAGAAAAGATTCAGCACAACAAAGTAACCAGAAGAAAGGCCACAGGTAGTGAAGGCAGACACAATTGACTTTGAGGAATTGGCTTAGTTTACCATGGCTGCAGTAACAAAGCATCACAGATTAGTTGGCTTAAGGAACAGAAATTTCTTGTCTCAGTTCTAGAGGTGAGAAGTCTAGAATCAAGGTGCCACAGGCAGGGCCATGCTGCCTTTTAAAGGGTATATGCCATTCCATGACTCCTTGGCTTCGGGTCGGTAGACAGCAATCTGTGGGTCCTTGGCTTGGGGGCAACATAACTCAGTCTCTGCCTTTGTCATATGCCTGTCTCTCTGTCTCTTTCTTACCTCTGCTTAAGGACACCAGTAACATTGGATTAAGGGCTCACCAAAATCCAGTTTGCCCTCATCTTAACAAATACCATCTTCAAAGAACCTATTTCCAAATAGGATTACATTCAAAGGACCAGGGGTTAGCATTGTTCATATTTTTGGGGGAAACACAATTTAATCCTTAACAGGAATGAAGGATTTTAAAGGATAGAGATAGCTACTATATAATGATAAAGGGGAATTTTTTTACTTGAAAAATAAAATTTATTTTTGGGTTGATTCATCTAATAACACAGTTGGAAACTTTAACATTCCTCAGTCAGTTTATCATTGATAAACGAGACAGATAAAAATAAATAATATTTCTGAACACTTGAAAAATGCAATTAAAATCCTGGTCCAAAACAAACAAAAAAGAAAAAAAATCCTGGTCCAAAAGATACATATAGAATCCTGTGCTCAACAGGTAAGAATTCAAATTCTTTTCAAGCACATAGAACAATTAGAAAAAGTGACCATATCTAGACCACAAAAAATTTCAAGATCAAAAATCAATACCGGACAAATATATTCTCTGACCCAAATGCAAATCAATTACAAAAAGATTCTTTAAATAACACTTTGATTCTGTGTCTTAAAAACAGAGAATATACCTATTCATGTATCCATAAACAGGCACAAAAACAAGCAGTATATTTGGCTCTGGTGAATTTTAATAATAGTTAAGAAAACATTCTCTATGACGTAAAAAAAGTAAAATTCAATCACAAAATTTAAAAAAATATATCCTTTCTTCTGAAAAGTTTACAATGCTTTCTTACTTCTTGGCTAAAAGAAGAAACTCAAGCTAATGGAAACTACATATCAGAACCTCCAGGATACTATGAAGCAGTTTTCATAAGAAAAAACTGATATTTGTCAAAATTCAACATTTATTCTTGATTTAAAAATAAAACTGTTAATAAAAATGGAATAGACACTTTCTCAACATGATAAAATATGTCAATCCCACTCAAAAAGTCATTATGCATAATGGAGAACACTAGATATATTCTATCAAAGTAAAGAACAAGACAAGATCTCAGAATGTCTTTTTCCTCACTCTACTCCTTACAACCCACCAATGAGGCAAAGCAGTTTAATATAAAAATAAAACTTTTTTTCTGTCCCATAAAAAAAGAGACAACACAGCATGATTATTATTTTAAAAATGGAAAATAACAAGTGTTGGTGAGCATGAAGAGAAATTGCCATCTTAAGCATTGTTGTGGGAATATAAAATGGTGCAGAAGCTGTGGAAAAGTTTGACAGTGTCTCAAAAAGTTAAACATAGAGTTACCATATGGCCCAGCAGTCATACTTCTAGATATATATCCAAAAGAACTGAAAGCAAGAACTTGAACAGATATTTGTACATCACTGTTCATAGCAACATTATTCACAATAACCAAAAGGTGGCAACAACCCAAGTGTCCATCAACAGATGTACAGATAAACAAAATGTGGTGTTTACATACAATGGAATATTGTTCTGCCATAAAAAAGAACGAAGTTCTGCTACATGTTACAACATGGATATACCTTAAAGATATAATGTTGAGTGAAATAAGCCAAACACAAAAGGACAAATATTGCATGATCTCACTTATATGAAATAACTAGAATTTGCAAATTCATACAGCTTATCAGGGGCAAAGGAGGAGGGAAGGAGGAAAGTCATTGCTTAAGGGGTACAGAATTTCTGTTTGGGGTGGTGGAAAAGTTTTGGTAATGAATAGTGGTGATGGTAGCACAACAATGTGAATGTAATTAATACTACTGAATTATATATTTGAAAGTGATAAAATGGAAAAAATTTTTGTCTATATGTTCCTACAATAAAAAAATTTAAAAACATATAGAACTATACAACACAAAGAGTGAACCCTAATGTAAAGTATTGACTTTAGTTACTAATATAATTCTAATAATATTGATTTACCAATTGCAACAAATGTACTACATTAATGTAAAATATTAATAATCAGGAAAACTGGGGGGGGGGTAGGCATATGGAAACCCTGTATTATCTATGTAATTTTTCTCTAAACCTACAACTGCTCTAAAAATAAAATAAAGTCTATACTGCAGCTGTACAGTAGGTGAGGAAAAAAAAAAAAAGGACAAAAAAAAATAATAAAGTCTATTTAAAAAAAAAAAAAGAACAAGACAAAGGCAGCTGCTATTGCACTCTCATTTAACATTGTTCTGGATAGAAGTACTAACCAACTGCATTTTTTTTTTTTTTTTTAAGAGAGACATTCCTTTATTTATAGGCACATTCATTAACTTTAGATAATGAATTAAGTTTACCAGGACTTTTAACATGTTCAATATCCCTCTGTGTATGATCTAGAATAGAAAAGATATCATCATAATTATCAGACATATATCAAGAATAGGAGAGATACAGGTACAGTACTTAATACTAATCAATTCACTAATCAATGCATAAGTTTCTCTTTGAGCTGCAATTAATAGATCTAAGCTCGAGGTTTGCAATGCCATACATGTTATCTCTCCATGGGAGCAGGCCATAATGCCAATTGTGTTTAAGTTCTACTTGCATCACTCTAGTAATTGTTGCTCCACTTGGCATGTATGCCCTTCACACTGCCAGCATGCTACAGCACCATTGACCCTAGAGAGAAGCTAGGAAGGTAGGCGCCAGTATTTCACTGGCTTGGTACACAGTGCCCTTCGGCACTATGAAACAGAGCCAGTCTGGAGGCAATGTCCATTGTACATCTGGCCATATCGAGCTGTATTTTTAAAATAATTTATTTTTAGTTTTTGTAAAGTATACATAATATAAAAATCATTTAAACTATTTTAAGTGGATAATTCTTTGACATTAAGTATATTGACAATATTGTGTAACTTTCACCACTATCTATATCCAGACTATTTTCATCATTCCAAGCCAAAACTCATACTAATTTACTGTAACTTCCCAGTCTCCACTCCCTCCATCCTGGTAACCATTATTCTGCTTTCTGTCTCTATGAACTTGCTTATTCTAAGTATTTCATGTAAGAGAACTCATACAATATTTGTCCTTTTGTATCTGACTTATTTCACTTACCATGATGTCTTCAAGATTCATCGATGTTGTAGCAAGTAATGGCACTTCTTTTTGTGGCTGAACAATATTCCATTGTGTGTATATACCACATTTTATTTATCCAGTAACCTGTTGATGGACACTTAGGTTGTTTCCACCTTTTAGCTATGGTGAATAATGCTTTGATGAACATTGGTGAATAGATATATCTGTTTGAATTCCTGCTTTCAGTTCTTTTGGGTTTATACCTAGGTGTGGAATTGCTAGGTCATATGGTAATTCTAAGTTTAACTTTCTGAGGAACCATCAAACTGTTTTCCACAGTGGCTGCATCATTTTACATTCCCACCAACAATGTACGAGGGTTTCTATTTTTCCACATCCTCACCAACACTTGTTATTTTCAGTGTTTTAATAACCATCCGAGTGATATTAAGTGGTATCTCATTGTAGTTTTAATTTGCATTTCTCTATGGCTAATGATTTTGAGTGTTTCATATACTTATGTGCCATTTGAATATCTTCTTTGGGGAAATGTCTATTCAAATTATTGGCCCAGTTTTTTTTATTAACTTTATTTCAAATTCAAAAAATGAAATCAACAGAAAAAGGCAGCTTGACAAGTTATGGAAGCATTACTCCTAAAAAGTTCTGCCCAGGTACTTTTATCTGGTCTAATTCCAACTACTAATGTAATTGTTTCCTCTAGTGTTCAGAAAGAGACACAGATTTACACAGATTAGTTAAATGACGTGATCAAAATCTCATTAATGAAAAAAACGAAGGAGAGAAAAAAATACTTAATAATATTTATATCTCACAAAAACAAACCCCATATTCTTTTTGTTACCTTTAGCATTAACGCAATACTAACTTTGATTTTGCTACAAAAACTTTATACTGTTGTTAATTATAGTCTACAAATTACATTATTTATATTTTTCCCATCTATCACCACATTCTTAACACCTTGTAGTAGAGAACATTCCTGTATTTATACATTAACCACAACCCTCATCCACTGCCAAAATCATTGTTCTATGTTTCCTATATTATCCTCCAGCTGTCCTCCAACTAACATTAGTCTCCCTAGACTACCCATTACAGCCACAATCACATCCATAAATCAACAGTTTGTTACATTCATTATACTGTGTTACCATCAAGTCCAACCATTACCACATATTTACATTTGATCTTATTAAACATTGTATATATATCCAGCATCGTCTCCCCCTTCTCATCCCACATTCCATCTCCCACCAATTTACACTTCATACTCCAACTCCATAAGCTACTCATTTTATTTAGTTCATATCAGTGAGACCATACAACATATGTCCTTTTGTGTCAGACTTATTTCACTCAACATAATATCCTCAAGGTTCTTCTTATGTGCCATGTGCTTCCCCAAAATTACAGCTTAGTAACATTGCATCATATGACTATACCACATCTTTTTTATTATTCATATATTGATGGGCACTTAGGTTGTTTCTGTCTTTTAGCAATTGCGAGTAATGTTGCTATGAACATCAGTGTGCCAATAATTGTTTATGTCCTTGCTTTCAGTTCTTCTGAATATATTCCTGGTAGCGGGATTGCTGGATCAAATGGAAGTTCTAATTTAGTTCCTCAAGGAACTGCCAAATCGTCTTCCACAGAGGCTACACCATTTTACACGCCCACCAACAGTGAAGGAATGTTCCTATTTCTCCACATCCTCTCCAGCACTTGTAGTTTCCTGTTTGTTTGTTTGTTTGTTTTTAATAACGGCCATTCTGTATGGAGTGAAATGATATCTCATCATAGTTTTGATCTGCATTTCCCTAATAGCCAGTGATGTTGAATATCTTTTCATGTGTCTTTTGGTCATTTGTATTTCTACTTTGGAAAAATGTCTATTCAAGTCTTTTGCTCATTTTTAAAATTAAGTTCCTTGTTATTTTGTTGTTAAGTTATGTGATCTCTTTATATAACATAAAGATCAATCCCTTATCAGACATATGGTTTCCAAAGATTTTTTCCAATTGAGTTGGCTGTCTTTTAACCTTCTTAACAAAATAATCTGAAACTTGGCCCATTTTCAAATTGGGTTGTTTGTCTTATTGTTGCTGAGTTGTAAGAGTTCTTTATATATTTTGGATATTGGACTTTGTTAGATATATGGTTTCCAAATATTTTCTCCCATTCTGTAGCTTGTCTTTTCACTTTCTTAATAATGTTTTTTTGATGTACCACAGCTTTTAGCTTTGATAAAGTTCATTTCATCAACTTTTTTCTTGTGTTGCTTGTGCTTTTGGTATAAAATCTAAAAATCTATTTCCTACCTAAAGATATTTCCCTAAGTTTTTCTTATAAGAGTTTCATAGTATTAGCTTTTATATTTAAGTCATTGATCCATTTTGTATTAATTTTTGTATATGGTGAGGTAGGGGTCCACATTCTTTTTTTTTTTTTTTTTTTTTGCATGTAGATTTTTAGTTGTCCCAACATCATTTGTTGAAGAGATAGTATTTCCCTCATTGAATGGACTTGGCACCCTTATCAAAAATCAAGTGGCCAGTGATGTGAGAATTTATCTCAGGACTCTGAATTCTATTCCATTAACCTATATATCTATCTTTATCCAATACCACACTGTTTTAATTACTGTAGTTATGCAGGAAATTTTGAAGTCAGGAAATGTGAGTTTAGCAACTTTGTTTATTTTCAGGGTTGTTTTGGCTATTTAGAGCTCCTTGCAATTCTTATGAATTTAAGGATCAACTTTTCCATTTCTTCAAAAGAGGCTGCTGGAATTTTGATAGGTATTGCACTGAATTTATAGATTACTTTATTTATTTATTTATTTTTAAAAGATTTGTTATTTATTTATTTATTTATCCCCCCCTTGCTGCTTGTGCTCGCTGTGTCCACTTGCTTTGCATTTTTTCTGTGTCTGCTTGTCTCCTTCTGTTGCATCATCTTCCTGCACCAGCTCACTGTGCCGCGTGGGTTGGCTTGTCTTCACCAGGAGGCCCCAGGAATCGAACCTGGGGCCTCCCATATGGTAAATGGGAGCCCAACCAATTGAGCCACAGCCACTTCCCTATAGATTTAAGTAGTATTGACATCTTAACAATATTAAGTTTTCTAATCCATAAACCCAAGATGTCTTTCCATTTATATAGGGTTTCTTTAATTTCTTTCAGCAATATTTTATAGTTTTCAGGGTACAAGACTTTCACCTCCTTAGTTAAATTCACTCCTTTGTATTTTATTCTTTTAGATGCTATTGTAAATGGAATTATTTTCTTGATTTTCTTTTCAGAGTGTTCATTACTGGTGTATAGAAACCCAAATGACTTCTGCATGTTTATTTTGTATCCTGCAACTTTGCTGATTTTTAAAATTAATTCTAGTAGCTTTCTTATGATTCTTTGGGATTTTCTATATATATAGTATCATGTTATCTGTGAATAGGGATAAGATGACTTCTTGCTATCCAATTTGGATGCCTTTTGTTTCTTTTTCTCACTTGATTCCTCTGGCAAAAATTTCCAGTACAGTGGAATAACAGTGGTGACAGAAGGCATCTTTGTCTTGTTCCTGATCTTAGGTGGAAATCTTTCGGTCTTTCATCCTTGAGGGTAATGTTTGCTTTGAGTCTTTCATTAAAAAACAAAACAAAACATGTTTTTTAATCATGTTGAGAAAGTTATCATGTACAGAGTTTCCTTCTATTCCTAGTTTTCTAAGCATTTTTTTAATTGTGAAAAGATTTTAGATTTTGTCAAGTTCTCTTTCTGCATCAATTAAGATGATCATGTGGGTTTTTTTTTTATTATTATTCATTCTATTAATGTGGTATAGTACATTAACTGATGTTCTTATATTGAAACATCCTTGCATTCCTGGAATAAATATCACTTAGTCATGTTGTATAATCTTTTATCATACTATTGGGTTCAATTTCCCAGTATTCTGTTGAGGATAATTGCATCTATATGCATAAGGGATGTCTGTAATTTTCATTTCTTTGCTATCTTTATCTGGCCTTAGTATCAAGGTAATGCTGGCCTCCTAGAATGAGTTAGGATGTAATACCTCCCCTTCTATTTTTTGGAAGAGTTTAAGAAGGATTGGTGTTAAATCTTCTTTAAGTGTTTGGTAGAACACAATAAAAACTATTCTTTCCTGGACTTTTCTTTATTGGGAGGTTTTCCACTACTGATTCAATCTTTTAAATTGTTATAGGTTTGTTGGTATGTCCTAATTCTCCTTGTGTCAGATTAGGTAATTTGTATATTTCAAGGAATTTTTCCATTTCATCTAGGTTTTATAATTTTTCAGTATATACCTCTTCATAGTATCCTCCTAAAATCCTTTTTATTTCTGTAAGGTTGGCAGTAATGTTCCCACTTTCATTCCTGATTTTAGTTATTTGTATCCTCTCTCTTCCTGTTTGTCAGTTTGTCTAAATGTTTGCCAACTTTATCGATCTTTTTTAAAAACCAATTTTTAGTTTTGCTGAGTCTCTGTTGTTTTTTTAATTCTCTATTTCATTTATCTCTGCTCTAATCCTTATTGTTTGTTTCCTTCTACTATCTTTGGATTTAGTTTGCTCTTCTTGTTCTAGTTTCTTTAGGTGTGAAGTTAGGTTATTGATTCATGATCTTTCTTCTTTTTTTAAAATTCAAGTAAATATCCTTTATTAAAGAGAAAAAGGAATATTGTTAAGCACCAAAACTGATTGCAATACTTAGTGGACAAGTCCTTAACTCTGAAGTCAAGAGTGTAAAAAACATGAAATACAAAGCAATACAATTTACAGTGCAGAAAATTGCACTAAAGAGCAAAAGGCAACAGTCAAAACAAATATTGGACATTTCATAGTATTGCTATAAATGCTTGCTTAGATTTTTCTTCATATTTTTAATCCTTTAGAATGTTAATTGAGTATATTTAAGTTCTTCTTTTTTAATGTAGGCATAAGTTTCCCTCTGAACACTGCCTTCATTGCATCCCATAAGTTTATATATATATATATGTGTGTGTTTTTTTTGAAGGAGATACTGGGAATCAAACCCAGGACCTTGTGCGTGAGAAGCAGGCACTCAACCACTGAGCCACATCTGCTCCACCCCCCCTTAAGTTTTTGTATAGTGTGTTTTTGTTTTCATTCATCTCAAGATATTTCCTCGTTTTCCACGTGATTTCTTCTTTAATGTACTGGTTATTTAAGAGTGCATGGTTTAATTTCCACCCATTTGTAAATTTTCCAGTTTTCCCTCTGTTGTTGACTATTAGTTTTATCCCACTGGGATCCAAGAAGATACTTCGTATGATTTCAATATTTTTAAATTTGTTAAGATTTGATTTGTGGCCTAATATATGAGAAGAAACTTGAGATACAAAAATTAGCCCAAAAGAGGCAAAGTTTTCAATATTTGCAAGTGATAGATTGCATATCTGGAAATTTTTAAAGAATGAACTGAAAATTTCAACTAACTATAAGAAATTTAGTAAGATGGTGTTTTAGTTTCTTAGCTGCTAAACAAATATCTAACAATGAGTTGGCTTAACACCAGAATTTATTGTCTCTTGGTTTTGGAGACTAAAAGGCTTCCTTCCTCCCAGAGCCCAAATCTTTTGGTTGGCAAGCAATCTTTTGTGTGCCTTGGCTATCCTGTCACATGGTAATGCACATGGTAGCATCTTCTCCTTTCTTTTCTGGGTTCCCTTGACTTCCAGCTGCTACCTGCTCCCCAAGACTTCTCTCCCATGTCAAATTTCCTTTGCTTATAAGAATTTAATCCATTTTGGATTAAGGTCCACCCTCATTCAGTTTGGACAATACTTAAGTAATAACATCTTCAAAGATCTTATTTTCAAATGGATTCACACCCATAGGACCAGAGGTTGACACCTGAACATGCCTTTTATGGGGAACAGGATTCAATGCCCAAAAAGTAGTGAGATAGAAAACTATGATGCAGAAGTCAATCGGTTTCATTCATATAAAACAAGCAAAACCCAGAAAAGATAGAAGAAAATACCCCTCTAATAATGGCAGCAAAATGACAAAATACCCAGGAGTAAATTTAAAAGTATGCAAGACTTGCACAAAGAAAATGATAAAACATCCCTGAACCATATTCTTGAAGAGGAACATTTAATATTCGAAATACACAAAATCTCCAAATTAATGTGATTTCAATAAAAATATGAAAAAAAACTTATTGTTTAGACAAGATGATTCTAAGCATTACGTTGCAAATGTAGCCAGGAAAAATTAAAAAATGAAAAGCATTGAGGGAAACTAACCCTACCAGATATCAAAACGCAATATCGGGAAGCAGCTGTGGCTCAATCAGTAGGGCTCCCGTTTACCATATGGGAGGCCCCGGGTTGGGTTCCCGGGGCCTCCTGGTGAAGGCAAGCCTGCCCGCACGGCGTGGTTAGCTGACCCAGCGAGCACAAGCAGCAAGGGGGGGGATAAATGAATAAATAAATAAAATAAAACAAAACAAACAAAAAAAACGCAATATGAACAGACAGGTCCATGTTACAGAATAAAAAATTTAGAAATAGACCCAAATGAATACAGAAATTTAGTATATTTACTATATTTAAATGGCATCTCAAATCAGTGGGGAGAAAAGGGACTATTCCGTAAACACTATTAGGACAAGAAGATCGCCATTTGAAAAAAAAAAAATTCAGACCCATATCTCATGCTATATAAGGAAAAATCCCAAGTGGATCAACAATCTAAATGTAAGAAAATGAAATAATCAAAGTGCTAGAAGAAATGATGGGACCAAACAAACAAACAAAACATGAGATCAACAAATTTGACTATATAAAAACTTCCAATTTTCTATAAGTAAATACCATGTGTAAAGTGAAAGGACAAACAAACAAAAAATCCTGGAAAATATTTTTAGTTCATATCAAAGAAAAACAATTCATCTGCCTAACATATCATGAGTTCCTACAAATCCATAAAAAGCAACAATCCAAAATAAAATAGGCAAAGGGCACGAATAGACAAGGAAATATAAATAGTCTCAATATGCTAAAAGAGGCTCAACTTCTCTCTTAATAAGAGAAATGTAAACTGAAACCATTTTTCACTTATCAGATCGGCAATGTTCAAAATAGCTTTTATTATATAAAACAGAACAAAACCCAAGGCAACATAATAAAAGAAAATAACTCTTTTAAAATAGCAACAAACAAGTTTTATATCTGAATATAACCTGGAAGAAGTGTAAATTGTACAACATCTACAGCGCTAACTTGGCAATATTTCATAGCTACAAATGCACATACCCCATGATGCAGAAATTCCATTTCTAAAGACTTTATTGTAGAGATACATTCATACCAGTGGTAAATGATGCAAAAACAAGACTATTCACATACTGTTTGTAAAAAGACAAAATAACAAATAATTCAAATATCTGTCATTAGGAGCCTGGTTAAATAAACTATGAAAAAAAAAATCTATGCAATAGAATGCTATGTAGGTATATAAACAAATGAGGGGAGCAGATGCAATTCAGTGGTTGAGCACTTGCTTCCCACAAATAAGGTTCTGGGTTCAATTCTTAGTGCCTCCTAAAAAATACAATAAGAAATGAGAAAGCACCATATGTACTAAAATGGAGGACACTTTAAGATATATTGCTCAGCTAGAGTCAGAATCTAGAATAAAAGTCACCAGGGGCCAGGGTGGGGGTAGGGAATGGGGCATTAATGCTCATTGGTATGGAGTTTCTATTTAGGGTGATTGAAATGTTTTGGTAATGGATGGTAGAGATAGTAGCAACACATTATGACTATAACTAATACCACCAAATTCTGTATTTGAATGTAGTTCAAAGGGAAAATTTTAGGTTGTATATATGTTACCAGAATAAAATTTTTAAAAAAACATAGGACTGGGGAGCAGATGTGGCTCCAGCAGTTGAGCACCTGCTTCCCATGTACGAGGTCCTGGGTTCAATCCCTGATACCTCTTTTTTAAAAAAGTTTTAAAAATAATAGGGAAAACTATGTGTGAGGGGGGTATATGGGGACTCTGTATTTCTTGCATGATTTGTCTGTAAACCTACAACTTCTCACTTGAAAAAAAACAGCTCAACAACAAAAAAGATATTGCTAATGTAAAAAGAGTTTACAGAACACACTTTACAGAAAAAAAGAGAAAAGTATACATAAATTTACTTAAATTTCATATATATTTCTGAAAGTTTTACTAAAAACTAATGACATTGGTTGCCTAAGGACAGTGAAACTGAGTAGCTCAGCGGGTAGGGGTAGGGGAGAAAAGTTCCTGAATACTCTTTTACTTTTAAAATTTTCAACCATGTGTATGCTGTCTAAATAACATAGTGTTGCAGGAAAAGCAAGTTTTTTAAAAGGACATATTTATATATAGTATAATATTAGACTATATTGTATATAGTCTAACATAGTATAATATAATAAAGATATAGACTTGCAAAAATACTTTTTTTCATCAAAGTATACATATATAGTAAACAAACAAACAAACATGCATGGTAATGATAATGGTTACCTCTGGTGAGTGTGGGAGAACAGGATTACAAAGAGGTATATAGCAGACTTCGATAGTGTCTGTAATGATTTAAACAAACATATCTGAAGCAAATATGGCAAAAGATTACAAATTGACAGAGCTGTGTGGTGGTGCATTGATATTTGTTTTATTGTTCTCTATACTTTTCTGATTGCTTGAAAGGGTTCACAGAAAAGAAAATAAAGTTTTTCCAAAGGATCTTGAGAGTTTTTAAGAGAATGGGGAGTTTAGGAGCTAGGAGAGCCACAAGGAAAGGATTAAGATTTGGGACTTTGGGGACAAAATCAAAAAGAGAGGGGAGTGGATGTAGCTCATTGGTTGAGTGCCTGCTTCGCATATAGGAGGTCCCAGGTTCAATCCTCTGTACCTCCTAAAAAAAGAGAGAGAGAGGAAAACAAGCAGAGAAATTAAATGGAGAATCACAAAGCTCCAGTGTTCTAAAGTAATTTGATAGACTACTGTATAAGTCAGCCAAAGGGGTGCTGATGCGAAATACTAGAAATCAGTTGGTTTTTATAAAGGGTATTTATTTGGGGTAGAAGTTTACAATTACCAGGTCATAAAGCACAAGTTACTTCCCTCACCAAAGTCTGTTGCCATGGGTTGGAGCAAGATGGATGCTGGCGTCTGCCAGGGTTCAGGCTTCCTGGGTTTCTCTCTTCCCGGGGCTTGCCTCTCTCCGGGCTCATCTGCTCTGCTCCTCTTGTGCTTACTTCCCAGGGCTCCAAAATTAAAACTCCAAACTTCCTTCTCTGTGGTGTGGTTTCTCTGTGAGTCCCCAAGGGGGCGGGGACTCACCATCCTACTGATGTGGCTCAATCAAAGCCTCAATCATTATTGAATCAAGTAAAAGTGAAAGCTCTGAATCCAATATAACCTAATCTGCCCTGAGGGACAGACCAGTTTACAAACATAATCCAATATCTATTTTTGGAATTCATAAACAATATCAAACTCTACAACTATAGAATAAATAGTGGATCAAATCGCTGTCTCCAAAGATTTGTTGAGCGTGTTACTAAGTGATTCTGGGACATGCACATTGAAACCATTTTTCACCTATCAAACGAGTATTTCCACAGGTTTCGTCATCACTGAATCTCCAACTCTAAGGCTGGGGGTAGGGTGCACTCATTTACTCATCTCATTCCTGCTCCTCATCCATCTGCATTTCTACCCCCTTTTCTCCCTCCCTAGATGGGGCAGGTCTTCTATATCTTCTATAAACTCACCTTTCATGGACATCCCCTACCTAAAGACTCCCTTTCTCCAGCCCTCAGCCCCAAGAGCAGCTTTGCCTCTGCTCTTGTACAAATTCCAGGTTTGTTTCTTGCCTCTCTTTCCCAGGTGTAGAGACGGTGAGTCAGGCCAGCATTACTCACCTGCCTGCTTCCCAGGAAGATTGTAGACTCAAGAAATCCATAAAGAAAGAAAATCATTGCCGCACTAAGCTTTCTAAAATACTAATATTTCACACCATATTTCTGCTGAAAAACCTTCTGAATATCCCTTTTGCCTGATGTTTCTCTGCTTGGTTTCTAAGACTTTTCATAACATAGCTCCTTTTGCCAGTACTCCCAAAGACACATCTTCCACTCCTTTCAGACAAACTTCCTTATCGTCATTATGAAGACATTTGACCCATCTATTCTATACCCTTTTTTCCTACACATTTATCTCCTCTGCAAACCATCCTCACTTTCCCTTAAAGTTTACTTACTTTTTTACATGGCATTCCAGTCCAGCACAAGCCACCTTTGAGTCTTCTGAATTCAGCCTGAGAGGATCAAAAAGACAAAAAGGGGAAAAAGTAGAACTAGAATTATCAAATTATTTGAAGAGATATAGAAATATGGTAAATCTTGAGCAGTGAAGATAGAAAGGTCGATTTTTGAAAGTAAAAGAAAATGAAACTTTAAAAAAATGTTTCTTAAGACCCTAATCTCTTTTACCAATCAGATTTGGTGACACTCCTTATGGTGGGCAATGTAGCAATAGTTATCAAAATTGAAACGCATATATTATTTAATCCAAATATTCCTCTTCTGGAAATTTATCCTACATTTTTGTACAGGTATAAAATGACATATATAAAAGGTTATAAATTACATCATTGATATAAAAGCAAAATATTGGAAACATTATCCAATAATAGGGGTCTAGAGTTGTGGTCCATACAATGGATATAATGCAGCTGCCTTCTCTATTCTCACACAGAAAGATTTCCAAAACATATTAAGTGAAATGAGGAAGGGGCAAAACAATGTGTGTAATATCCAACCATTTGTATAAAATGGGGGAAGGGGGAAAGAATAAGAACATGTAATCAAAGTTATTTGTATTTATACAAAGGAACGTCTGAAAGATACACATGACACTAATAAAACAACTAATAAAATTAGTTTACCTGTTGTGGGTACAGTGAAATAAGTGTGGACAGGGAAACTGAAGTAGGAGGGAAATTTCATTGGATAGCTTTGCATTGTTTTTATTTTGGAACTAAGAGAATGTGTTATCTATTAATATGTTTTACATGATGTTTTAAGCGAGTAGTGTAGCCTAAAAACTCCAGTATAATGTGGTGACAGAATATTTTACTATTAGAGGGACATATACTACAATGAAAGTGAAATACATTCACAAGAGGAGCTTTGCCATACTCAGTTCTAACAAACAAAATTAGAAATGTGTCCGTGTCCAAGTCTGTGTGTGTGTGTTTATTGATATAAGTTAATAGCCCTTCTGAAGTGTACTATGAAACTTTATTATTCAAGCAGATCAATAAATCATTAATGCTAAAATTGAATTCCTTTTAGATTTCAATATTTGCTGGCCTACTTGCTCAGGTAGATATTCCTGAAATTTCTTGCTCCACGTTTTACAAAGGCGTTATATAATGTTTGGTGAACTCCCTCATTTGTGATAATCAGTATTTGACTTATTTTCTTTACTAGAAAAGTTGTGGGTTTACAGAACAGTCATGCATAAAATACAGGATTCCCATATTCCATTCCACCACCAACACCTAGCATTGGTGTGGAACATTTGTTAAAATTGATGATAGCACATTTTTATAATTGTACTATTAATTAAAGTCCATGGTTTAACTTAGGGCTCACGGTTTGTGTAGTGTAGCATAGTCCCATGGATTTTTAAAAAAGTTTTATTCTGTCACCATATATACAACCTAACATTTTCCCCTTTAAATCATATATTTCAGTGCTGTTAACTGCATTCACAATGTTGTGCCACCATCACCACCAATCCATTACCAAAACACATTCAAAATAGGAATCCTGTATCTTTTAAGCTGTAACTTTCCATTCCCTGTCCCCATTTGTCCCCTAGTAAACTGCATTCTAGATTCTGACTCTCTGAGTTTGCTTATTCCAATAGTTTCAAATCAGTAAGTTCATATAATATTTGTCCTTTTGTGTCTGGATTATTTTAGTCAACATGAGGTCTTCAAGATTCATCCATGATGTCACATGAATCAGGACTTCATTCCATTTTACAGCTGAGTAATATTCCATTGTATGCATATACCACATTTTATTTATCAGTTCATTGGTTGATGGACATTAGGATTGTTTCCACCTTTTGGCAATTGTGAATAATGCCACCATAAACATCAGTGTGCAATTATCTGTTTGAGTACCTGCTTCCAATTCTTTTGGATGCTTAGTAATGGGATTGCCAGATCATGTAGGAGTTCTATATATAGCTTCCTGGGAAATGGCCACAGGCTTCCACAGTGACTGTACCATTCTCCATTCCCACCAACAGTGAGTAAGTGTTCCCATTTCTCCATGTCCTCTCCAACACTTGTAGTTTTCTGTTTTTTTAAAGTGGCCATTCTAGTTGGTGTGAAATGATTTCTCATTGTGGTTTTGAGTTTCTTTTCTCTAATAGCTAGTAATATTAAATAACTTTTCATGTGTTTTTTAGCCATTTGTTTTTCCTCTTTGAAAAAATGTCTACTCTAGTCTTTTGCCTATTTTTTAATTGGGTTATCTTTTAATCATTGAGTTGTGGGGATCTCTTTAGATATTCTGGATATTAAACCATTATCAGATATTTGGTTTCCAAATATTGTCTCCCATTGAGAAGGCTACCTTTTCACCTTATTGACAAAATCCTTTGAAGCACAAAGGTATTCAGTTTTGAGGAAGTCTCATTTATCTATTTTTTTTTCATTACTTGTGCTTTGGCTGTAAGGTCTAAGAAACAACCTCCTACCAAAAGATCTGGAAGATGCTTCCCTACATTTTCTTCTAGGAGTTTTATCTTTCTGGCCCTTATATTTAGGTCTTTGACCATTTTGAGTTAATTTTTGTATAAGGTGTAAGATAGAAGTTCACTTTCATTCTTTTGGATATAGATAGCCAGTTCTCCAAGCACCATTTTTTTCATTCAACAAATATTGTCATTAGTCATGCCAGCATCATTTTTTGAAGAGACTGCTCTGTCTCAGTTGGGTGGACCTGGCAGCCTTGTCAAGAATCAATTGACCATAGATGTGAGGGCTTGTTTCTGAACTCTCAATTCAATTCCATTGGTCCAAACATCTATCTTTATGCCAGCACCATGCTTTTTTTAATTCTTTTTTTTTCCACCTTTGTAGCTTTGTAATATGCTATAAAACCAGGAAGTGAGAGTTCTCCACTTTTTCAAGATGTTTTTTGGATATTCAGGGCAACTTACCCTTCCAAATAAATTTGATAATTGGCTTTTCCATTTCTTCAAAGTAGGCTGTTAGAATTTTTACTGGGATTGCTGTGAATCTGTAAATCAATTTGGGTAGAATTTAATTCTTTCAGCTTTGAGGTTAGGTCTCTGATGTGAAGTCTTTCTTTTTAACATAAGCATTTAGAGCTATACATTTCTCTCTTAGCACTGCCTTCACTGCATCCCATAAGTATTTTGTTGTATTTTCATTTTCACTTGCTTCAAGATATTTCCTAATTTTGCTTCTGATTTCTTCTTTAACCCACTGATTGTTTAAGAGTATGGTGTTTAATCTCCACATATTTGTGAATTTTCCTTTTATCCCTCTGTTATTGATCTCTAGCTTCATTTTATTGTGCTCAGAGAATACACATTGCATGACTTCAATATTTGAATTTATTGAGATTTGGTTTGTGATCCAACATATGTTCTATCCTGATCCATGTGAGAATGAGCAATGTGCATTCAAGAAGAAAATACATTCTATTTTTGTTGGGTGCAGTGTTCTATATAATTGTGTTAGGCCTAGTTGGTTTAGTGTATGATTCAAGTCCTGTACTTCCTTATTGATCTTCTGACTAAATGTTCCATCCATTATTGCAAGTTGAGTGTTAAAGTTTCCTTCTGTTAATGTAGAACTGTCAGTCTCTCCATTCAAATCTGTCAGTATTTGCTTCATATATTTGGGGGCTGTACTGTTAGGTGCATTTATATTTATAATTGTTACATCTTCCTGTTGATTGTCCCCTTTATCAGTATGAAATGTCCATCTTTGTCCCTAATCCCTGTTTTGTTTTGTTTTTACTTAATGTCTATTTTATCTGGTATTCATATAACCCAGATCTCTTTTGGTTTCTGCTTGCATCTTATGGCAGTTGTTTCATTTCAGCACTTTAAGTATTTCAACCCACTGGCTTCTTGCCTCCATGGTGTCTGATGAGAAATCAGCACTCAGTCTAATTGGGACTCCTTTATATATAACATGTGCTTTTTTCTTGCAGTTTTCAGAACGCTCTCCTTGTCCTTTGCATTTGATATTGTGGTCAGTATATGATGGGGTCTATTTTTTGTCATATTTATCCTGTTTTGTATTTCTAGGATTCTTGGATGTGCATATTCATATCTTTTGCTATGTATGGGAAGTCTTCTGTCATTATTTCTTTGAATATTCCTTCTACCCCTTTCTCTCTTCCTTCTCCTCCTGGACTCCCATAATGTGTATATTGGTTCACTTGATGGTGTCCTAGAGGTGTCTTAGGCTATTTTTGTTTTAATATTTCTTTTTTATTTCTGCTTCTCAGCCTGATTCATTTCAAGTGTCCAGTTGCTGGTGACAGTATCAAGTTCACTGATTCTTTCTTCTGCCCACACCAAACAGCTCTTGAAACCCTCCTAGGCATTTTTCATTTCAGTTATTGTGGTATTCAACTCCAGTAGTTTTGTTTGGTTCCTTTTAAACATTTCTATTTCTTTACTTAGGCTCTCTTATTGTTCATTCATTATTTTCCTGATATCCTTTAAGTCTTTCTCTGTATTTTCCCTCATCTCCTTGAGCATTTTCGAGATTTTTTTTTTAATGGCTTTGTTCAGTATGACAACATTCTTATCTTCTTCATTGATGTTTTCTGTAGTTTTATCACCTTCCGTTGGATGGGCCATCACATTCTGTTTCTTTGTATGTCTTGTATTCTTTTATTGCACACTGTACATCTTAATATTTAAAAATGTTAACTCTGGGATTTACTCCCTGGGATGTCTGTTTCTTCATTTTGTAACCAGCTAGTTATAAAATAGAGATTTTCTTGAGCTTCAGTCCTCCTATAAGAAGAGTCTTCCCATGCAAATGCAGTGTGCCAAGTATTCCGTCTTTCAGGGCCTATGTCTGGGCTTTTGCTTGTTAGTTGTTTTAGAGTTCCCCTGTTTACAAGAGTTTGGTTGTCCCCTCTGTTTTCCAGGAGACAAACCTCCCTCTGCTGGGTATTTGAAGCCAGCATGCCTTTTCCCAGACTGTCTGCCTCTATAGTTTTTTACACTTCTTTCGTTTCTTACTTTGCTTTTGCCTTGAGGGCAAATTCTGGGAGGTCACATCAGAGAGTGCTTTCCCAAGTTGGTCTTTTCCAGCCAAAACAGGGCCAGGGACCCAAGAAGAGGGCACAGACCAGCTCCAGTGTAGCTAGTGGAGGGGGTCAGGGAGGGTGCCAAAAGCTTCTCTAATAGCTCCCCAAAGCTCAGCATCCCCGGTCTGCTCAGCAAATGCAGCCCTTCAGCTAACTGTCCTCCACAGCAGAGAAGAAGTACTGCATTTTTAAATATCCACCAGCTCCACCCCTGTCTGGGGAAGTTTGAAACAATGGCTATTGCAGCCTTTGTCCAAGGTCAGTTGAAACAATGGCTGCTCTGAGCTGGAACCCAGCGATCTGAATTCACTAATCAATAGCCAATTGGTGATTAGCCATACCTACCACTGTTCTTGAGGAAGAGAATTTTGACATCTCTTTCTGTCACCAGCAGCTAGCCAGGGACTGGACCTCATGGCAGCCTGCTGGGATTTGGGTACCAGTAGCCACCACACAGGAAGAGCAATTTGCATTTCTTTACTGTAATTTATCAGCCTCTTACTCTCACTCTTCCCTGGATGCTGTACAATGTTCTGGCCAATGGAGTTTCAAAATAGTTGTTTCAAACAGTTCCTGCCTGTTTAGTAGTTGTTTTGGTGGAAGAACTGAGTCTTGATGCTCCTTACTCCACCATCTTTCCTATAGAGTTTGACATTTTAAAAGTTTAAGTCATTTGATCTGCAGTTAGATTTTTTTTTTTTTTTTACTGGGAGGTCCCGGGGATCAAACCTGGGTCCCTCCATATGGGAGATGGATGCCCAACCATTTGAGCCACATCTGTCCCCCATTGCAGTTAGATTTTAATGAAATTATGCAACTCTCTGGCTCTTTAATTAAATAATTACCAAGTCACATATAGACCATCCTTCCATAAGGCTTATTTTGTTCAAAATAATAACCTTCTTTTTAGTGTTTCCTCAATACCTACCAGCTTCTAATAAAAGTTGCTATGATTTTTGTGTTTTTAAAAATTATATTCCAATATAACCTCTTTAATACCTTACGCAGTATGAATTTTGTGATGGATTATTTAATATCTACGTGATTAGAGAAACAGAAGGGAGGAAGAATTCAGGCTATGGACAGAAGTAGAGAGAAATTGGGGTTCTGGGTGATAAGTGTTAGCACGGATCCTGAGATGGTTTGGAACTGAAAACCAAAATGTCTTCAGGCTTCACCTACATGGCACCATCAACTGTCATTACTGTGGGACCCCAGCACCTAGCCAATTCTCTTCTGAACTTCAGGTCCTTCTGGGAGACACTGGGGATGTTTCAAATATGTTCCAGACTTATGCTCTTATTTTTCCATCAAATCACTTCTATACCTTCATGGCGTCCACAAACTTCCCTGTGGCATCACAGTCTCTACTGGTTTGCTTCCTCTGCTCCTCAGAAAGGAAACTGCACATCCCAGTGTGCTGCCTCCTGTGGAAAAACCTTTGCAGAGTCACAATGATACCTTCAATTTGCCTTACGTTGGAGCCAAGCTCTGTTAGATGCAGAAATAGGGAGAATGACCTTCCATCTATTGGGATCAGTCCTGGCCCATGGGCAAGGCTGGGTAATCAGATATGATCTTGCTCCCTCCATTTCTTTGTTGTTCTGTCCCTGGGCCCAGAGGCAAAAAGGACTCCTCTTCCCTCCACTCACATCACTTTATAAATAGATGCCTACATCCCAATTTAGGCTCAACTGGAATATCCAGCTACAAAACATTTTCTTATTTATTCAAAAAACATCTAGGGAGTACCATTATGTGCGAGGCGCTATGTGACGAGTTGTGGCAGATACAAGGAGAAATTAGAGTAACTTAGGCAGGAGATTTGACATTTCTACCCGGAACAGATGGCAAAGAAGTCCAGTTGTAGTATGCTCTTCTCAAGAATCTCATCAATCCTGAGATCAACCCTGATGCATTTTGAAATTTGGCATTTAAAAATCTGACTTACAACAATGGGAAACTAAACCAAATAAAGAAAAGTCTAAATTGCTCCCAAAGGTTAATGAAAGATGGTAACATTTATTATTTGGGAAGATGAATAAAAATTCAAAGCAGTTTAAAATGAACACAAGCTTGTCCATGAGGAGCCATCATCTTTTGGTACCCAAGCTACCACCAAGTTGTTAGGTATTTTTTGAAGCTGCATTAATTCTTTAAATAATTACCTGCCTTTGAGAAGTCAATTGCTAGGACTAGATGAACATGGCTCACCTAATAAGCATGGCTTCTTATCCTTGTCTTGAGAGAGAAGATAACAAGGTAGAAAGAAGAGTTCTACATCATTGTAGACAAATGAATAATCAGAACTGACACCTGACCAACTCACTGTCAAGAAGAAAATAAGTTTTACTGCTGATGCATAAAGAAAAAAGCTTATACCACAGGGAGAAGACACCTAACAGAGATAGTTTCCCACTGTGTGGAAATGTACACCAGATGGATACATTTAACATGATAAAAACGGTTTTTCTACACCCTGAATTTCTTTTCCAGCTCTGAAACTCTGTGAGATTTATAGCTAGAGATTAGATATTTTAGACCTGTGCTGTCCACCAGGGTAGCCACTAGCCACATGTGGCTGTTGGACTTTTGAAATATGCCTAGTCCAAGGTGAAGTGTCCCTTAAGTATACAGTACACACTATATTTCAAATATTTTTTTAAAATATAAAAGATCTCATCAATATTTTTTAATGTTGATCACAACATAATATTTTTTATATTTGGGGTTAAATATATTTTTTGTAGTTTTTTTCTTCTTTGTTTTTTTATTTTTTTAATATCTTGCTTTTTTATTTTATTTTGTTTTTGTGGGGATTAAATATATTTTTAAAAATAATTTTACCTGTTTATTTTATTTTAATAAACTTTATTTTTAGTTTTATATTTACAGGCAAATTACACAGACAATACAGTGAGTTTCCATATCCCCCCTTTTCCTCCCTTTCACAACCCCCTCCAGCACACAGTTTCCCCTACTATTAACATCTTGCATTAGTGTGGTATATCTGTTACAATTGGTGAACTAATTTTGATGCATTATTATTAACTAAAGTCTATAGTTTACATTAGAGTTCACTTGTGTGTACAGTTCTATGGATTTTGACAAATGCTTAGTATCATGTATCCACCATTACAGTATCATACACAGTAGTTTTCACATGCTTATTTTCTATCGTATATCTTCTTTGGTGAGGTTTCTGTTCAGATCTTTCCCCCATTTTTTAGTTGGGTTGTTTGTTTTCTTCCTTGCCCCTGCCATGTCTGTTTGCTCATTGTTTTTGCTCATTTGCACTTGTCTGCTTGTTTGTTTTTTTTCTTTAGGAGGCACTGGGAACCAAACCCAGAACCTCCCATGTGGGAGGCAGGCACTCAACTGCTTAAGCCACATCTGCTCCCTGCTCATTTGTTTTCTGCTTGTCTGCTCATTGTTTGTTTGTCTTCTTTAGAAGGCACCAGAACCAAAGCACGGGCCTCCCATGTGGGAGGTGGGCACTCAACTGCTTAAGCCACATCCACTCCCGGTTTGTTTTCTTATTGTTGAGATTTAAGTTCTTTGTCTATTTTGTATATGTATCTTTTATCATATATGTGTTTTGTAAATATTTTCTCCCAGTCTGTGATGTGTTTTTAAATTTTCTTAACTGTCTTTCACAGAACTTATGTTTTAAATTTTAATGAAGTCTGACGTCAATTTTTTCTCTCATTGTGCTATCTAAGAAGTCATTGCCAAACCCAAGATCACTTAGATTTTCTTCTATGTTATCTTCTAATACTATTGTAATTTTATGTTTTACATTTGGGTCTATGACCCATTCTGAATTACTTTTGTGAAAGTTGTAAGATCTGTTCCTAGATTCTTTTTTTTTTTTTCACATGGATATCCAGTTGTTCCAGCATCATTTGTTGGGAAAAATAACTCTTTCTCCACTGAGTTAATTTTATCTGTGTGGGTCTATTTCTGACCTTTCTCTTCTTTTCCATTGATCTGTCTAATCATTTGCCAATGCCGCACTATCTTGATCACTAGTTTTATAGTAAGTCTTGAAATTGGGGAATGTCATTCTTCCAACTTTGTTCTTCTTCAATATTCTTGACTATTATGGTTGTTTTTGTTTAGTTTTGTTTGCCTTTCCATATAATTTTAGAATTAATTTAGTGACATCCACAAAATACCTTCCTGGGATTTTTTTTTTTTTTTTTTTTTTTTAAAGATTTTATTTATTTATTCATTTATCCCCCCCTTGCTGCTTGTGCCCGCTGGGTCAGCCAACCACGCCATGCGGGCAGGCTTGCCCTCACCAGGAGGCCCCGGGAACCGAACCCGGGGCCTCCCATATGGTAAACGAGAGCCCTACTGATTGAGCCACAGCCGCTTCCCTCTTCCTGGGATTTTGATTGGGATTGTATTGAGTCTGTAGATCAAGTTGGGAAGAACTGACATCTTAACAATATTTAGTCTTCCTACTTATGAAGGTGGAATATCTCTCCATTTATGTACATCGTCTTTGATTTCTTAATCAAAGCTTTTTAGTTTTTCTCATAGATATATTTTGTTAGATATATATGTAAAAATTTCATTTTGGGGTGCTAATGTAAATGGTGTTGTGTTTTTAATTTCAAATTTCAAGTGTTCATTGCTGGTATATATAAAAGCAACTGACTTTTGTAGATTAACCTTGTATCCAACAATCTTGCTATAATTGCTTAATAGTTCCAGGAGATTTTATCGTTGTTGGTTATTTGGATTTTCTCCATAGACAATCATATCATCTGAGAACAAAGAAAGACAGTTTTATTTACTTCTTTCTAATCTATATACCTTTTATTCCCCCCCCCCTTTTTTTTTTTTTTTTTTTTTTTTGTCTCATTGCCTTAGGGAGGACTTCCAGTACAATGCTGAAGAAGAGTGGTGAGGATAGACATCCAGGTCTTGTACCTAACTTAAGAGAAAACATCTTCTTTCTCACCATTAAATATGAGGTTGGCTGTAGGCTTTTTGTAGATGCTCTTTGTCAAGCTGAGGAAGTTCTTCTCTATTTCTAGTCTGTTGAGAGGTTTTGTTATTGTTTTAATATATGTAATGAATAGGTGTTGGATCCTGTCAAATTCTTTTTCTGCATATATTGATGTGATCTTATAATTTTTCTCCTTTAGCCTCTTTTTTAAAATTATTTTTTACATTTTTTTTTTTCAATTTATCCCCCTCTCTCCCAGATGATTCTCTTTGTATGCTCATTGTTTGCTTGCCTTCTCCTGGAGGCACCGGGAACTGAACCTGGGACCTCCCACATGGGAGGCGAGTGCCTAATGGCCTGAGCCTCTCCTTGAGGGCTGCAGCATCTGCTGGCCTGTGGCATCTGCTCATTTAGGCCCCTGCTCTTTGCGGCAGGGTGCGGCATGCAGGCATCTAGCTCCTATTGCGGCGGGTGCAGGCGTCAGTTGCAGGCATCTGTTTGTCTTCTTTAGGAGGCCCGGGGACCCAAACCCGGGTCCTCCCATGTGGTAGGTGGATGCCCAACTGGTTGAGCCACATCCGCTTCCCTTCTTTACCCTCTTGATGTCATGGATTACATTAATAGATCTTCAAATGTTGAGCCAGCCTTGCATATCTGGAATAAATCCCACTTGATTGTTTTATATATATATATTTAAACATGTGGATTCAATTTCCTAATATTTTTTTTAGGATTTTTGCATCTATGTTTAAGAGAGATATTGGTCTGTAATTTGCTTTTTTTGTAATGTGTTTGTCTGGTTTTAGTATTAGGGCAATGCTGCCCTCATAAAATGAGTCAGAAAATGTTCCTTCTGCTACTATTATCTGGAAGTGATTGTAAAGAATTGGTCTCATTTCTTCTTCTTCTTCTTTTTTTTTTTTTTTTTTTACTTTATTAGAGGAGTTGATTATACAAAACAATCAGGTATAAAATACAGAAATCCCATATACCACCCTATTATTAGTACCTTGCATTGGTGTGGAATATTTGTTATAATTAATTAAAGCACATTTTTATAATTGTACTATCAATTATAGTCCATGGTTTAACTTAGGGTTCACTGTTTGTGTAGTACAGTTCCATGGATTTTTTTAAAAATTTTTATTCTGTTTCCATATATTTCTTCTTTAAATATTTGGTAAATTTACCAGTGAAACCATCTGGGCCCGGTGCTTTCTATTTTGGAATGTTTTTGTTTATTCAATTTCTTAAATAGATAAAAGCCTATTAAGAGTATCTATCTCTTCTTTTGTGAGCTTTGGTAGATTGTGTCTTTCAAGAATTGGTCCATTTTATTTAAGTTATCAAATTTGTGGGTATAAAGTTCATGTTTTTACGACCCTTTTAATGCCTGTGGAATCAGTAGTGATGATCCTTCTTTGATGTCAGATATTAGTTTATTTTTGTCTTCTTTCTCTCTCTCTCTCTCTTTGGTTAGCCTGGCTAGAGGTTTATCAATTTAACTATTCTTTTCAAAGAAGCAGATTTTGGTTTCATTGACTTTTTCTATTCAATTTCATGGATTTCTGCTCTAATTTTTATTATTTCTTTTCTTCTGCTTACTTGGGATTTGAGTTGCTCTTACTTTTCTAGGTTCCTAAGTTGGAATTTTAGATTATTGATTTTATTTTATTTTTTAAGATTTATTTATTTATTCCTCCCACCCCCCCATTGTTTTGGGCTCACTGTGTGCTCTCTGTGTCCGCCTGTCTCCTCTTTAGGCGGCACCAGGAATCAATCCCGGGACCTTCCAGAGTGGCAAGAGGCTGCTCAATCTCTTACGCCACCTCAGCTCCCTGATCTGTGTATCTCATTGCCTCTCTTCTGTGTCTTTTTTTGTTGTGTCATCTTGCTGCACCAGCTCTCCGCACGAGCCAGCACTCCATGCAGGCCAGCACTCCTGAGTGGGCCAGGTCTCTGCTCAGGCCAGCTCGCCCTGCAGGCCAGCTTGCTTTTCACCAGGAGGCCCTGGGAATCGAACCCTGGACCTCCCATATGGTAGACAGGAGCCCAAACACTTGAACCACATCTGCTTCCCAGATTATTGATTTTAGACCTTTCTTCTTTTTATAGTATGTGCATTCAATGCTATAAATTTCCCATTAAGAACTGCATTCTGCAAACTTTGATAAGTTGCATTTTCATTTTCATTTGGTTAAATATATATTCGAATAGCTCTTGAGACTTCTTCTTTGATCCATGTGTTATTTATAAGTGTATTGTTCTGTCTCCAAATATTTGAAGATAGTCAAGGTGTCTTTCTTTTAATGATTTCTTGTTTGCATCTATTGTGGTCTAAGAGTATACATTGTATGATTTCTATTCTTTTAAATTTGTTGAGGTATGTTTTGTGGCCAAAGATGTGGTCTGTTTTGATGAGTATTCCACCTGAGCTTGAGAAGAAAGTGTGTTCTGCTATTGTTGGATGAAGTTTTCTAGAAATGCCGATTACATCCAGTTCATTGGTGGTGCTGTTCAGTTCAACTACATTCTTACTCATTTTCGTATACTACAATTGTTGACTACTGACAAAGGGGTATCGAAATCTCCAACCTTATGATAGTGGATTTGTCTAGTTCTCCTTGCAGTACTATCAGTTTTTGTCTCATGTATTTTGACACCCCATTGTTAGACACATACAAGTTCAGATTGTTAGGTCTTCTTGGAGAATTAACTCCTTTATCAATATGCAGTGCTCCCCTTTATCCCTGATAATTTTCTTTGCTAAGAAATCTGCTTTGCCTGAAATTAATATAGGCTACTCTTTCTTTTCACTAGTGTAAACATGGTATATATTTCTCCACCCCTTTACTTTTAATCTATCTCTGTCTTTATATTTAAAGTTGGTTTCTTATAGACAAAATATATTTGGGTCTTGTTTTTTATCCACTCTGATAGTCTCTGTTTTTTAATTGGTATATTTAGATCATTCATATTAAAAGTGATTATTGATATAGTTGGATTATTATCTACCATATTTGAATCTTTTCTATTTATTGCCCTTTTTCTTTGTTTCTTTTCTTGTCTTCCACTCTTTCTCTGCCTTCTCTGGTTTCAATTGACCATTTATATGATTCCATTTACTCTCCTTTATTAGCATATCAATTAAATTTCATTTTTAAAATTCTCTTAGTAGTTGCCCTAGAGTTTGCAATATATACATTTGCAACTAATCTGAGTCCACTTTCAAATAACTACTCTACTACTTAGTAGATATTGCAGGTACCTTGTAGCTGAGTATTTCCAAAACCTCCCTTCCATAACATTGTTATCATTCAGTTCACTTATCTATAAGCTATAATCCTCCAATGTACTGCTGCTATTATTATTTTTAACATATGGTTATCCATTAGATCAGTTGAAGAATAAGAAATAGAAAATCCTTTATTTTACTATCATTATTTTTTCTTGAATGCTCTTCCTTTATAGAGATGTGAGTTCCCAACTTATATCATTTCCCTACTCTCAGAAGAATAACTTCCTCTTACCCCCTCACCGAATGGCTCCCTTGTCTGTCTGCTCATTGTATCTTTGCACCTACTTTAGGAGGAACTGGGAACCGAACCTGGAACCTCCCATGTGGGAGGCAGGTGCCCAACCACTTGAGCCACATCTGCTCCCAGAAGAATATCTTTTAACATGTCTTGCAAGGCTGGTCTACTGGCAACAAATTTTCTCAATTTTTGTCTGAGAAAGTCTTTATTTCTCCTTTTTTTAAAAACAATTTAATGAAGTATATCATTCATACATGAACATACATAAACTATAGGTGTTCAGGAAACATCGTGAACTTACAAAACAAACATGCATAACATCATACAGGGCTCCCACACATCACCCCACCACAAATACTTTGCCTTGTTGTGAAACATTTGTTAACAAATTATGAAAGAGCATCACCAAAGTATTACTACTAACTATAGTCCATATCTTACTCCCCTATACTTTTTTAAAAAGGGTTTATTTATTTATTTATTCATTTATATCCATTTTTACCCCCCTGCCCCCGCCGTTTTTGCTGTTTTTGTGTCCATTTGCTGGGCAACTCTCTATGTCTGTTTCCTGCCCTCTCTTCTCATCCTTCTTCTCCTGTCTTCACTGGGATTCAATCCTTGGAAACTCCTATGTGGGAGAGAGGCATCCTACTGCCTGCGCCACCTTAGTTCTGGGTTTTTTTGGCGCATCTCGTCTTGGCTCTCCCTTGTGTCACTCTCCTGTTACTTCATCATCTTGTTGCGTGGTTTGCGGGGCCTGATAGCGCACACACGCACAGGGCCTGGGGGGCTCACCCACTCACGGGCCTGGTGGCGCATCCGCGAATGGGGCCTGGTGGTCCACGTGCTTTCTATATTTTTCTTTTTTAAATTTTTACTGGGAGGTCCTGGGGATCAAACCCAGGTCCCTCCATATGGATACGGATGCCCAACCACCTGAGCCACATCTGCCCCCTGCTATATCTCTTAAGGTTTATAAAAGATACCTAGAGTTACAGTCATTTCCCATATGGGATGGTCATATACTAAATCAGTTTTAATTTATCACCAGCATTCTGAAAACTAGACCTAGGGAAAAAAACTTGGTCTGGGGACACATGCATGGTTTCTAATATAGCGAATGTTTAGCCTACCCTGATTCTCACAAAATCAGGACAGCGAGAATATTTGCACTCTTTCATTTTTGAAGGATAGTTTCACTGGATATAGAATTCTAGGTTGGTGGACTTTTTCCAACACCTTAATTATTTCACTCCACTCTTTTTCTTGCCTGCACTATTTCTCAAGGGAAATTTGATTTAATCTTATCCTTGTTCTTCTATATGAAAGGTGTTTTTTCCCCTCTGCCTTCTTTCGTGATTTTCTCTGTCTTTGATTTTCTGAAATTTGAAAATAATATACCTCAGTATAGATTTTTGGGTATTTATTCTGCTTAGTGTTCTCTGAGATTTTGGATCTGTGGTTTGGTGTCTGTCTATCATTAGTTTTGGAAAATTCTCAGCCATTCTTACCTCAAATATTTCTTCTGTTCCTTTCTCTCATTTTTACCATTTTGGTATTCCCATTATGCATATGTTACATCTTTTGTAATTATCCCACTGTTCTTGAATATTCTGCTCCACTTTTTGTATTCATTTTTTTTCTTTGTATTTCAGTTTTAGAAGTTTCTATTGACATATCATCAAGCTCATTGATTCTTTCCTAAATCAGTCTAATGATGAGCCCATCAAAGGTATTCCTCATTTATGTTACAGGTTTTGTTTTTTTTTTATTTCTACCATTTTCTTTTGAGTTTTTCTTAGACGTTTCATCTCTCTGCTTACATTAGCCACCTATTTTAGCATGTTGCCCACTTTTTCCATTACAGCTTTTGGCATATTAATCATAGTTATTTTAAATTCCTGGTCTGATCATTCTAAAATCTCTGCCATATCTAAATCTGGTTCTGATGCTTGTTCTGTCCTTCAGATTGTGTTTTTTTTCCTTTTAGTAAGCCTGTAAAATTTTGTTGAAAGCTGAACCCAATGCACTAGGTAAAAGGAACCTGGGTAAATAGGTCTTTACTGTGAGAATTTATATTTGTCTGGCTAAGAGTTAGGTTGTGTTTACTGTCTGCTATAGCTGTAAGCCAGAGGCTAAAATTTCATCTGATGTCCTTGTTTTTTGTCTCTTGTTGTCTTTGGGTTTCATTAGATAGTTCTTCTTAGATAAGTTCTGAGCTTTGCAGTTCTTTCTGCTGTGTTCTCCTATTATACAGGAATTATACTGATGCTGTGGTAAGGTGCAGAGGGAGGGGAAGCATTCTATTAGTCTATGATTTTGTCTCAGCCTTTTAATGAACTGTGACTCTGGGTTGTGACCCTCACAGGCGCTTCTCAACTTTTACCCCACCTTCTTCTCACTGGAAGGCTAACGATGACTGCAGTTGGGTATTTTCCTTCTCCCATATTGGTTAGACTCTGTTAATACCAAGAGACTCTGGTAAAATAGTTTCTTTTGAGGGCAGACTTTTGTTAAGGAGAACAGAATGCTCTGGGCATATTTCAAAATGGTTATTTTCCCCCTTCCCCCTGCTGTAAGCACAAGGGGAGTTTTCTTGGATCTTTACAGTGAGAACCTGGTGGGACCCTTGAAAGTAAATTCAGTGGGCACCTGGAGTTTTTTGACTCTCAAGCTATTCTACATTGAGCTTCCAGCAATTTGTCAATTTGAGTTTAAATGTTCTATTGGTACAGGTTCTAGTGGAGAGCTTCTGCTCCTGGGCTTGTCCTTAAGGTAATCTGCAATTCTCTGTATCTGCCTCTCCAGGTTTGAGGTAACAGTTTGCTCTATGACCTCACTTCTCTGATGGATCTAAAAAGAATTGTTGTTTTTCAGTTTGTTCAGCTTTTTTCTTGCTGTAAGGACATGAGTGGAGATTTTTAATTTTGTTCTTTTTAATTTTCAAATTTGGCTACCAGAAAATTAAAAATTACATATATGGCTTGCATTATAATTCTTCTGGATAGCACCATTTTAGATATAATTGTATTTACTGTATTTACATAATAACTTGGAGCTGGCTCCTTTCTGTTGAGATAGAATATCCACTACTACTACCTCTATAGCAGTTTGATATTGGTTATGAATTCCAAAAATAGATATTGGATTATGTTTGTAAACTGGTCTTTTCCTCTGGGCATATTAGAGTGTATTGGATTCAGAGGTTTTTTATTTTTGCTTGATAAAATAATGATTAAGGCTTTGATTGGGGAATATCAGTAGGATGTTGAGTCCCTGCCCCTTTGGTGGGCAGGGACTCACAGAGAAAACTACATGGCAGAGCAGAGGAATTAGTTGGAGTTTTTGATGATGAGTTTTTGAGCTGGAACCCAGGAAGTGAACACACAGGAAAAGAACACAGAGGAATAGAGAGGGCTCCTTAGACACGGCAGAAGCCTGGAGGAGAGAGACAGAACCGGTTGCCTGATAGTCTACAGTTGGCCTTGTGGAGCAAGCACAACAGCTAAGCCTGGAGACAAACAGAACCCTGGGAAGAGAGGAACCCAAGAAGCCTGAACCCTTGCAGACATGGCAGCCATCTAGGTACAACACATGGCAATAGATTTTGGTGAGGGAAGTAACTTTTGCTTTATGGCCCGTAACTGTAAGCTTCTACCCCAAATAAATAACCTTTATTAAAGCCAACAGATTTCTGTTACTTTGAATCAGCACCCTTTTGGCTGACTAATATAACCTCCAACAGGATTATTCTCATAAGCAGATGACACTGTGCTCAGTATTCTATGAGGCAGATAACTAGTATTGTTGTACCACCAATAAAACCAACGTTCTATCGTATGCTGAAATCCAAAAGAAGGCTCACCATGCAGAAGTCTTCAAAACAAACAGTTTTACAGCCCTATAACAACAGACCTTTTCAGACTGTGGTTTCAGCTACATGAGCTAGCATAAACAGCTAATTTAGAGAAATGTTAAAGATGCTCTCAACAAGGGCCTATGGCCAGTAAGAACTGATATTATTTGGCCCAATTTGAAGGAAAATTCCCCCAAAATGAATAGAACATGTTTGTGAGCAACTAGAGTTGGAAGACTGAATAAAAAAAGTCAATGCCAATATAAGCACCCTTAAAAAGATTCTGCAGGACGATTTTATAATATCACTTTAGTGGGTCTTGAACCACCTTCCTTTGTTGCCGATATGACATCACATAAGGGAGAATGTGTCCTGTTTTCATAACAGTGACATAGCACTATTTTAAAAGTTGGCAACACAACCAAAGTCTCAAGAATGGTAAAGTTCCCATGCTTAAGAGGATATATTTTGAAATTTTTCAACTGTTGTGAAAAGACTGCTGAGATATCTGTATGTTCCATGGGACCTTCCCAAAATTTTTTTTGCTGAGAAAGTGCCTCAGAAATGCCAAAAGAAGCACACAACCTTAGCTATAGATGTCAATCTAATACTGTCAGTCAGAAGGAGAGATGCCTAAAGAGATGTCAACCCACTCCAAGACAGGTGTCGGGGTTGCACAGCTCAGAGGCTCTGGTGGAAAGAGGTTTTACTCACATGGAGAAGAGACAGAGCAAGGTCAGTTTCACTGGTGGGAGTCAGCACCCCAAAGTCAGCGGGTCTCAATCTGTGGCTGATGCAGGAGATGTTTCACGCGCAGCTCCCCTCTCTTGTGTTCGTGCTTCCACAGTGCAGGAACCTCACTCCGTCCACAACAAGACAGACACTTAAACAACTGGGGTGTAAGCGAGATGTCAAAAAACATGCCCACCAGAGTCAGATTGTCTCCAGTAAATGTTTACATATGCTCGAGACAATAGGGGAAAGAATGTACCGGCAGTCCCTTGATCTATTAGGGGTTAGTGCTTTATCCCACCAGGTAGACACACCTGGTCCTGAACACAAGATGTACTTGTAGGTCCCAGGGAAAGGTGCCAGGCCATGACAGGACTGCCCTCTATCATAAATACCAAAGAGATTTTTATCTTGTTCCTTTTATATTCAAGGTAGCCCTTAATTTAAATTACCTTCACCTAAGTAGTTTTCAGAAGAATATAGTCTAAAATCAGACCACTATCTATACTAAAGTAATGCAGTAGAGCATTTATTTTAATTCTAGACAGTTTAGTATCAAACTTTATTGGCATTAGGAATTCTTTGTAGAGCTTGTTAAAAATATAGATTCTGGGTTCCCATCGCCTAAGAATTTTGACTGGGGTGGTATCTGAGATAGTGCCCCAAATCTTTTTATTTAAAAAACAGTCCAGGGGATCCTACTGTAGGAAGTCCCTAACCTACACTTTGATAACACTGTGCTAGGTTTCAAGAAAATTTGAAGACCTATTTGTCCTAAATTTAAGTGGAAGCATAACTGTGGTAGGTTGAATTATGGACCCCAAGAGAACAATGTCTTAATCTTAATCCACGTTCCTGTGGGTGTCTTTGAATATGTTAAGATGAGTCTGGGTGTGGACTCAGTCTCCTACGACCCTGGTTAGGGATGGCCTAACTGAACCAGGGTAGGTCTTAATCCATATTACTGGAGGCCTTGTAAAAACAAGAAACCAGAAGCAAGAAGTCAGAAAAAGCCACAGGGCAAAGCCAGAATTCAGCAGAAACCGTAGTGGCAGGCACACGGGAAGGAAAGAGAGGTCATGTGGGAGGCAGAGATGACACCAAGGAGCCTCAAGGACTGCAGCAAGCCAGCATCAGAATGCTACAGATTTCAGGGACAAGAACTGTCTTGCTGACACCTTGAACTCTAGCCTCTGAGACGGTGAGCTATTAAATGTTTGTTGTTTAAGCCAAACCGTTGTGTGGTATTTGTCACAGCAGCCTGGTAAACTAAGACCACACCTAATAGTGTCTATATGCTAAACAGGTTGTGATTTCACTATGAACTGTATATGGGCCCCCATTTTTTCACTCTCTGTTATATCTGCAATAGTGATAAATTTTTTTCTTTCTTTTTTGTATCTTGTTAGCGATAATTTTAATGAAGAAGTTTGTGTGTGTTAAATTCATTTACTGTTTCACTCACAAAATATGTGCTAAAAATCATATCAACAGTCCATCTGAAGGGGCATTTTTAACAGTGTAAAGAACATTTGCATTCCAGAATGTTTGATCTAAAAAATGAACGAGAAGAAAAGGCAAATGGATTCATTTATGCAACAAATGTGTTTTAGCAATACCATGTATTCATTTAAACAACAAATATATATATTAGTGACAATTTGCCAGCACCATGGAGAGACAAAGATACATCAGAGAGAGATCTGTCCTCAAGAGGCTTACAGTCCAGTAGGAAAGCTAAGGCATGGGCACAGATGACAGAAACAGAAGATAAGAAGTGAAAGATCATTAAGAAGTGCAAATTGAATGCTATGGTATTTCAGGGGAGGGAACGTTCAGTATGACTAAAGGGACGGCTGAATAAGGGAAAGTGGGATAAAATGAAGCAAGAGAGGCAGGGACAAGATCACAAAGGGTCTTTTGTGCTGAGGTGAGTTGCTATTTATCCTAAGATCTATGGGGAGCCACTGGCAGATTTTGAGGGAGTGACATAAGTTCATTTCCTCAGTAATTACTGAACACTTGCTGCATGTCCAGCACTGGCTATAACTGCCCCTCAGAATCACATGTGTGACTTTTAAACAGTCTTTGAGCCCAGGCCCTACTCAGACCTACCCGACCAGAATCTCTAGGGCTGGCAATCAGTACTGTGTTTCTCTTAAAACTCTCCCAGTGATTCTGATGCACTGTCAAGTTAGGCAACCACCACTGAAGGGTGTAATAATAAAAAGGAAAAATAAATAGGAGAAAACACTTTGCCCTAATGTGCCTTTGTAGGGAAAGACATTTAAACAAAGGAACTGAGCTAGTGATAAAAGTCACTTACGTAGTGAGTATTATTGAAATCATCAGCAAAGGAAGCAGTAAGAATAAAGCTGGACAGGTAAGGTGGGGCACATTGATTGGTTGATTAATACTTTTTTTTATTAGAGAAGTTGTGGGTTTACAGAACAATCATGCATAAAATAGAGGATTCCCATTTATCACCATATTATTAGCACCTTGCTTTGGTGTGGTACATTTGTTTCAATTGATGAACGCACATTTTTATAATTGTATTATTAACTACAGTCCATGGTTTAACTTAGGGTTCACTGTTTGTATTGTGCAGTTCCATGCATTTTTTAAAAACTTTTATTCTAGTACCATATACATAAACTAACATTTCCCCTTTTAACCACATTCAGATATATATTTCACTGC
This sequence comes from Tolypeutes matacus, assembly GCA_026826555.1. Classification (NCBI taxonomy): domain Eukaryota; kingdom Metazoa; phylum Chordata; class Mammalia; order Cingulata; family Chlamyphoridae; genus Tolypeutes; species Tolypeutes matacus. The sequence goes on from JAKSZT010053785.1 coordinate 2,662,949, forward strand.
TGATAATTGCGTTCACAATGTTGTTCTATCACCACCACCATCCATTATCAAAACATTTCCATCCTTTCAAATAGAAACTCTGTACATTTTAAGCCTTAACTCCCTGTTCCCTATCCCAACCCCATTCCCTGGTAACCTATATTCCAGATTCTGACTCTACGAGTTTGCTTATTCTAATTATTTCATATCAGTGAGATCATATAATATTTTTCCTTTTGTGTTTGGCTTATTTCACTCAACATGGCGTCTTTGAGGTTCATCTATGTCACATGTATCAGAACTTCACTGCTTTTTATGGCTTGTTTTGTGACTCAAACTTGGGGTTTTTTATTCTTAATTGTTTAAAGATAAATACCATAACTGTAGCCTTGTTAGTATTTTATTTTTAAATTGTTACTATAAATCATTACTATTTATAATACATAACACTACTTTTTAAAATACAAAAGCTACCTCTCATTTCTCCTGCACCCTCCTTTGTCTCGGTGTCTCTCCTCATGTCCATGCTTTGGCTGGAAGTCAATTATGGAAACAAGGGTGAAGCGGGAATAAGAAGTGTCTTGCCAAGGCCTCCTGCCAGGGACAGATGCACTCACTCTCTGGTGCTTCTTGTGCACAAAGGACGCCTAAGCTTTAAACTGAAAGCTTGAAAGAAAACAAGGTTGCATACATGTGTGCAGGCTGTGCACTGCACAGCTCTGGGAGTGCTCTCCACATCCTTAGATTTGTGTATTTAATACCTGGCAGATGGAAATCAAGTGTCTTGAGGAAGGGGTGCCTTTTCCCCAATTCTCACTCGGGCACATTTTGGGTTAGCAGTGATGCTGAAGGAAATCTTTCAGTCTTTCTCAAACCATGGTCTTGGTACAAACTGTATCATACTCTTTTGGGGGAGCTGACTTAAAAATATAGATTTCTGGCTCTTACCTCAGACTGCTGAGGTGGGCCTTGGAAGCTACATTTTTAACAAACTTTACCAAGCAAAGCTCTCATTCTATTTAAACACAACTTTTCAATTACTTAACAGATGACCTAATTTTCCCTCATCCAAGCATAATGGCATAAATTAATAAGTTAATTAAGCTAAAATACATGTAGTAATCCTTTTTACTACAGAACAAAAGAGGGAGCACACCAGTTCTTAAATGCCCTTTTGTTTTAGAATAAAAGTGTGGGAATAAAAATACAGATGAAGATGGTGAAAAGTAAGTTTACAACTTCAATATCAGAGATACAAAGAGGTGCCTCAAAAAAATGTAAGAACTGTCATACGGAGTCAATCCAAAATGTCAACTTTAGCCCTCTTCTTGACCTCAAAAATCTACACCAGGAGTATATTTGAGACTTCCCTAAGCTGCCCATTATGGATCATTGATCAATTTTTATACTCTTATCAAGCATATTTATAGTTTCAGTCTGTAGAAACCATGAAATCAAACAGTTCTAGTTTATTAGCTAGTATGTAAATTTTCGCTTACCTTTGTGTGTCCTGAAAGGAGCTGTTTTGGGCTGTGACACTTTCAGCTGCCACACCATGGGACCTGATGGACGAAGTGGTGTTTGCCCTAGCCTTCCCACTGCTTCCTGATTTAAAGGCTGCAGACCAAGCCCCTTTCAGGTGAAGAACCCTAATCTTTTCAGGCCGTTCTCATAGTGAAAATTGCCATAGCCTTTTTAGTCATTTTAGTTTTCCTTGCAAAGATTGTTTGTTTGTTTGTTTGTTTGTTAAATCCATTTTGTCTTTTTCAAGGTTTGGTAACCTGACACGTACACGGTTGTCTGTATATATACATATACACCAAAGTTTTCTCACAAGCTAAGCTCATGTATGCATTGTTTCTAACATCATTTCTCCTAATAGCATTGCTTTCTTGGCCTTTTGAGCTATCAATCTGAGAACCCAAAAGCAATCCCAGATATTGAAAAGTCCCATGAATTTGATAATAGTGGAAAATTACAAGTCTTTTTACCCAGGTAGAAGAGCCAAGATGAATTGTATAACATTAGCCAGCTGTTTTCCCCTGAGCAAGATCACTTTCCATCTTACCTAGACTAACCCTCAGCTGCTTGGCTTCCATCCAAGTCCCCAATTTGGCCAGGAACTGTCCAAGGCAAGAACTGCTCTGCAGGGACCTAGTGAAAAAGAAACATAGAACAAAGCATCATCTGTATAGTGATGATACTGCTTCTTCCATATGCCTCATAATTACTTAAAAGATCCAGATCCTGGCCATTACATTTGTCCTATGGCATGTGGATATTAGTAAGTTTTGCTTTATTAAAAAAAATGAATGACCTAAAGACCAGCATGAAAAGCCCAAAGCTGTGTTTTTGAGCCTTGTTTAATAATGAGACCCAGATTCAGGTGTCATCCGTGTTGAAGGTCACTGCGTGGCTGGTGGTGGCTGCGCAAGCCAGCTGAGGCAGCAGGGGCAGAGTCCTGCAATCCCTCCTCAGCCTCGTGCCTGACACTCCACCCTTCACCTCCCTCCCACTTCTGCCCTCACACTGTTCTCATCTGTGATGTTGGTTCTTCCATCTGACTTCTCTCTGAATAAACCCTTTGGTTCCTTCCTTCCTTTTCAAATCCTCATCAGGGAGGACCTGGGAGGCCTTCTTACATGAACGCCTACTAAGGACCCCTATGCCTGCCCAGGCTACTGCTGCCAAAACCTCAAACAAAGCCTAAAGAGAAAAGCATGTGATCCTCATTCACATAGCAGGTTCCATCTCTTCTGGGTGCATTTGCTCCCAGATATAACAATTGGATATACAAGGCAGAGAATTCAGAAAATCAGGCTAATGGGGAGGGGGCAGAGGGCAGAATTAGAAACAAGGAGATCCCAATAGGAGGCAAATGCACCAGGCCATCAATTAGAGTGATAGCAGTGGGTATGGGCAGCATAGCAGTTTGAGATTGTTTATGAATTCTAAAAATAGATATTGGATTATGTTTGTAAACTGGTTTTTCCGAGGTTTCACTTTTACTTAATTAAATAATGATTAAGTCTTTGATTGGGCCACGTTAGTAGGACATTGAGTCTCCGTCCCCCTAGTGTGCAGGAACTCATAGAGAAACTGCACCACAGAGAAGGGAGGTTGGAGTTTTGAGCTGGAGCCCTGGGACGTAAACACACAGAAAAGCAGGTATGTGAGGAAAAAGAGTAGGGCCCGGAGAAGAAAGAGCCCCAGGAGAATGACGAGACTTATCCCAGCCTACAGCTGATATTGGAAGAAGCTGGGACCTTGGAGCCAAGAGAGGAAGAGGGAGCCTCAACCCTTTGGCAGCCATTTTGCTCCAAAACATAGCAACAGACTTTGGTGAGGGAAGTAACTTATGTTTTATGGCCTGGTAACTCTAAACTTCTACCCCAAATAAATACCCTTTATAAAACCCAACAGATTTCTGGTATTTTGTATCAGCATCTCTTTGGCTGACTAATACAGAATTTGGTACCTAGGAGTGGGGAAGTGCTTTTGCAATTACCAAAATACTGGGACCGTTTTATAAATGGGTAATGGGTATTTTTTGAAAGAATTGTGAGATGCTTAGTAGTAAAGACCTACAGTGCTTTGAAGAGACTTTTAATAGGAATATGGACCCTAAAGAGACTTTTTATGAGGCCTTAGAAGTAAATGATGAAACTATTACTGGAAACTGGAAGAAAGGCAATCCATGTTTTAAAGTTGCAGAGAACTTAGTAAGATTAACTCCTGGTATTTTATGGAAGGCAGAATTTGAAAATGGTGAGTCTGGGCATTTAGCTGAAGAATTTCCAAAGTAAACTCAGAAAATGCAGCTTGGCTTCTCCTTGCAGCTTATAGCAAAATGTTAGATGAGCAAGATAAGCTGAGAACTGAATTGTTAGGTACAAAAAAACCAGAAACTGATTCTGGAAATTCCAAGGCTCTGGAAATCAAGTCCCCAGATGATAGTGCCCCATTTGCGGACTTAGCTAAACTTGGAACTTGTAAATCAGGATTGAAGATGCAGTTATCCAGGTAAGACTTGTGGAAAGTATGTCTGATGGCTTGGACCCCTGCTTCTTGCATGCTAAACCAAAGCTTTTTGAGACAGCTGTATGAACAAAACCACTGTCAGCTTGGACTAAAAGGGACATGGAAGGGAGAGATCAAAGGGAAAATGACGTCAAGAGGAAAACCATCAAAACTGAGATCTGGAATTAAGACATCTGTTTCGGCCAAGAGAGGAACCCCACCCATGTGTACAGAGAGGGTGAGTTTGCCCCAGCAGTTGAAGAGGGTGGATGTTCCCATCCGATATTCAGGGAGAGTTTTGCCACCCCAGGGTACAGAGAGGGTGGAGCACATTCCCCAAGAATTAGGGAGGTTGAGGTCAATGCCCCATAGGTCTGAGAGGGGCGGGCCTGTCCCCCATGGATTAGGGATGGCCAGGTCACCAACTCATTGCTCTGAGAGGGTTGGGCCTGTATGCCAGAGTTTAGGGAGGATATCGCCTTCACCTCACGGTACTAGGGAGGTTAAGATTCTAACCCAAAGATGGGTAAATTGTGGCAATCACCCCAACACTCTTAGAGGGTGAGGTCTGGAGCTTGGTTGCCACCCAGATGCTTGATGACGGTGGAACCAAAAAAATGGCTGTTGGACAAGCCTGTAGAAAGGGTGAGCCCCCATAAGGCCCCAGGGAGAAGAAACCATCATCCTAAGAATGACTCTCCGAAATTGACATCTAATGAAGTACGTCCCACAGGTTTACTGAACGGTAGAGGATCCATTTGACTCATGTTTCCCTCCCAATTTCTCCTTATGATAATAGAAATGTTTTGCCTTTGTCTGTCCATTTGTATATTGGAAGCAGATAAATTATTTTCAGAGGTCTACAGCCAGATAGGACTTTGTCCCAGGACAAACTGTATTTCTTTAAATCACTTGTGATATGATTTTGTACTTGCATTGTTACTGATTTAAGGTTTTTTGAATATTGTAATGTCTTTTTGGAATTCAGAGGGTGGAGTATAGAAGTTTGGTATTATTTATGAATTCCAAAAATAGATATTGAATTATGTTTGTGAACTGGTCTGTCCCTCTGGGCATATTAGATTGAATTGGATTCAGAGATTTCACTTTTATTGATCAAATAATGATTAAGGCTTTGATTGGGACACGTCAGTAGGACATTGAGTTCCCACCCGGGTGGGCAGGGACTCACAGAGAAACTGCACCGCAGAGAAAGGAGGTTGGAGTTTTGAGCTGGAGCCCAGGAAGGAAACATACAGAAGAGAGCAGAGCAGCTGAGCCTTGAAAGAATTGAGCCCTAGGGAGAGAGCCAAAGCCTAGGGAGCCTGATAGTCTACAGCTGACCTTATGGAGAGAACTGAGCAGCTGAACCTGGAGAAAAACAAGCCCTGGGAGAGAGACAAGACTTATCCCAGCCTACAGCTGATATTGGAAGAAGCTGGGACCACAGAGCCTTCAGAGGAAGAGGGAGGGTGAACCTTTGCAGATGTCAGCAGCCATCTTGCTCCAACACATGGCGACTGACTTTGGTGAGGAAAGTAACTTATGCTTCATGACCTGGTAACTGTAAGCTTCTACCCCAAATTAATACCCTTTATAAAAACAAACAGATTTCTGGTATTTTGCATCAGTACTCCTTTGGCTGACTAATACAGGCAGGCAGGAACAAATGTAAGTCATGTTTTAAAGGAAGCCCTAGTGATGAGCCCTCCTGCCCATAAGTAGCACCTTACAGGAATGGACCTCAAGCCTCCCACAGCTGGAGCTTTCCATCAACAGTGCACTCTGCTCTCTGGCCTGTTCCTGGTGTTTTCTGAGCGAAGCCCTTGCCTCATTGCATTCACACACTTCTACTTCACACCTGGGATTTGACACCTGACACTGCCCCTCTGGTTCTAAACTCTCTCCATCCCTACAGTCCCCATTGGTCCCTTAACAATTCTGCATGCCTCATCCAGCCCCGCCTGTTCTCCAGGACCCCAGCCTCAGCTCGGTTTTCTGCTGCAAGCATCTCTCCAGGTTTGTACTAGTCTCAGGAACACAGCTCAGTTGTCTGACAGATTGTTTAGTCAGAGGTAAGATATTAGGAGGGATGATATGATACTGTGGTTTAGGACCTGGGTGATTGGGAGAATGCAGTTTCCCTATATGGAAGGAGAAAAGTCAATACAGTTTCCTTTTTACTTTTTTAAAATTTTTAGACTTGACCAATGTTTTTAAAATACAGAGTTCAGTAGTAACAGTAGAGTTGGGATGGGTTTGAACGTGATTGGAGGGGTTCAAGAAAAAGGTCAGGGGTGATAAACTGGTGAAAATTTAGGGAGCTCTGGGCAGGAGTTTTGTTACAAAGAGGAGCAGAGAAATAGGCAGCTAGATAGAGGAGTGTGGGGATCAAGAGAGGAGTTTTTAAGAAGGGAGTATTTACAGCACTTGTGTGGTTCAGCTCAGTGAGGCGGGTACTGCTACAGCATCTCTTTAAGGCAGGGGTTCTTAACCTTTTTTGTTCCACGGACCCCTTTGCCAGTCAGAGGAAAACCACAGACTCCTTACTAAGTCCGCACTATGCTGTGTATTATTTAATAAAAATATTACACTTGCACCAACACGTCCCCACAAGAATAATGTATTTTTTGAATTTCAATTCAAGCTGATGGGCCCCTGGTTAAGAACCTCTGCTTTAAGGAGTAAAGGTGAGCAGCCAACACGTTTCTCCTGTGTACCATCCATCATCACTGTCCATGATGGCAGGGATATGCCCATTTTGTTTTCCAAGGTCATCAGAGTGCCTAGCACCAAGAAAGCCTCAGCAGTATCTGGGCAAATACAATGTGCTTGTCCTGAGCCAAGGAGTGAACTAAAGCAGAGCCAGCTAGAGGGTGTAGTCAGCCCTTCCCCGTAATGGGGATCTTGGATTCTGCAGCAGTGGGGATGTGGGGGGCAGGGGGGCAGGACGGACAGGGCCTGGGAGAACCAGCCAAGCCCAGACTTGGTCTAGCCATTGAGTTTCCATGGCCTCATGAGCCTTGGCCAGGTTCTTTGCTCTTCACAGCCTCCTCTCTGCACCCGAATCACCCGGGGGACTTTTTAACACCAACTGCTGGAGTTTCCAATCAGTAGGTCTAGGGTGGCCAAGGGACCTGGCATTTCCAACAAGTTCCTGGAGGCACTAAGGCCGCAGCCCATGGACTCACTTTGGGAACTGCTGACAAGCCCTTTTCAAAGAGGAGGCAACGGCAGAGGGCAGGCACAGGGGAGGCGCCAGGTGCCTCCCAGACCCCGCTTGCCGCCCTGCCTGTTGCAGGGCACTCATACTATCACATTTCACACAGCAAATTGGAGGTAACACGGGACATCAGAAGGGAAATGGGCAGTCTGCAGAGTGGACAGAGCCAGGGTCATGCATATAGACACACAGGCTGTGCTTTGCAGAACTTCAGGGGTCACTCTCACATGGACTAGGATGTGAGTGGCACTCCTGGAGTTGTGCAAAGCTGCCACCCTGTCAGGGCAGAAGAGGTCGATTTGAGAATCACTACATGGGGGACATAGATGAAGCCAGGACATAATAAGGCCAAAGGGAGAGAGTCAACCAGGAATGGGGCACAGGACTGGGACTGCACTTTGGGGAATGTGCAAAGGATATAGAGGAACCAAGCAGTATTATGAGTTAAGTAGAATATCAAGGAGGAAATACTCAATAATCTCAAATGCCAGATTTACAAAGATATGTAATGTGGTGAAAAGAGGATTGTACTGGAAGTGAGGAAACAGGCAAGGCCCCTCAGTACAGTGAAAGTTTTCCTCATCTGTAGCAATAATGAGCATTGTTAGGGCTAAAACAATCATCTTTTATGGAATGTTTCTGTGTGCCAGACACTGCTCAAAACCCTGTACATATTAACTCATTTAATCTCCACAACTCCCTGCCCCTATTGTAGGATTCCTAGAACCAATATTATCCTCATTTTACAGATAAAGAAACTGAAGCACAGAGAGGCTAGAGCTTACATTTACACAGCCAGGAAAGGGCAATGCCAGAATCTGTGAAATGAGATGGCTTGGCTGGTGCAGCAGGTCTCCTCTAGCCCTGTCGTTCTAAGAAATACAAACTAGAAAGTTGCTAGTGGCCTTCCAGCGTGTGCTTTGAATAGAAGTGAGAGAGTGAAAACCCAGTGATAATGAGAGAAAGGAAGTTTGGCAGTAAAAAGGAGAGAGAAAAAAGATTGTGAGCATTAAAAGCAACAGGGTCAAATAACGATTGTTTCAAGAAAGATAGACCTGCAGTGTATTGTTGCCTGAAGGGACGGAGCCAATGAAGAGGACGAGAGTGAAGATGCTGGTGACTGAGGAAAGCAAGATGCCAGGGAAGACAGGTTAGCCTTGAAAAGGGGAAAGAACACCAAGAAAGGTGCAGAGAGACCAATGTGTAGAGGCAGGGAGCAAGAAAGATGGGGAAACCCTCACCTGAGACCCTTGACTTTGGAAAATGAAAATTAAAAGAACCACCAAGCTCAGGCTAGACACAAGCTTTACTGGAAACTTTTTCTTATATTTTATTATATTATAGAAGTGAAATGTGCTCCCCACAGAAAATTTTGGAAAATTGCAGAAAAATAGGAAGAAACATCACCTAAGTTCCTAGACCCAAAGATAATCACTAGCATGTATTTCCTTCTGGGCAGTTGAGTGTTTACTACCCTCAACCTATTAACATTAGCATTTCTAGTTATTTGACTTCCATAAAGCTAACTTTTAAAGTGCATTTAATATTCCACCAGGTGGATGTACTATAATATACTTAACCATTTCCCGTGTATGACCTGCTTCTAATTATTTTGTTTAATAAATAAAGCTACACTGGACATCTTTGCATATAAAACGTAATCTATATTTAGAATTACTTTCAAATGATAAAGCCCCCAAAATATAACCACGGAGTCAATTACTGAATATAATTGCTGAACATCTTTAAGGCTTTTGACACTTATGCCATTTACATTTTATCAGCAATGGAAGAGAATACCATTCATACACCCTTGCCAGAATTGATCATTTGACGAAGAAAAGAAAATTTCTTTTTTTTGTGAGTATGACAAGTAAAAAACCAGTATTTTATTATGTGGTATTTCTTTTACTGCTAGTGAGTCTTACTAATTTTTTTGTAGGTTTGCTAATTGTTTTTTTTTTTTTTTTTTTTTTTTTTTCTTTGCAAATTATTTTTGGTCTTTATGCATTTAACTTTTGGGACCATAGTGTTTTATAATTTTATTGATTTTAGGAGTTATTTATATAATAAAGATATTAATACAATCCCATTTTAAACTACTTTATCTACATTTTAATTTGATCATTAATTTAATCAAATTTATTAATGAACATAGTTTTTCTTATTATTATAAAAATACCCATATTCTAACCTGTTTCTTCAATCTCCTCTTTAATCCAATACACTTTCCCATTTCCTTCCATTCGGTTACTTTTTGACTTAAGTCGGTCAGAGTTGGTGTCTGTGGCTTACAACAAAGAACTCTGATAAACCTAGCAACAATCAATCAAGGAGTACAATAAAAAAGAGAAGCCAATTCACGTTAGCAACCAGAACTATAAAATGTCTAGGAATAAGTTTAAGAGCTAGTATGCTAGCCTACTTCAGGAAGAAAACTATAAATCTTTGTTGAAGACATAGGAGAAAACCTGAATGGAAGAGGAGCATACCATTTTCCTGGTGAAAAGAACTATTATAAAGATGTCAATATTCTCCTAAATGAATGTATAAATTCAAAGCCATACCGATGGGATTATTTGGAATATAACAATGCACAAATCTAGAAAAAAATAATATATAAGCCAGAAATGTTTTGAAAATTACAACCTGGTATAAGGCAATGATTAATAGAGCATCTTGTTTGTGTTGAGAGCGGAAAAGACAAGTAGAGTGTAATAAAGTCTAGAGATAAATCTAATTAAATATGGGGAAAATATGTTAAAGGTGACATTTCGGATCAGTGGAAGAGGGAGTCGGTTGTTCAATAAATTTTATTTTGGAACACTTGCCTCATGGCTTCCAAGACTCTAAGACTTATCTCCTCTACCATCCTTACTCCTAACTTGCTCTCTCTCTGCTTCTTCTCTGCCTCATATGTTGGCTTCTCCTTCTCCATCTAAGTGCAACAGCACTTGAACATAAGCCTTCTTCTTTTCTTTTCTAGATCTACTCTTCCTGGAACTCTAGTTTTGAATACCAACTCTTTACCAATGAGTCCTAAATTTCTCTTTCCAGCCCTAACCTAGCTCCTAAGCCCTACCATCATACATTAAACTGCCTATATTACACCCCACATGAGATATCTATCAAACTGAACATTTCTAGAATGACATTAGTAACTCCCTTCTACTCCACCCCCTTCCATACCAAACATACATCCATCCCTAGATTAGTTTCCCTGTAATTCCTAATAATTCTCATCTTATTAAACACCACCATTATCTACTAAGTTGCTCAAGTCAAAAACATAAAAATCATCTTTGATTACTCCTTTTCCTTCATCTTCTGACATTCACTCTACCAGGAAGTCCATTGGCTCTGCTTGAGCGGGAGTACACCTGAGTGGCTAAGGACATGAACCGTGGAGCCAGACTACATATGTTCAGATCCTGGCTCTACCACTTACCAAGTTACTTACTTGATCAAGTTGTCTCATCTGTAAAACAGGGCTAATAATGTTATCAAATTCAAAGAGTAACATTGGGGATTAAATGAGTTAAGAGATTAGAATAGGACCTGATACATATTGTTTTTTTTCAATAAACGAGTTATTATTATTGCCTCCAAAATATAACCCAAAATCTGTCCATATCTCTGATCTTCATGTCCACCACCCCAGTCCAAGCTACCATCAACCCTTCTTATTAATTTTCCCACTTCCTCTATTGCACCATCCAATTCATTCTACATCCAGTAGACACAGGGAGCTTTAAAAATAGAAATCAGATGCTGTCTCGCTTAAAAACTTCCACTGGCTTCTTTAATGTGGCCTGAAAGTTCCTGCATGATTTGGCCCTTACCCAACTGTCTGACCTCATCTGGTCATACTTTCTCCTTCTCACTTACTTTACTCTATTCTATTGCCTGAAAGCACCAAGCTCGCTCCATCTCAGGCCCTCTGCCTAGAACACTCTTTTTTTGGTTCTGCACACAGCTGGATCCTCAACATTATAGTCTCAACACAGGTTTACCATCTCAGAAGGTGTCTTCCCTGATTATTTTATGTAGAGAAATCCACTATTCTTTAACAAACCATCTTGTTTTAGTTCATTCATTAAAATTTAGCTGTCTGAAATGACCTTGTTTGTTTACTTTATTTTGCTGTATGTCTCTTCCATGTAAGTTCTATGAGGGCAGGGACTTTGCCTGTTTTTTCACAGTTGATTTACAATGCTTAGAATGGTGCTTTTCACTTAATAGGCATTTCATAATTCCATTGAATAAATCTTGATAGATTGGTGAATTGATGAATAAATTTAGAAAAACATGTCAAAAACAGGACATATTCAGCAAACTAGAAATCAGCTTGATAAAGCCATCCTTGAAAAACACATTAGCATCATGCTAATGCTGAAAGGCAGGGTGTGCAACTATCACCACAACTGAGTTCTTTATTTAGGAGGTACCAGAGATTGAAATGGGGCCTTGTTCATGGAAAGCAGGTGCTCAACCACTGAGCTACTGAGCTGCAACCACTCCCGATCAAGTTCATTTTTACCACCCTAAAATGAAACTCCATACCTATTAGCAGTCTTTCCCAATTTCCTCCCATTCCTCTTTCCTGCCCCGCCCAGACCTAAGCAACCACTAATCTACTTCTGTTTCTATAGATTTGCCTATTTATATAAATGAAATCATACAATATGTGGACTTTCATGTTTGCTTTCTTTCACTTAGCATGTTTTCAAGGGCCATCCATGCTGTAGAATGTATCAGTACTTCATTTCTTTTTTATGGCTGAACAATATTCCAGCCATATTATATGGCTGTACATATATTCAACATTTTATTTATCCATTCAATAACTGATGGACATTTGATTTTGTTCCACTTTTTGGCTGCTATGAATAATGCTGCTATGAATTTTAGTGTACAAGTTCTTTATGGACGTATGTTTTCAATTCCCTTCAATATACTCCTAAGATATATAGCTGGTAGTGGAATTGCTAGGTTAGATGTTAACTCTATGCTTAATTTCTTGAAGAACTGCCAAACTGTTTTCCATAGTGGCTGCACCATTTTACATTTCACAAGCAGTGTATGAAGGCTCCAATTTCTCCACATCCTTGTGAACACTTGTTAATGCCTGTCATTTCGTTATAGCCATCCTAGTGGGTGTGAAGTGTTATCTTGTGGTTGTGATTTACATCTTCCTTTTCATGTGCTTATTGGTCATTTGTACATCTTTTTTGGAGAAATGTCTATTCAAATCCTTTGCCCATTTTTTAATTGGATTATTTGTCTTTTTGTTGTGGAGTTCTAAGAGTTCTTTATATGATCCAGGTATAAGTCCTTTTTTTTTTTTAGGTACAGAGATTGAACTCAGGACCTCATATGTAGAGAGCCGGCACTCAACCACTGAGCTACATCAGCTTCCCTGGATTGGTTTTTTCATTTGTTTTGCTTGTTGTTTGTTTTTTCAGGAGGCACCGAGAACTGAACCTGGGACCTCCCATGTGGGAGGCGGGCACTCAACTGCTTGAACCACATCCACTCCCTGTGGGTTGCCTTTGCTCTTTCTTGATGGTGTCCTTTGATGCACAAAAATTTCTAATTTTGATTAAATATAATTTATCTATTTTTTCATTTGTTTCTTGTGCTTCTGGTGTCATATCTAAGACACCATTGCCTAATCTAAGGTCATGAAGATTTAGTCCTATCATTTGTGGTAGTCCTCGATTCCATTTACAGCAACACTCCAAAGTGAGTTGTGAGATCAGCTAAACAGGACTTACAAAATAGCTGCGTAGCAGATGTAACTCAAGTGTTGAGTGCCTTCTTTCCATGTATGAGGTCTCGGGTTCAATCCCTGGTACCTCCTAAAAAACAAGAACAAAACAAAACAAGAAAAAAAAAAAACACTTGGTAAAAACTACCGGGAGCGGAGGTGGCTCAAGCGATTAGGCGCCTCCCTCCCACATGGGAGGCCCTGGGTTCAGTTCCCTGTGCCTCCTAAAATGACGAACAGACACAGAGAGCACACAACAAACAGACACAGAGAGCAGACAACAAGTTCCAACAACAAGGGAGGGGCAGAGAAATAAATAAATAAATAAATATTTGAAAAAAAAAACCAAAAAACTACCCACCTCAACCCCATAAAAAGAGGTGAGGCTGGGAGAAAGAATATCTTTGGAGAGAGTTGCACTGTGAGTCTAACTCCCCGAAAGGGGGTAGGGTGGGAGATGTTTCTTTTTCCCCTCAAGTGTGAGAGTGCCCAATGAGTTCCATATAATATGGTGGCTGCGTGTCGGACATAGGCCTGAAAAAATATCTATTGGCTCAAGCTACCTGTAGCCACAGAGTAGAGGGGAATGACTATAATATCACAGTCAATGCTTTGTGGATAAGAGTAAGCCATAAATGAGCAAGCCAGGCCAGAATTGTCTCAGATCCTGTCAAGAAGGACCACCTAGAAGGATGAGAGGCCTCAGCATAAAGATGTAGAAGTTTTTTGCTAGACACTCTAGGGCTAATGGGGGAATCAGAAAAGACCATCTGGAAAAGATTCATTTCCTTTTTTCAAAGGCCCATCAGGTGAGAGCTCTCCAATGATGTGGGAGTTTCAACAACAACAACAAAAAAATGCATAGACATGTCCATGAGAGAAAAAGTCAGGCTTAAACATTCACGAAGTCTGAAAAGACCAATACCAGTTCAGGATAGTACCAGTCAAGGAAACTTTTGCCTGTTTCCTTATCTTTTGTTTTCTCCCTCAGAAGTCACAGCTAGTGAGTGGCAGGAAAGCATGGCAGAGTAAAGTGAGAAGCAACCAACAACTGGCACTGGAGACTCAAGAAATGAAAAAGGACATTTAACTTCATTTAACTTCAAGTTCTAACTATTACACAGAACTAGGCACTTTAATGACTTACATGACTAAAAGTTTCCAACAGATTTTGTTTTAGCTAAGAATATGTATATGTGCAATAGTCAGTCCCTGTTCAAAGGCTAGTGACAAACTAGTTCTACAGAGTGGGTTTGAACACACAGTGTGTGTATGTTTGGGGATGGGGGAGGGAGAGTAAGGTTGTATTTTACTTACATTCTAACAGTACCATTTATTCAACATATCCATTTGCCAACTATCAAAATCAATAAAATACAATATGAAAAGTAGTCATGTCTCTCTATATCAGATAATGCCATTTCAAGGATCTTTTTGAAAATTCAACGCCATTCAATTTAATGCAATTGAAAAAATACTTTAAGAAGTTCTCTAAAGAAATAATCATACTCTAATTTGAGCACTTATATCTCTAACATGATTTAAACACAGCTTCACTTTTTCTGTCTTAATATGATTCAATCCTCTGTATCCTTTTGTGCATAGATTTGATGATCCTGTCATTTAGGATTCTTTGAGCTCAGTTTTAAGGAGTCAACAATTAATGAAATGAGCTCAGCAGAGGGATATATTTTCAAAGAATTCTCAACATAGTTTGAAAACATCCTATATAATTCCATCATACTTGATTGTAACACAAAGAGAAACAAAAAAGCTAATCATGACATAGAAGCAACTTCATGTTAAATAATGCCCATGAATGAGCCAATTTAGTAAACTGTGAATTTACTTAGCCTATTTGAACATCCATAAAAGGGACTTAGCAACAACAGTATTTCCATATGCCAGGTGAAACCCTCAGAGGGAATAGGCCTCAGTTTAATAATGAAAGAGAAGGGAAAGGGCTGATAATTATTCTGTCTAAACAGTGTTTTGCGGCCTACCATTGATTGTGTCTTGAAATCTCCTGTGGGAATGGAGCAAGCAGCCTTTCCTTTGCTTTCACAAACCTCATGCAAATTATTTAAACATTTTTGCAATTATTTTCCTGAAACTGAGTTTTGGCCCAAAGCCTAGAACTGAAAAGTCATCACAGTGCACCCAAGAAACCAGAGAAGCAGGTTCCAAAACATTCTCTGGGGATCCTTACAGCTAACTGTCTTGGAGGCTGATTTCCATATCACCATGTAAACATGTGGGTCTATTGGTACTTCTGCCTTTAGAGAGGCTTCAGATAAGGACACCACAAGTAAGCAAATGTTTAGGCAATTCAATTTTAGTTATCTTGCTATAACTTGACTGTATGTGCAGTTTCTTTTAATGTCCTTTCTAACTATGTGTGTGAAAAATGTTTCTGTTGGCACTTTCTTAAACCCTTGATGTGTCTATGATTCCCCTTTTTAATGTTAACCACAGAAAGAAGTCTGCCCCCTCCTTTTTTCTGTATCCCAGACCTTATATCTGATTATTTGTAAGGATAATTCTGTAATTAATGCAGATGAGTGGCCTAAAAATGGTGACCCTCTTTTGTACTATTACTTCATGTTGAGGACAAAGAGGATACAGGAAAATTACTCCTTGGCCCAGGAAGTTTATTAAAATGCTAAATGAAGGTCTGGCGGCAGCTCAAAGAACTTTAAATAACCTTGTGGTGGAAAACCTCCAGAACCTCTTTTTACCGTCAGCTTAAACTAGGCTGGCTGTGACAAAGAGTAAGAAAATAAGTAGTTTCAAGTTTTAAAAACACATCTATTTTTAAAAGGTGGGTCCATCCAATGGTTGCAGGCAAATGTGTTCCAGCCTCCTGAGGATTGATGACAATGATTTATCGGAATGCGGTTGTGCCGAGTTCACAGCCGGACCTCCACAGGTTCAACATGTCAGGCATGGACTCAGTTGTGCAGAAGGAAGTGTAATTACATCGTGGCTGGTGCAGTGTTCTCTCTTGTTAGCCCATGCAAAACAAGCCACTGACACTTCCTGTGAATGATGTTCTAGTGGCTAAAATTGCATGGAATTAAAACACAGAGTTACATGGAGTAGAATGACAATTTCTATTCCAGTTAATTCCACCCTTGGACCCGAGGGCTCCTACTCCATATGTGGTTTCCACTCTGTGTAGGTTTGCTGGATCCTTCAGCATTTGATAAGCTGCAGACTACCTAAAAGATAAGAATCTCCAGGGCAAAGCTGTTGAGCTGTGGTGTTTGTAAATTATTTCTAGGGGATCTGAAACTCTTATTAGGATTTTCAGGAAACCCTGAAGGGATTGAGACACCATATAAAGTTGAACAGGGAGAATTAATCGGGTCCCAGGGAGAACCAAAGAGGTTTATCTCCACAGCTTCACAAGAGCCAAAGAAGCCTGGAGAGAGGGAACGTTTTTCCTCACAGCCCTCGAATGGAGCTCTTATATCCCACTCCCTATCTCTGGTTCCTCTTCTCAGCCAACTTCCTGACACACAGATGGACAATCTCAGCTAATAGAGTTCGTCTCACGTGGCCTTGTTCCCAGCCCCTGATGCTGTCCTCACTGGAGGGGTCCCCGGGCCATCTGCAGCTGTTCTGCCAACCCTTCTCCTGTAACCAAACTCCCCAGGCCCAGCCTTAGTCAGGAAGCCCTTAAGAAATTGCGCCTGGAATCCAATATCATGCTGCTGGTCAGCTAGCACAGCATGTGTGCCTTAGCTCCGATTCCTGGGCTTGCAAGACCTGCTCCCATCTTATTCACTGGTCTTACAACTGCAGCCCTGCTATGTTCTCTGTCCTTGGTAATTCATCTATTATGAGTCCTTCTAGATCTAAAGTCCATCTTGTTCTTTCCACCCCCCAGGCTGCTCCTGAAACTTAGGTCAAGGACTGGAACGTTCAATCCCCAAATGTCAACAACGTCTTGATTCTTCATTAGGCATCATGCCCCAATGCTGCCAGCCTCCTAACTGGACTACAACCAGGTCATACATAAAGTTCCTTTGCTGTTGGAGTGAACTTCTGCAG
This sequence comes from Tolypeutes matacus, assembly GCA_026826555.1. Taxonomy (NCBI): domain Eukaryota; kingdom Metazoa; phylum Chordata; class Mammalia; order Cingulata; family Chlamyphoridae; genus Tolypeutes; species Tolypeutes matacus. The sequence continues at coordinate 2,679,997 of JAKSZT010053785.1, forward strand.
CTGGACTTGTGCCCCCACAGCTTGTCCCAGCCAGGTAAGCAGATACAGCTCCTCATTCTGCCCTTTCGAGTCTGTCCTGACTCACCCTGGTTAACTAGGCTGTCTCAGGCAGTGCCCCAAGATAGGAAGGCTTGAGCTCAAGTGGCTGCCTTCTCCCTGCCTGGTCTAACTGAAACTGGAAACAATTCAGATAATTCCACACTACAATCTGTGCTTCTACCTTTGTAACTGCCATGCTTGTCAAGCCTTATCTAGGACATATCACATATGTTATTTACTGATCAAATTGAGACTGCCATTACACAGCCATCGAAAATCTTAATTTTGAAAAATACTTCATGTTTTAGGAAAATAGACATGGTTTAATATTTGAGGCAAAGTGAGCTATAAAGCTATAGAAAGCTTTTTGATTTGTTGTGGCAGACATATGTGGGATTTTGGTTGCTTGACATCTAAACTCCCTTCCCAGGTTTGGGGAATTTCCCACCATGTGATTTTTGTGCACTGAAGCCCACCTACCTTTACAGAAGCAAAAAATTAAGAGCCTCTTCATTGCTACTCCCTCATAGCTGGGGCAGGCATGTGGCCTGGGCTTGACCATGCATCCAGACCCACCCAGACTTGGAATTGGGAGCCAGTGACCTACAGAAGCAAGGACAGTGAAAAGCCCATTCATCAGTGAGAGCAATAGTTTCCAGAGGAGTGGGGCCCACAGAGCCAGCAGCAGTGTCTGGGATGACAATGGCAGAAGTATAACGTTTGGTGAAAGATCTTCATCGTGGCAGCATGAGGGACTCACCAAAATTATTTCATGGCACCATCTGCTCTGTGGTTCTGGCTGCTCAACCTCCTTCCTTTTTTTTTTTTTTTTTTTTAAAGTCAATTTTATTGATACATATTAACAAAGCATACAATTACTCAACCTCTTTTTGTTACTCTTTCTCCTGCTCTTTTCCAAAACTGGTTCTCTAGGTTTTCCTGTGAATTTCTCAGTTACTAAATATCTTTGCAATAAATTCTTTTCTAGTTAAAGGAACCACAGCTCTATCTGTTTTTTTAAACTAAGAATCTTGACCAATACACCAATGTTATTTAAAATGCAAAAGAAAAGACTTGTACACTAAATGTCAATAATGGCTATCATAGATTTTAATTTTCTTTTTTCTTATGTGCATGTTCTAAAAACTTAGTAAAACTGTATTACCTTTGTAATCAGAAAAAATTAAGTTTTAAAATTTGAGATTGCTTTGTATGCCTAGTGTCCATAACTGTTGGAAAACAATTAACTTGATAACACAAATAGAATTCATTTTGCTTCTATCAGAATGTGGTACCTGGTGTCTTCAAGCTTGGCATAGGTGAATCATAGTACTGGGGTAAAAGAAATACCATTATATTTGGTTAAAAAAAAAAAACAAAAAAACTCCCCGAGACTAATTCTTATTTCTTAATCCTAATCTACATATATTCTTATTTGTTTAGAGTTCAATAGTTCTTTGAAAGGTGCACTAAGAAAAGTGGACAATGTTTGGGGAACTTTAACACACTCTGAAGCAAGGAGGAATCTCTTCTTAGCTTTGATGTTTACAAACGTGTGTATAAACACAGGAAGTTCCCTCTAGAATAATCTCTCTAGAATATACCTCTAGAATAATCAACTAGAATACTAGGGTTTGAACCCGTCATTGATTCATGTGGTTGGCCTGAGTGGTGACCAGTAATGGTTTGAGCAGCACAGAGGAAAAGATATAATAGCTTCCTTCCTTAGAACAAATTCCCAATGATTAAGAAGAAACAAAACACACCATTATTAGGAAGCAGCATTAGCCCCCTTTCTTCCTGTGATAGCACCCAGAAGTTTCCAGTACCCCAGTCTCATACTATAAGACTGCTCACTTTTGGCCATGGGTAAGAGATCAAAGTTACATGGATTAATGATTTCCTATCATTCCATCAACACTACTGAAAAAGAAATCAAGGGAACTCCGTGGATTTGAACCAGTTATGGTCACTGAGTTGCTGCACATTTCTGAGTATAGGGACCACAGAGATCATACCAACAGAGAAAGTTTAGCACAACAGAGTGGCAAAAAGATGGAATTTAGTCTGACAGACTTGGTGTTAGAGTCTAGGTCAACCATGGATCAGCTGTGTAACTTCCATGAGTTACTTGACCTCTCTCAGCTACAGTTTCACTACCTACAGAATACAAATACTAGATCCATTTCATGGCCTTAAAGCATGGTCCCTGGCTTATAATGGGTACCTAGTAAATGTAAAATCTCTTCCCATCTATCACCACTTTTCCCTTTATTTTTCAGGGAAAATCTTTATCTTTTAGAAAGACTGACTTCAGATAAATTTTTATTTGCAATAAGATAGTTACTTTCTTTAAATCTTTCAGATCTGGTAAAAGGCTATCATTAGCTTCTAATTATTCTCTGGAAAGAGATGTTGTGAATCATGAAAAATTATTGATAAAGGGAAAGATTCTCAATTAGCTGAGCAAATGCTTTATGTCAATATCACATGTGACAAATCATGAAAAATTATTGATAAAGGGAAAGATTCTCAATTAGCTGAGCAAATGCTTTATGTCAATATCACATGTGACAAACAGATGGTCATTTAACAGGTAGGAATCAGTATTAAAATTCAGGGAAAAGGTACAACAACAACAAAAAAGGGTTGGCATTTGCTTGGTAAGCATGCCAAGCTTCAATAGATAATCAACATTTTCTTCTGTTTATTGAATAAGGAAATGCTCCATACTGAGCAAAATGCCTTCATAAATTGTTTGAGTGTAGATAATTCATTTGGACATTAAAATACAGCTTCCGAAATCTTTCCGAATAGTAATTTTCTTGCCAACATGTAAATGGGACTCTGGTCTCTGAGAAAGTGACACAAGAATAGAAGTGCAGAAAAGAAGGAAAATCAAACTGGAGGAGAATCTCTGTCAAAAAAAAATCAATAATTTTGCTACTGAGAAATTACTACCATCCTTATCCTAGAAGGGGTGGAAAGGTCAGACCAAACTAACTTGTGTGATAAATGACTTTATAAAGCAGCCTGTATCAGGAGACTAATTTAATTTGCTACTTTAAGTGTGATAATTCACCATACTTCCTACAGATTTTTCCTTGATTAAAATCTTAAAATTAAGCTGAATGTAAGGCACAACATGTCTACCTTAATGTTACAAGCTGCATCAATGGCTGCCAGGGCATGACGACATTCATTATTATCATGACCAATGTCTACCAAATATTAAAAACAAAATAAGACTTTTTTTCTTCTTGACATTTTAAGACAATTCCAAGTCATAGAAAGACAAAGAAAATGCTTTTTTTTTTACTCCCTCCTGAGATATTTGGGCCCTCACTAAATACTCTCTAATATTTCTCCCAAGTTCCAAATTAAAAACCAAGCTGAGATTTATATGTTTATAAATACTCAGATGTGCACTTTTAGGTGATAGTCTCAGTGTCCCTTGTTAAAAGAAAAACTTTGCCTGCAATTTAGGGTCTCACAGCTTTATTGAATTATTTGTGAATCGGGCAATATCCCATTCTTAAGCAGATGGCGACTCCGCCAACCGAGCGGAAGGCGGAGCTCATAGAGGGCAAATGCAGAGGCAAGTAAGGTAATACTCTGATTGGCTGATGTTAAGTTTCCATTTTATTGGGAGGGGCTTACGAACAGGGGAGCAGATATACAGTGCTTAATATGGTATGCTTGTCCATTCTGGTAAGCTATCTCTACTTGCCAGAAACTGGTTTATCACCAGGTATTGCTTATCTGCAGTTCTTTAGCATGTGTTCCACTGTTCCCTTTTCTCGGACAGCCCCTGCGAGTCCATTGTTTTTGCCTTCTGGAAAATCCTATCTTGGAAAGGGGTCTTCTTTTGGCAATGTCCATGCAAGTAGCCATTTTATTTTACCTAACACCCTCAGCTCTACTTGTTATGTGTTACTAATGTAATTCACACCCCACTCGCTGTCACTTTCTATGTTAAGAGAAAGATAGGATATTTAGGAGATGACTATAATTTTAAAAGTAATTTTACCCAAGTTTCCTGCCTCTTTTTTAAGAATAGCTGGTAAACAGAACAGTTCTAGATTAGGAACACAGTGAAAAAAACTATAGAACAGGACTTCCCGGAAAATGGCAGCTTAGAGACAAACAGGGCTCACCTCTCTTCTAAAAACAGCAAGAGGAAAGGCAGAAACTGCCGGAAAACAAAAAACAAGACAACTATCTTAGATGTTTGCAGACCGGGGGAATGCTGTCCACAATCCAGGAGGGAGAGAGACTGGGAGACAGAGAAGCCGAAGAAAAAACTGTGAGTAAATCACCCCCCAGCTGGGAACAGCCGCCAAAAGATGGAAAGGTGTCAGTCAACCCATGAATGGATAAACAAGTTGTGGTATGTACGTATGATGGAATATTATTCAGCTGTAAGAGGAAATGAAGTCGGATGTATGTAACAACATGGATGAACCTTGAGGATATTATGTTGAGTGAAGCAAGCCGGACTCAAAAGGACAAATATTCTATGATCTCACTAATACGGACTAAATTAATGAGCAAAATCATGGAGTTAACAGCTAGAATACCAGGTCACTAGAAGATAGAATGAGGATAGAGAATGGGGAGCTGAGGCTTAATTTGTGCAGAATTTGTAATAAGGTTGATTGTAAATATTTGGGAATGGATAGAGGTGATTATAGCACATTAGAGTGTATATAATTAGTGGCACTAATATATGGGTAGGATAGTGATTGATAGGGAAAGTTTAGGGTCATGTATGTCACTAGAAGGAAAGCTGAAGGATGAAATGTGGGACTGTATAATATAGTGAACCCTTTTGTGGATAATGAGTGTGGTTAATAGTACAAATATAAGACTGTTTTTCTATGAATCAGAACAAATGCATGTTAATATTACAAGATGTTAATAATAATAATATTTTCCATCAATTAAAAAAAAAAGAATTATGCTAAGAGAAACAAGACACAAAGTCCTGCATATTGTTAAACTCAATCTATACAAAATGTAAATATAAATAAATTTATAGAGACAGAGTTAGATTGGTGGTTACATATGGCAGGAGAAGGGTAGAGGGATTGAGAGGTGACTGCTAAGGTGTGTGGGGGGGGTTCTTTTTGGAGTAATGAAAATGTTCTAATATTGAATGCAGAGATGAATGCCCAACTCTGTGATTATACCAAAAGCCTTTGAATATACACTTTAGATGGATTGTATGGTATGTGAACATAGCTCAATAAAATTGCTTTTTAAAAAAACAACTGTAGAACAATGTAATCCAGACAGCACATGCCTCCTAGCATGCTAAGAGAACTGATAAAAGCCAGTGCTAGGTTAAATATATAAATGTGGATTTCTCGTGTAGAACTGTATTGGTGTACCAAGCAAATGATCCTGAGCGTGGAACCTGCAAATGCAACTCTGATATGTAAGGGGAATATTGAGAAAAACAGGAAAAGTCCAATGAAGTATCAGATCATGATGACATTGGTAGGAGCTGATATATAAAAAAATCATCCCCAAATTTAAAAGGTTCTAAGGTGAAATAAGGTTAGGAAACTGTGTTAAAGTGAAACCAGTTTGTTTGTTTGTTTGTTTGTTTTTACTTCAGTAGCCTCCGATAATCCTCCATTAAAACAAGCTGAAACACTTTCCTGAATTTTCCAAGCTTTCTAGGGTTGGTGTATTAAATTTTTTATCAGAGAAAAGTAAAACCCTCTTCTTCCCTCACCCTTACATTCAATCCAACAGTAAGTTCTGTCAGTTCTTACCTCCAAAATATATCCTGAATCCAACTACTTCTCACTAGTTCCCAAGGCCCACAACCCTCAGCAGGCTACATATTTTAGTATGGAAACCTAGCTTTCTCTTGCATTAGAGGAACCATTACCTCTGGAAGATTTCAGTATGCTTTAACTTATTAGAGGCTTGGAGGACTGATGCAAGCCCTACCACCACTCTTGCCTCTTCTCATTCCATCTGATTCCTCCACAGAGTAGCCAGCTAGAGGAATCTTCCTGAAACATAAACCAGATTACTTATTTTCCCTGCTTGAAACCCTTCCAAGCCCGCTCTCTTGAACCAGAATAAAATCTCAGCTACCACCCATGGTCCACAAAGCCTCACAAGATCTGGCATTTGCCTGCCCGCTCTCACAGCCCTCCCCTCCCCCTTGCCCCTGTGCTCTAGTCACACTGGTTTCTCACAGTTTCTCCATAAACAAAGCTCATTCCACTCTCTGGGTGGGTTCTTGCTCTTGCTGTGCTTTCTGCAATGAATACTTTTGCCTCCAATCCCCACCCCACTTCCCATTTTCATCATTCAGATTTCAACTCAGAGTGCTTCCCTCAAGGCCATTTAACTAAAGCAGCCCCACCCATTTAATATTCCTCATTAGCTCCTGTTAAAGAGCCTGAAATGTTCATATTTTATCCCTCTGCATGTTTATTGCCATTCTTTCTCCACTAGAATGTAATTGCACTGAGATCAGGGACTCGTGTCCGCAGTGCCCTGACTAATGCATAGCACACAGTAGGTGTGTCACATGTATTTGAAAGCAGAATGGGGAAAAGGACATTTATTGAGTACTTGTATGACACAGTGCTAAAAATCTGATCTTCAATATAGACTAGTCAGCAACGTGTCATCCTCATTTTACAGCAAGGAAAACTAAGATTAAGAGAAGCTGAGCAATTTATCCAAGGTCTCACAGTGAGTTCTTCCTGTATGCTCTACTGATAATAAGCTGGGGAAAAGACATCTACTCCAAAAGTTTTACTTCATAATTCCCTAAAACCTTAACAATGTAAACCACTCCCCAACCCCTAATAAGTACTACCACAACAAAACCTGAAGTTAGTTTCTTTCTTGTTTTTGCAAAATATATTGACATCTTATTTCTCAGGCACTCGACTGTTCTAAATAAGTGAGTTTTTTAGATAACTAAGGCTTTCTTATTAAATGACAAAACTTCATTTAGTTGTATCATGTTTGGTAACATATTTTCTAAAATGTACTATATATTTCTCAGTCTTCTTAAACAGAGTATATCTAGCAGAATTGATTGTTTTCAGAGTAACACATGGTAATTTTTAGGAATATTATTATTCTGAACAAAAAGAATTTCCTATTCATCATGAATTGGCTGCTTAATTTGCAGGGTCTAGTGCAAAATGAAAATTTGTAGACTCTTGTTCAAAACATACTAAGAATTTAAAGATGGCCACAGCAGAGCATTAAGCCAAGTTGCCCATGAAGCTGGCCCTGCATCATATCCCACATAGTGCCTTATACATAACAGGGATTCAAAAATATTTACTGAATAATAATTTTAAGGCCTAATGAGTGGTGTTGGGCTCTTTCCTCTGCTCTAAATAAATTCATACGTCATGATGGTGATAAAGATAAAACAACATTAATTGAGTTATGCATCGACCACAGTTCTAAGTGTTTTATATGCATTATCTCCTTTGATCCTCAGAAAACCCTATTAAAGAGTGTTTCATGTAGGATTGTATGGCTGCATGTAGCAAACCCAACTGGCATGGCTTAACCAAACACAGGTTTATTTTTTACACAAAACAAGAAGTCTAGAGGCTGGCAACCCAACAGCTCCACCAGTCAAGAAACCAGACCTTTTCTCTCTCTCTGTCCCACCAGTCTCAGCCAGCGGCTTTCATCCTCATGGTTGTAAGATAGCTGCTATACCTCCAGACACCAGAGCCCTGTTCTAGGCAGCAAGAAAAAAGCAATAAGAAGACAGAGCAGCAACTAGTTTCTGGCAGGAAATAGCTCAGATACTCAAACTGGATAGTTGAGAGTACAACAAAAGGACTATTTACAACAGTGTGGACAAGGATAAGGGAAAGACAAGGTGGTGAAACATCCTGAGGTTAACAACAGCGGGAACATCCTTTCCATCCCTGGGCCTGAGGGGCAAGGAGAAGGAGAGGCTACCAGAACCCAAAGAGTGTAACCATGACTGTGGAACAGGGCCATCCTCTGGACAGCACTGTCCTCCTGCACCTTCTCATCTCCTGCTAGTGACTCTCATGGCTGAACCCAACTGAAAGCCAGAATCAAGAGACTCTGTAGATCCGTGTACATTTAGCTTTAGAAACCCAGATTAGAGAGGAGAGTGAATCTAGAATAGAAAAGAGAAAATATCAGCAAAATGTCTATATCAAGAAAGCAAAACTTAAAAAAAAAAAAAAAAGAAGATTTCTGCTTATATTTCATTGACCAGAATTGTGTCATATAGAACTCTTTGCTCAATGGAGAAGGGTATTTTAGACAGGTACATGTCTGCCCCAAAATCAGAATTCTATTAGTAAAGAAGAGGAAATACATAATAGGTATATAACCAGCAATATTTGCCATAAGTAGATATTACTATCATCAGATCCCGCCCCCCACGTGAGAGATGAGAAAAGTGAAGCACACAGACCCCCTTTCACCCTCCATCCCTAAACTTAGATGTCTCCCTTTTATATTGTTGATGTGTTCCTTCACCATTGTTACGTGTCATTGTTTTCAATGTGCCTCTTTGAGCAATCCTCCTTTCACTTTTAATTCACTAATTCTAATCTGCTATAGTTTGGGACATTAAATTGCCAAGAGTAAATGAGCTCAGACAGGACCTAAATAGCTCCCCCAAGATACTTAGGCATGCTTATTCACAGAAGCATTGCTCATTAGAGCCAAATGGGGAAACAACCCAAATGTACATCAGCTGATGAATGGATAAATAAAATGTGGTATATCAATACAATGGAATATTATTCAACCATAGTAAAGAAAGAAGTACTGATTCCTGAAAAAAACATGGATGAAGCTCGAAAACATTATGGCAAATGAAGGAAGCCAGACACAAAGGCCATATATTATATGATTCTGTTTAAATGGAATGTACAGAATAAGCAAACCCATAGAGACAGAAAATAGATTAATGGGGTCTAGGACTAAGGGGCGGGAAGTGTAAAGAATGACTGCTAATGGTTTGGGGTTTCTTTTTGGGATGATGAAAATGTTATGGAATTAGATGATGATGGTTACACAACCACTGGATTATACACTTTAAAAGAGTGAATTTTATGATATGTGAATTGTAATTCAATAAAGCTATTTTATATATATATAAAGAATAAAGGGGGAAACGGATGTGGCTTGAGTGATTGGGCTCCCGTCTACCATATGGGAGGTCCAGGGTTCAATTCCCAGGGCCTCCTGGTGAAGGCAAAAGTGGGCCCACACAGAGAGCTGGTGCAACAAGATGATGCAACAAAAAAGAGACACAGAGGAAAAAGACAGTGAGAGACACAACAAGCCAGGGAGCTGAGGTGGTTCAAGTGATTGAGTGCCTCTCTCCCATGTGCAAAGGTTCACAGGATCTGTTCCCAGTGCCTCCTAAAAAGAAGACAAGGAGACACAGAAGAACGTGCAGCGAGTGGGCACAGCAAGCACAAGCGGCAGGGGTGCAGGATTAAATAAAACATAAATCTAAAAAAAAAAGAGTAAAGGGCCCAAGTGTCATGCATAACATTTTTACATATTTGGAAGCTTAGAGGCTTTTTCTCAACTTCTGGTTTCTACATACATGCCAGTCGATTAATGTAGCTGCATAAGGGAGTTCTAGATAAATGAGCTACTTCTGAAGAAAAGCTAGAAATTCAGACAGAAAGGGGAAGGGCAGACCAGAGCAGTTCCTTTTGTTAGGGCTCTCTGTCTCTCAGAACACTCTGCTGATCATTCAGTGTCCTAGAATTCAATTTGACAAACACTGGTCAAAGCCATTTGGTAGAGCCAATATAATGTATATTGGGGCTTCATATTTAATCCGAAGGACATAACAGGTCATCTGAAAAATACTAGAAGGGGTCTAGAGTTGTTTGACACTCTTGTCAAAGACCTTGTGATGGAATGAGACAAGGTGAAGAAATCTAATTGCCTGGAGGTATTAAATGCTTTTATAGATAACTATCTTGTTTCTATACTTTAAAAATAAAACAAACTTCAAGTTATTATCAAGCTTTGTATTGAGAAATTTGAAAAAGCTGAAGCAGAATGACATTGCTATAGACCTATAGCATATGAGGAAAGAGAAGTCTCAAAGAAGTGACTCTCCGGGAAGAAGCTCAGAAAAGATCATGGACTTTTAAGCCAAAACTGAGTTCAGAGGCAGAAATCTGAGGGTTGGTGCCCCAAAAGAGAAAACTTTTTTCAGGAGACTTACTTCAAATACTCCAGAAGGAAAGCATTGCTTCTGATACAGCGTGACCCTGGTTTTTTACGAATTAAAAATGTCAGTTGGGAATCATGTAATATAAAATTACTAATAAAGTCTTTCTTCAGTCACAGAATGGAAAGAATGTAAATTCTGAAACTGCGTCTAAGTTTCAAAGCTAGTGTGCAAAGGTAAATTGGGTTTATGCTATTGCTTTAGGGGTCTCACTTTTAGCTGATAAGCAGAAATACCTGCTCTTTTTTTGTCATAATCAGGCTGTCATTGAAGGAGCTTTGAATCACACAAGATCTATAAAAATTCCTCCTTCATGAAATGTTTTTGCCCTTTGAACTGATCTTGGGAATTCCTAACCCCAGGGATCTCAACATAATAATGATGGGTTCCACAAAGGTTCCACAGAAGCCTTTTTATCCAAAGCAAGCAGGACACGGAGTTGGTTGGTTAATGCAAGAGATTCGTTAAAGAGGTAAATCATTGAAAAATCATAAATATATAAATCAAACTTTTATTTTAAATTAAAATGACCGTGCATTCATTTGCCAACCTTTGGATATAATGCCCTGGTTTTTAGTTTGAATGTTGGTCAGTTGATTGCAGTTCCACCTCATCTTTCTTGCATAAGCCACACCCATTACACATCCTCCACTATTTCCATGTATAATTTTGTTAAAGGGAAGCAAAAACAAAGACACCTGCAGGGCAAACTAAGTGCAGAATCCTTCTTCATTTTTATAATTGCCTCTCCACTTTTACCATTGTCCAGCAACTCACTTTTATTGAATCTTTTCAAAATATTCAAGCAAGTTTTCACAGAAGCAACTCTTGCTTTTTGCACTCATATTTCATATATTTATATAATATTTAATTTAATTTATTAATGATGATGACAAGTTTAACTGGCATAGAACAGGCCTGAGAACAAATAACTTGAGCCTTGGTAAGTATAGAACTCAGCTGGTTGTAGCAGAAGTGCCTGGGGGTTCTAGAGAGCGGCCTTCTCGCTGCTAGTGCTCAGGATGTTGTATCAGTATATGCTTCTCTACAAACTAGCACACGCTCGGCAGTGTGTGTCAGGGCCAGTTGGAGCTGCTCCACGTCACTAGTTCTGCCCTCTCCCTCGCTGCTAAATGTTCATTTGCAAGCCCAGGCTCCTCCTTCCTCAAACAGACAGGCTGTAGCAGGCGCTGGGTGAGTGTTGTATGTGCTCACAAACTTTTCTCTTTCCTCATGTGCAGTTGGTTTCTAGCGGTGTCACTCTGCTTCAGCTCTTTCAGGTCATGACCACAGTGCTGTGGTGTGACTATTCATGTGCAATGTTTAGGTCTTAATCTATAACCCGTGACTGGTGTGGCAACATGACACTGTAACATGTAAGAAACTCCTGGAAGCCGGATGCTAGCCAAGAGCAATTTTTGCCACCATTTGAAATAATTATGCTGGCATTTCAGGGTGGCATGGCAGGTGGTTCAAAATGTAGGGAAAACCCCTCTTTGGTGCTTCCTCAGCCTAGAATTCCCATCCTCAGGATCTCCACTCTCAGGCATTTCTCTTGGCAGAACTAGGGAAAACCTTAGGGGTACATTCATGACTCATAAAAAACTTGTTATCATCTCATAACTTTATTGAACATGTATCCTTTAAAACTTGAAAAAGTAAAGTCAACTTGCATCATACTATGTGACAGCATGTATAACCACAACCACCCTGAAACCTGATGCTTTGTGGAAGCAATTCCACGGAATACGGCTTCCTTTCCCTTCCAATTCAAATCAACGTGCTGGCCAGCAACTGTTTTCGTTTGCCAAAGGGCTACCCATGCAAAGTACCAGAAATGTGTTGGCTTTTAAAAAGGGGATTTATTTGGGGTAAAAGCTTACAGTTCCAAGGCTGTGAAATGTTCAAATCAAGGCATCAGCAGAGATGCTTTCTTACAGTCCTGCCATGTGGCAAAGCAAGATGGCAGTCAATCTCTGCCAAGGTCTCTGCCCTCCCCTCAGAATCTCTCTTCTCCTGGAGCTCAGCTGTGGGCAACCAAGAATGGGGTTTGTCTCTTACTGGGCCTCCTCTCTCAGCCTCAGCTGCTCTGCTTTCTTCCCAAGTTCAGCTATGAGCTATTAGGGTTTGTTTCCTGAGACTTGAGCTGCTCCATGGGCCTAGCCCCTCGGGGGCCTCTTTCCATGCCTCTGTGCTCTGCTGGTTCCAGACTCTGGGACCTCTCTCTGTTTTCCTGCAGTCCTTTCTCTCATATGGCAGGATCAATATGGCATCTTCCTTTTCCTCTGTGTGTCTGTCTCTCTCTGTGTCTCCATTTTTATCAGACTCAGCAAGAGGGTGGAGACTCAACCTGAGTCACACCTCACTGAGTAGTCCAATTGGAATCTCACACCCACAGGAATAGATTAGTTCAAAAACATAATCTTTCCCTTTTGGGGATTTACTAAATTCAAACTGTCACAGTTACCCTGGTTTTTATTTCATTTTTTTAGGGGGGATGATTTACAGTTATTGAAAGATTTGATGTGAAAACTGAGGGGAATGAGCATCCAAAGGATATGTGAGGCTGGAAAACTCAAAATTCAAAATGACATGTGTATAGTGAAAAGAAATCAGAAATAAATAGAAGTTACATATTTCAGAGGAAGAATAACAGATGTTAAGAAAATGAAATTGGGAAGCGGCTGTGGCTCAATCAGTAGGGCTCCCGTTTACCATATGGGAGGCCCCGGGTTCGGTTCCCGGGGCCTCCTGGTGAAGGCAAGCCCACCCGCACGGCGTGGTTAGCTGACCCAGCGAGCACGAGCAGCAAGGGGGGGATAAATGAATAAATAAATAAAATCTTTAAAAAAAAAAAAAAAAAGAAAGAAAATGAAATTACATAGAAAAGAGGTAGAAAATAATTAAACTGGAAAAACCTGGGCCTGCTGGACAGGAAGTAACCTGTCGATGGGTCTTGTTTGCTCCATGCTGCACTGAGACTGAAAGAGAACAGCTTCCAGGTCACAGTTTAAGGTTGTGCTATTTAAGGGTTCCAAGTCTTCTTTGCATATTTTCCCTTTGTCATCTTTATCAAACTGTTTTCAAAGTACAGCACTATTTCTATGTACTCCCAAGAAAGGAAACCTTTACATTGGCTTTGTTTTCATACACAAGTCTCATGTTGCTGGAGAATTCACCTCCCAATTGTTTACATATTTGTCCATCTTGAAGGAAAATTTCTTCCTTGGACCTCTTTGAAACAAACTACAAACAATCCCCCAGTCCTATTGCTCCTGCAGTGGCCCAGTGAAGGTCCTTCCGTTGTCCCTGAGTGAAATCCTTCCAAAAATGTTTCCTCACAAGGTACTTCTCCCAGCTCACCTCTATCTGGGCTAGATTCCTTGGACCTAACTTGGTGTGTGTGGTCTCCATAAACCTGTATTGCCCCATATACCTCTCTTATGTGTCCAAACAAAATCATATCCATTCTCTATCTGGGTCTTATACACCTGCAAATTCTCCATTAATTGTATAAACTAAGTAGCAATTGTTCTTTTCTCTGTGTGGGTTAACTTAGCACACACTATACTGATGTAAAACTCTTCCCCTCCCTCACAGACTTCCGGAAATCTAGTCATCCACTTACCTTGTGATATGTGTGGTTTTATTGGTAATTTGTAGGAAAAAACCACATCATACATCAGCATCTCACCAGAGACATCCCTGTTAGACATCTCTTCCCAAGCATCTTCTTAGAGCTGAGAGCCACAAGAGTGCCCCCGTCCTTAGACTCTGCCCCTGACCCCCAGACCTTTTCTAACCCTGCCTTCTTATTTTTCAAAGGACCTTTCTTCTCCAGGTTGAAACCAGTCCCTGCGGCTTCCTCCTACCCAGCAGCAGCAGGCTTATCACAAGATCTTCTCAAAGAAGGGTAGGTCTACCCCTACAAAAATTCTGTCCTAGAAGCTTTCTTCATTCAGTTCCTGTCAGTTTACCTTCCCTGGCTTCTCTGATTCCCAGTGGTTAGCCAACTTCTGCTTTCCCCACCAGTGTCCACTTCTCACCCGGCTCCCTGCTGCTGGCTTCTACTACTCCCTCTGTGGCAGCAACTCACCTTCTTATTTGAACTTCTGATTTTGGGGGACATTCTATCTCTACCTTTGTAGACCTATCTTAAGCTCAACCATAACTGCCACATACTAGTACCTTAACACATCCGCTGGTGAGATTTACCAGCAGTAAAAACTGTTACTCAAACAGAAGACAAGAAGGCAACTCTCCTAGGGTGCCATTCTTTGTACAAAGAAACGAAAGATTTCATTTATTTTTCAATAATTAAGTTCCCCCCTCTACAGTCTTCCAGGTTATTTTAATGCTCTCCACAAGCTATCTCCTGAGGTGGCCTGGTACAATGCTGGATTTCATCTTGATTATTTTGCTAAATGCCTTAATTATCTCAGATTCAATACGGAATCTTGACCATTATGTATCCCTTAGGGAACCTATAATAAAATTGTTCTTAAGCTTTACGTTGCATAAGAATCTCCTGGGAAGCCCTTCTCCCAAAGATTCTGATTCAGTAGATCTATGGTGGGGCCCAGGAATCTTCCTTTTTAACAAGGCCACCTAAGTGATTCTGAAGCAAGTAACAGAATCACAGTTTTTCCCCACATGGCCTCTCATACTGTGGTGGCCCAATGGATTTTAATATGTATATATTTGTTTTAGCGTACATTAAGAAAAAAAATTGTGCAAATGGTATTTACATGATGAAGTTTGTAACACGTTCAAAGATTAGAATTGTTTCTATAAATATTTGACAGGTTTTTAAATTTCCAGAATATTTCTTTTATATATAGCATTTGTAATTTTTCTGATTATAAAAGGTGACATTTTCAATTTAGAAAATTTGAAAAATTCAGAAAACTAGAAAATCAAAAATCAAAATTACTGAAAAACCATCATTGAGAGATTACCACTATTAACATTTTGTACACTGCCTTCTAATCTTTTCCTTCACTTGCACTCTCTGTCTCTCTTCACATTACCATTTTGACAAGAACACTGCATATAGAAGTTTGCCAGCACTTTTTTTTTTTTTTTTTTTTAACTCTTTACCATGTCATTAGTCTCCAAAAAGATGATTGTAATGTTTTAATAACATTCTAGCAGAGAGTGCTGGTTAAGAGCACATGCTCTAGAATGACTCTGCCTTGGGTCTGTTTCCCCATCAGCAAAATGGGACCTAACTCAAAGAGCAGTAAGTGACATAATGTACTACTTAGAGCAGTGCCTGGAACATAGTAAGTACTCCAAAAATTATTCCATATGTAGTACCATATTTAAAGCATTCCTTTATTTTTGATATGTTGAATTCTTCAGAATGTTTGTGATTCCAATCAGACCTGATTTAGAGTCAGAAAATCCATGCATGATCATTTAGGTGGGGCAGTAGCTTATACATTCACTAATTCCCATGGCCTGGCTGCTTTGGCTTTTTAGTTCTT
Source organism: Tolypeutes matacus (assembly GCA_026826555.1). Taxonomy (NCBI): domain Eukaryota; kingdom Metazoa; phylum Chordata; class Mammalia; order Cingulata; family Chlamyphoridae; genus Tolypeutes; species Tolypeutes matacus. The sequence continues at coordinate 2,695,774 of JAKSZT010053785.1, forward strand.
ACATTTCTACTAACACTGACTTTTTTGGTTCAAAATGTCTTCCCATTCTAGGCTACTAAAATCTGGCTCAGACAAATATGACTATTCTCACGCCAACCATAGGAGGATCTGTAGCCTTCATATGTTCTTATTGCTGTGACTCTGTGACTATAGGACACCATCAACCGAGGTAAGGATGATTCTTTTTTTTTTTTAAACAAATAAATTTTATTGATAGATATTAGTAAAGCATACAATCCATCCAAAGTTTCCAATCAATGGTATTTGGTATAATCACATAGTTGTGTATTCATCACTTCAGTAATTATTAGAGCATTTTCATTATTCCAATAAAAATAATAATAATAAAACAAAAAACAGACAAACCAAAACCCATTAATCTCAATCTCTCTAAGGATTATTCTTTTAAATATGATTTCTTGACTGTATCTTCTCTTTTTCACTACTGCCAAAGGAAGCGCTTGCCCTTGGTTTGAGAATTACTAACACACCATCACTAATAGCTAAGATTGTAACTATTAGCTCTGTATTTCAATGATTCTACTTAAAAGCAGGATGCTTCTGAATTAACCCTATAGGCAAAAGTCTGCCTTGATCATTTTGTTATGTCCTCTCTCTGTGCAAGTTTCCTGATTTAGTGATTTGGGATGTACTTTGTTGACCAGAACTGTTTGGGAGATGAGATGGGCGTAGAAAATGCCTGCACGCTCTCTTACAGAGATCAAATTTTTCAAAGTGGTAATATCCCTCTGTGTTCATAGCAGTTATACCTGGTTATTCTGTTGGTGAGTTGCCAGGCTGGCCTCTCACTCTTGCTTACTGGAATTGCTATTGGGAGAGCAAGTTCTTTCTCCATTTGGCCTTTTGGCCTGTTTTGTCAGAGACCTTCTGCTGAACTTTTGAGTCTTAATTGGCTCAGTGGTGACTTATATCCTATGATTGCCATCTACCTTTATTTTCTCTTATGTCAGCTTTTTGGCCTGTTTATATTTCCTAACCTTCTCAGTGATATATACTTCAGGTTGAAATATTGCAAAGGGAATCCTGCTGACCGGCTTAATATTCCATGTAGTTAGTGGAATTCTAGCAAGCACCCCTGAGGCCTATCAGGGGTCTAGCTTGCTATTTTTTTCTACCACCACCAAATTTCCTTAAAATCTGCATACAATCTACTTTAAGATGTCAATTTTACTTCTGTTTTATTCTGCAGGAGGAAATCTTGGTTCTGCAAGATCTACTATGGGTGGTGGCTATGGAAGCAACTGTCACAAACCAAACTTATTTCTGGATAACAGGCAGAGGACAGTTTTTCAGACCCTGAACTGGATGGTCCAATATTGCACAGATCTGTGTAATAGAACATTAGGAACAGCACTACCTAGAGCCAGAGAGATGCCTTTATTGCCCTTAGCTTTTATTTTGAAAAAAAAAAAGCAAATCAACAGAAAATTTGCAAGAATAGCACAATGAACACCCAATATTACGTATCACACTGACATCCTCTTTCTCTATGCCTGCCTGCCTATCTATCTATCTATCTATCTATCTATCTATCTATCTATCTATCTACCTAATCTATCCATCTAATCCAGGGGTTCTGAACCTTTTTTTGTTCCATGGACCCCTTTTGCCAGTCAGGTGAAAACCATAGACCCCTTACTAAGTCTACATTATACTGTGTATTATTTAATAAATATATCACACCCGCACCAACACATCCCCACAAGAATAATGTTTTTTTTGAATTTCAATTCAAGCTTATAGACCTCTTGTTCAGAACCCTAATAATCTACCTATTCATCTATCTACACACATTATTATTATTATTTTGCTGACAGTTCCCCCATACGAATAAGAACATTCTCTTACATAACCCTAAGTATCAAAGACTGGAAATTTAATATTAATATGATTACAAGTAATATTCAAATTTCCCCAATTGCCTTTTTAGTCACTTCCCAGAATTTCTCTGTCTTTCACATCATTGACATCCATATTTTGGTGTTGATGGTATTTTTTTTTTTACAGAATATTCCTCAATTTTGATTGGTCTTATCACTTTTTCAAAATTAGATTCAAATCAAACCTTTTTGGGAAGGGGCAGGAATACCACATAGGTGATATCGTGTGCATGAGATTAGGGGCCTCCTGATGTCAGTTTGTACCTTATTGGTCGCGCTAGTTGTGGTCACTGGGTGATGGTAGTATTCACCAGATTGTTCTATTGTTAAAGGTACATATTCCTTTGTGACGAAAAAAGAATCTATGGAGAGAAAGTGTTTGAACATCCCATTCACCAGTGTTCTTTCACCCAGTGGTTTTAGCATCCACTGACAATTTGGGGCTGAATAAGTTATTACTATGGTGGTTGTGAAATGATTTCTTACTTCTATGAGTCCTTCTACATTTATTAATTGGCATTTTTCTGTAAAGAAGAGCTTTTCCTTCACCCTCTCTCCTTTAAATTTATTTCTTATCTGTATAAATTCATAAATTTTTAAAAATTCAACATTATACTCATTTACTGTCACTGTTTATTCTGATGCTCAAATTGTTCCAAATATGGCCAGGAAGAACACCTCCAAGCTGGTCGATGTTTTTTTTTTTTTATGTATTTTTTTTTTATTGTGGTAATATATATATATCATAAAATTCAATGTGTACAATTCGGCAAATGAAATTGAATGTTTTACTATGATCAACGCCATCTGTATTAGTCAGCCAAAGGGGTGCTGATGCAAAATACCAGAAATGGGTTGGTCTTTTAAAAGGGTATTTATTTGGGGTGGAAGTCCACAGTTACCAGGCCATAAACCATAAGTTTCTTCCTTCACCAAAGTCCATTGCCACGTTTTGGAGAAAGACAGCTGCCGAAGTTTGCCAGGGTTCATGCCTCTTGGGTTCCTCTCTTCCCGGGGCTGCGTTTCTCTCCGGGCTTAGCTCCTCTGTTTCCTCCATAAGGTCAGCTGTAGACTATGAGGTTCTCTTGGCTTTGCGTCTCTCCACAAGGCCAGTTGTGAACTCTCAGGCGAATGGCTTGTCTCTATCCAGGGGCCTTCTCTCCTTCCTCACGACCAAGCTCTCTTTCTTTCCGGGGCTCCAGCACAAGACTCCAACATCAAAACTTCAACATCAAAACTGCTCCCACTGTCCTTTGCCATGCCTTTTGTATTTGATTCCCCCACCCACCAAGGGGTGGCCCAGTCAACGCCCTAATAATAACTTAATCATGCCCGGATGAAGAGATCAGTTTACAAGCATAATCCAATATATATTTTTGGAATTCATAATTACATCAAACTGCCAAACGGCTACACCATCTATTACCAAATCTTTTTCGTTATTCAAAACAGAAACTCTATAGTTCCCTTGTCCCCTGGTAACCTTGAATCTACTTTATAGCTCTATGAATTTCCTTAAGCTAGATATTTCACATAAGTGGAATCATACAATATTTGGCTTTATATGTCTAGTTTATTTCACTTGGCATAGTGTTTCCAAGGTCCATTCTTGCTGTAGCATGTATCAGCACTTCATTCCATTATATGGATATACCATTATATGGATATACCACATTTTGTTTATCCATTCATCTGTCAATGGACACTTGGGTTGTTTTCACTTTTTGGCTATTGTAAATAATGCTGCTATGAACAGGAGTGTGCATCAATATGCTTTTGATGAAGACTTTCTATACAGAGTCTGAACTCAAAAGAGGAGATAGTAAAAAGATCTCAATCTCATTGACTATAGTAAAAACTCTAAATGCATTGATTCACAAATTCTTACAAAGTCTATCCTATAAAGTAAGTACTATCTACATTTTATGGAGATATTTGAAAACTTCAATTAATTTAAAATTCCTCATGTATAGATATTATAGCACAGATGGGCATTCAGGGATTATGATAGAAAAAACAAGAATATCAGCAAAGAAAAGGAAGTTCCCAGTAGGGCTGGTACCAACGTTTCTTTTACCCACATTTGATAAAAACATTTTTGCATTTAGGTGTATGTCTATATGTGTTCAACCAATTCTTTAGTGATGTTAATGCAGAATCACACTGCACATTCTGGGAGTGAACTGCACATATGCTAATGCTTCACTAACTTTACACAGTGGTAGCTTTCAACTGACTTCCACTTAAGTAACTTGCTGTATTAACAGATGCTCACCATTCCTTTTCTGAACTGAATTTTCTGAAACACATAGCATGCTGAGCACTCTAGGGTAGTAACTACTCTCCAGTATTCCCGAGGATTCCTGCTCCCTCTTCTGCTGTTGTTTACTAAATAAGAATCAGTTGTATTTGTTCCCAGGCCTGTCTGGGTTTATTAGACTTGTGATTGTAGTATTTTAATTAAGTTAAGCATGTTTTAATTAAATATTATGAAAATCAACAAACTAGAACAGCAAAAAGGAAAAATGTTCTGAAAATTAAGTTGAATACTTTGGAAAGTCCCAATAATTCCAAATCACCAAAAAGAATTACTATAACAATATGTGTGAGCAAGATGAGTTTAAAAGATTAAAATAGGAATCATGAAAATCTCATCTGGTTCTGAACTCAGACCGCTTCACAAATGTCTGCTTCACTCTAAACAAATTGAAACTGGAAAAAGATGCATTATGGATGGAGTTTATCCAAGAACGACTCCAAAAAATACATGTACACTCGGAAAAAAAGGGCTTGGCCCTACAAATGAGTATGCATTATGTTTTAGGTTATTGTCATTTTTAAAGATTTCAGGCTTTAACCAAATTTTTAGATTGATTGATCCATTACTGTTTTCAGTCTTATCAAATAAGAATATCTACTTTAAAATTCTCATTCTACAAAGGGTTTGGTCATTCTTAGTTAAGGTTTCTGTATCTTTAAAAAGTCTGAAGTTAGAGAACCATTTTAGATACTATTAAAAATCTATATTTTGACTAGAGGGACCCAATTTACCAGTGCAGACAAGCTTCAGGTGCCCACAAGGGACATATGCAACCTTCAAGTAAGATGGTGCCTAAGCAAGGCTTATGTGCGCTGAGCATTACCCAAGAACAACAGAAAGCTTTCTGGGGCTTTCTGTACTACCTATAAGTGGTGTGTTATATGGTGTATATTATTTACAGGTTAAAGTTATCATTGAATTCCTGTGGTTTGGGAATGGCTACCACTTCTTTTAAATCTCCCTATATACCTAGTACTGTTTCTACTTTTCCTAAATTAAACCTTCAAAAAATTAGATAAGAAAATATAAAATAGCAGAGTATTGCAGAGGCAGTGATTTCATGGCCTGACATCTGGGTGCACCATTCCCTCCCCTTTCCCATTCTGCCTTGAATATAAGCTTTCCTTTGGCTTCTGGCTGGGATTCCTACCTTACCAGCAATCTAGAGCAGAGCAAAAGTGCAAGTGTCTATCTAGTAGGCATTTAATAAATATTTCTGGATGATGATGTTATATTTGTGGATGAAGATGTTTCTTTTCTTCGCCCCTGAAAAACGTTTAGAAGCTCACACAATACCTAAGTAACCAAGGCACAGAGGCCGCGCTCAATGGCTAGTTTGCCCCTCAGGAGGGGTGGGCGGGGAAGAAACACCCAAATGTCCCCTCCTATACTCTGCCCTCCAAGTAAATCTGCAGTACAGAACCAAACTCTCCCCCAGAGGCTGGAGACCCAGTCTCACCCTTTCAGCAGGCATATGCATAAATAGAGCAGTGTCATGTCACATCGTGTCACATCGACTTCCGTGGATCCCCACTGCTGAGCAAGTCTAGTCCACGTGCCTCAGGCTGACATCCAAGCCCAGGGACCACATGCCTGCAGCTCACCTTCCAGCTTTAGTCCCACTACTCCCATATATATAACTCATGGCTCCAGCAAGACAGAACCTGTCTTCTCAAAATAACCCTGAATTGCCTTTCCCACTCCATTCATACCAATCCCATTTCAGCCTCCTGAAATCCTAACCATCCATCAAGGTCCCATGTCAAATGTTGCTTTGTCTTAAAGTCTTTCTTGATTTCTCTAACCCGTGGTCATCTGTCTTTCCTTTGAACCCTTAGGGCACTGGACATATTCTGACTCATTGTACTATTATTTTTTACTTTACCTCCCTGTGCTCCTCGGAGACAGGCACTAGGTTTACTCAATTTGCATTTCCTGCAGTATTTTGCCCAGTCAGCACTTTGCACATAGAAACTGTTTAACCTTTAAATAAATGTTTGATAGCTGTTAGTAGAATTGTATATTTTCTTGACCCTATAACCAAGTAGTGCAATGCTAGAAGAGTGTAGGAGATGCTTTTAGGAGTTAAAAGGTACACAGATTTGGGGTGAAAATATTCTACTTTTTTTTTTTTTTTTTTTTAAGATTTTATTTATTTATTCATTTATCCCCCCCTTGCTGCCTGCGCTCGCCGGGTCAGCCAACCACGCCGTGCTGGCGGGCTTGCCTTCACCAGGAGGCCCTGGGAACCGAACCCGGGGCCTCCCATATGGTAAACGGGAGCCCTACTGATTGAGCCACAGCCGCTTCCAAAATATTCTACTTTTAAATCATGAAATCCTCTGAGCTGAAACTTAATGCTTAGAATGCAGATGAAATATTTCACTTCCAGAGATGTTCCTTTATGTATGCTATAAATAGATTTAATGTTTATTCCAAGGCAATTTTTATTTATTGAACACTAGGAAGAATACTTCTATTTTCTTGAAGCTTTTAAATTCTTGTCTTTAATATTTTTGACATATTGTTAATTTAATTAATTACTAAAAAATCAATAGTCTTAAAAAACAAATGACTTAAGATGTGCCTACATTTTTGGGGGGCATCGAGTGGTCAAATATGCAATCCTAAAGCTTCATACTTAAAATAAATACATGGAACTACTCCTTGTATATAATTTATTATTGATACGTGGTATAATGATATATCTATTTCCTTCTTGCTTTTCTGCCACAGAATTAGGTGCCAGGCAGCTGAACAAGCACTAAAGAACTTTCCCTATTAACTTTATTCTGCTGTTCAGGATAGATGGTGACATTGACAGCCTTATGGATCACTCAGCATCCTCCCTCCCTCTTATTTTTTTTCTGGTACTTTGTTCTCTCGGTGCTGAGGGGCATTTTAAGGTGGGCTCAGTGCATTAAATATGTGTGTGGTCTGACTACAGTACCAGAATGGTATATGCTAATGATCTCATTCTGGTTTCCGGCTTCATTTCTATCTCTTGTGTGCACGGTATATACAGCTGGATCATGATCAGCACGACACATTCCTGATGTCACTCATCTTGCTTATTTGTTGAAGGGTTTCCATGTGTGCCATCCAAACCAGTGTATCTGTTAGGTTTGGGGGCAAGTTTCTTTAAATGTGACCAGGTACAGATTTTGGGCATCTGAAAATGATGTTTCATTTAAACATCATGGTTTAAAACTACAAAGGAGACAAAACTACATTCTTTTGTCTTCAACGTAAATACTGGGCTTCACTGCTTAAATGTAAAATAGCCAGTCCTGGGTAATAGCAGAAGATCACTTAGCTATCTCTGTTCCCAAATTTGGATCCACAATGATTTATAAAAGAAGATCCTGTTCTAGCCTGTCAAACTCAAATACTTTTGGACAAGTGACTGGAGTATCAGAAAGATATATGAAAGTGGTCCCTGTTTTAATTTCCTAGGCTGCTCAAACAAATACCATGAAATGGGTTGAGAGCTTATCAAATGAGAATTTATTCGCTTATGGTTTTGAAGCTAAAAGAGAATCCAAATCAAGGTGTCATCATGCTTTCTTCCCAAAGACTAGTACTCTAGGGCTGGCTACTGGCGCCCTAGGCTCCTCTATCACATGGCAAACCACATGATGATGTTTCCCAGTCTTGCCCTTCTCTTCCGGTGTACTTGATTTTAGCTTCTTATTTCCTGGGGCTTTTTCTTTTAAAAAGGGCTGGTAATAGGATTAAGACCCACCCATCGTGATTGAGGTGGGCCACATCTTACAGTGGGTTCTCACCCACAAGAATGGAATAAGAACAGGCTTTTCTGGGATAATACAGCTTCAAACCACCACAGTCTCCCTCCATAGAATTATGGGGATTTTTGTCTTAAAACCCTTTCTTTTGGCATCTTGGAGTTTTCAGATTTCTCATATACTATGCACAGGACTTGGCAGTTGCTATTACTTCTGCCTAAAATGCTCTTCCTGCAAATAAATATGCACATGGCTTGCCCTCTCATCTCCTCCAGGTCTTTGCTCAAATATTTGCTTCTTCTCAGTGGGAGGTTACTTTATATAGAATGAAGTGGTCACTTTATTTAAAATTGCAGGATCATCTCTATCCTCCTTCCCTGCTTTATTTTCTCCATAGCATGTACTGCCAGCTGAATGATTACATACTTCTTTGTTTTTCGTCTTCTGCCTCCACCACTTGAAGCTGCATGTGGGCAAGGATATTTTACTATTTCGGTACACTGCTGAACTTCCAGGCCCTAGAAGAACATCTGGCACATAGTAGCACTCAATAAATATTTGATGGGTGAAAATGAGTGAATTCAGACTTTTTTTCCTCCTTTTTAAAAGTTCCCCCATCATCTTTCTAAAACAGAAATCTGATCATGTTACTACTATGTTTATAAATTTTCAGTAGCTCCCCATGACGTATAAAATAGAACTCAAGTGCCTTAGTTTGGCATACAGAATCCCAAACCACCTCCCCAATTTTTTTCTTAGCACGCATCCCACGTACCAACAAGCCAGCCACACTAAACCTTATTTGACATTACCCAAAACTGGCCTGCACTTCACATTTCTATGCTTTTGTGCATACTACTCTTTCCACTTACAGTGCCTGTCCCAACTTTCTTCCTAAGCAACCCCTGATCATCATCAGGTTCCAGTTCAAAATCATGCTTCTCTAAGAATCTTTCCTCCCCCTCCTAGTCAAGGTCACCCTCTCCCTTATCTGGGTTCCTACGTTTATTATAGTACCAATGACACAGGATTACAATTATTGATGCATCTGTCGTCTTCTACTAAACTGTGATATTATCCTTTGCCTTTCATCAGTTAAGATTATATATGTAAAGCTTTGCACAATGTACAAAATACAGTGGGTGCATAATCTCATTTCCTTTCTTCTCAACAATGCCTCAAAACTGACTCTGCTCAAATTATGACGTAGGAATTTTTCAAGGACTGGAAACATATTAATCTTTGAACTCTAGTGGATTATATGGAGGTTAACACTTTGCATATTTGTAGAATGGAGTGATGTGGATGGATGGACAGATAGATGGGCAGATCACCAGAGGCCAAATTTCCAGAGCTTTCCTTTTTATTAATTTTAATTTTTCGTAATACTAGTTTTATGCATAACTGCTTCATTACTATACTTTCATGTATGTACAATTATCCCCTCATGCCCAATTAGATAATTTCACATGATTTGGAGGATATAAATGATTATTCGCAGACCCTAGTGATTAACTTCAGGGACCTAAATTTTAAGTGTAAAAAAGTTTTGTCTAAGGCCTGGCTGAAAACCTGGACAGAAAAGTTGACGGTATTGTGTACAAAACATCAGCTTGCAATTTTTCAACTTCTAAATGTATTACTCAGTCTTCAGGGAATAAACAATGAGCAAAAAAAGTTAGAGTTGAATGCATTGGAAATTGTTTCATACTTGGTTCCAAAAAAGGATTAAAAGGACTTGACATAGAATAGAGCGATTTTATCAAGGTAGAGGACACTGTGGAAGAAAGGTCATGGAATGTAGCTGAAAACACAGTGACTGCCATAAATCACGTTAGCAATCAACACGCCCAGTGTCCTATGCCCACCAACAGTGGCCTGTGTTTGAAAGAAAGGTGTAAATCCCTCAACCAGCACTAAGTTTTGCAATCTTATGCTATAAAAAATATTTCTTTCAAAGCCCATGCAGGGAACAGAATATAAACTGATGAATAGCCCCATTTTACTCTAGTTATTAAAAACTCAGGATGGGGATGACAACAGCAGCCACAGTATAGGATAGGGGACGATGGCCTTCTGCTACCACAGTGGTTTCAACATGTGAGACTTGGGGTCCCGTGGCCCTTGTACCTCCTTTACTCTGGGAATCTCATTTGTCACCACTTGACTCACTCCAGCCAATTCCTGGCAGGCTCTTACTCTACCATCTTGAATACCAAAATTACTCTCTCTGGCCACAACATTCTGTCACGTTTCATCCTTTCCCCCTCCTGCTGAACTCATTCTCTTCATTATCTCCAGGACCTCAGTTTGGCAAGACAGTGATATGCTTGTAGCAAAGAAGGTTAGTTTTCCTTCAATATTATTTTTCTTTTTCATAATAATAGAAGCCCCAAATTTGCTCTCATGAAAGACTGTATGTCCATGCCTTTCTTGCAACAAGTGTGGCTTTGTGACTAAGTTTTGGCCAATGGGATGGGAACAGAAGTGACATGTGCAATTTCCAGGTTGTTTCCTTAAAAGGAAAGAGTATACTATCCTTCCCTTCTCCTGCTGACTAAGATGTTAACATAGAGTTGAGTTGTTCTGGATAATGTGTTTGAGTGCAAGGCTCCAAGGATGGCAAAGCAACAGGATAAAAGAAGGTTGGGAAGAAAATATTTGCAAACCATATATCTGATAAGGATCTAGTATCTAGAATATATAAAGAACTCTGGCAATTCAACAATAAAAAGATAAATCACCCAATATTTAAATGGGCAAAGGATTTGAATAGACAGTTTTCCAAAGAAGTATTCAAATGGCCAATTAGCACATGAAAAGATGCTAACACCATCAGTCATTTGGGAAATATAAATCAAAACCCCAATGATATCCCCCTTCACAACCACTAGGATGGGTATTATTTTAAAAATGGACGGGTATTATTTTAAAAATGGACAATAACAAGTGTTGGTGAGAAAGTGGAGAAATTGGAACCATCATACATAGCTGGTGGGAATGTAAAATGGTACAGTTGCTATAGAAAACAGTTTGGCATCCCCTAAAAAATGTTAAACATAGAGTTACCATATGACCCAGCAATTCCACTCCTAGGTAAATGCCCCCCAAAACTGAAAATATATGTTCATAGAAAAACATGTACATCAATGGTCATAGCAGCATTATCTATAACAGCTGAAAAAGTGGAAACAACCCAAATGCCAATCAATTGAGGAATGGATAAACAAAATGTGGTATGTCCATGCAATGGAATATTATCCAGCCATAAAAAGGAACAAAGAACAAATTCCTATTACAGCGGGCAGATGTGGCTCAAATGGTTGGGCGTCCGTCTGCCATATGGAGGGACCTGGGTTCGATCCCCGGGACCTCCCAGTAAAATAAAAAATATATATATAGAAGGCGCATGGGCTGCCAGGCTCTGCGTGCTGGTGAGACGCCAGGCCCCAGGAGCTATGCAGCAAGATGATGACGTAACAGGAGAGAGACGCAGGGGAGAGACAAGACGAGACGCTCCGAAAGCTCTGAAAACCAGGAATCGAGATGGTGCAGGTGGCAGAACACCTCTCTCCTACATTGGAGGTCTCCAGGATCGAATCCTGGTGAAGACTGGAGGAGGAGGAGGATGAGAAGAGATGGCAGGAAATAGACACAGAGAATTGCCCAGTGAATGGACACAAAACAGCAAAAGGGGAAGGGGGGGGGGTAAAATGGATAAAGTAAATAAATAAATCTTTAAAAAAAAAAAAAATTCCTATTACATACCACAACATGGATGAACCTTGAAAACATTATGCTAAGTGAAAGAAGCCAGACATAAAAGGCCACATATGGTATGATGGTGGCACAATATAGTAGTTTGAATATACCCCAAACTACTGAAACATACACTTTAAAATGGTGACTTTTATGAGAAGTATATCTCAATTTTTTTAAATGTATTTTTTAAAATGGAGCTTGGATGGGACTGAATAACATAGGGAATCCAGTGGTGGGTGATGGACTGTGGTTAACAGGCCAAATAGGAAAACGTCTTATCCTGAATAATAACAAGTATATAATACTAATATAGGGTGTTAATAATTGGATGGGTTGGGGGAAAAATACACCAAATGTAAGATATGGGCCATAGTTAGTAGTAATATTTTGGCAATGCTGTTTCATAGTTTGTAACAGATGTTTCACAACAATGCAAGTGGTGGTGGTGGGGAGATGTTTGGGAGTGTTGTATGATGATGTGCATGTTTGTTTTGTAAATTTGCATATTTTACTATACATTTATTGTTATGTATGTTCATGTATGAATGATATACTTCAATAAAATTTTATTTTTAAAAAAGGAGCTTGGGCCTCTGATAAGTTCTGAGATCAGAGCTACCCAGAAGCTTGGTCTGTAACATAAGAAGGAAATAACTCTTATTGTGCTTAAGCCAGTGTTATTTTGGATCTCTGTCACAGCAGCCAAACCTATAGCCTAACCTGTATAGTCCTTCACAAAGTGACCTCTCCACCAAGCACATTTTTCCATGCCTGACTTTTTTTTTTTTAAGATTTGTTTTTATTTATTTATTCCCCACCCCCCTCATTGTTTGCGGTTACTGTCTGCTCTCTGCGTCCATTTGCTGTGTGCTCTCTGCATCTGCTCATCTCTTTAGGAGGCACCAGGAACCGAACCCAGGACTGCCATGTGGAAGAGAGGTGCTCAATCACCTGAGCCACCTCAGCTACCTGATTTATTGTGTCTCTCATTGTCTTTCCTCTTTGTGTCTCTTTTGTTGCATCATCTTGTTGCGCCAGCTCACCTTCTCCAGGAGGCACCGGGAATTGAACCCGGGACCTCCCATGTGGTAGGTAGGAGCCCAATCACTTGAGCCACATCCACTTCCCCCATCCATGTCTTATAACTCTTTCTCTAACTCTCACCCCTCACACTCAACTCTCTACACACATGGAACTTGCTACCACCTTCTAAGCAGGGGCTCCCTTTTATAACCCTGTACATGCTATTCATCCAGCATCATTATCAATCTCAACCTGATAAGCCTTACTCACCATTTAAGACTTATCTCAAAATACCACTGTTAATCTCTTATCATAGCTATCTCTTTTGCTTGTCTATGGTATATATTCTCTTTGCTCCTCCAGATCCATTCTCTATCCTTCTCCATCCTGCTCTGTGCCCCACAAAGGATGATGTCTGCAGACTACAGAACCCAGCTTCCCTTGCCCCTTTGGCTTCCAGTTGGATTTGGCCAGTGGAAGTTAGGAGATTAGAAGGTAGGAAATTAAAGAGGTTGAAGAATTTATTTTTGGGCCACAGTTTGGCAGGGTCTGCATTCCTCTTCATAAGGCCACACCTCCTCTTGGAGCCCCACCCCCACCCCACCCCCCGTGGCTATAGCTCTCATCAGGTTCCAGTAACAGCTCTCACGCATTATATCTTCAGACCCGAATGTCTTGCTATTGATTGTCTCTAGGTCCTTCACACCTGTGCTTCTCTTAATCCTACTGCAGTAAATCCTAAACCAGTAAATGGTTCCTTCTTTAAACTCTCTTCAAGTTATCTTTTTGAATGTGCCATCTGTTTCCTCCTGGAACCTGAACTATACCATGTCTCACTAGATTGCCACTAAACTATGACAATTTCAAAGTCAAGGGCTAAGACTGAAGTGTTTTTCATCCACAATGCCCCGTTCAGCACCTAGCTCATATCTTTTGCACAATAAATCTTCACGGAGTAAAATTCATTTCTATTTATTTGAGATCCTTAGATACCTTCTCAAAGAAGGCTGTTGATTTTTGGCCAAAGCATAAAGTTTTACCTAAATAAATTTACATTGTGAATTTAAAGTCTTGCTTTAATTTAAAATGGTTGTAGGGAAGCGGCTGTGGCTCAATCAGTAGGACTCCCGTTTACCATATGGGAGGCCCCGGGTTCGGTTCCCAGGGCCTCCTGGTGAAGGCAAGCCTGCCCGCACGGCGTGGTTGGCTGACCCAGCGAGCACAAGCAGCAAGGGGGGGGGGGGGATAAATGAATAAATAAATAAAATCTTTAAAAAATAAAAATAAAAAATAAAAAAATAAAAAAATAAAATGGTTGTAAAATTATTTTCTTCTTTCTCCCTTTTATAGTCATATATATACATATTCCTTATATAGCAGCTAAATTTCACTCCAAATATTCACTCCATCTATTTATTCTAGCTTGTTTTATTTGCTTATCTGGCTATACAATCATCCATGTCTTCATCCAGGTTTTTGGTAAAAAAAATATTGAGCCAAATTCAAGGGCAAGGACAGAGATCTATGGGGTGCTATGAAAGATGTCTTCTGGATGACATTAATCCATCAATCAACACTCTTTCAGTTCCTTTATTCCATTGCCTTGATGCTACTGTAAATGAAATTGTTTTCTTAATTTCATTTTTAAATTGTTCATTACTAGTATATAGAAACACAATTGATGTTTGTATATCGATATATCCTACAACTTTACTGAATTTGTTTAATAGTTCCTGCAGTTATTTTCCCTTTGGTGAATTCCTTAATATTTTCTATATACAAGCTTTAATCTGTGAATAGAGATGACTTTGCTTCTTCCTTTCCGATCTGGATGCCTTTTTCCATCACTTTCAATCTACCAAGTAATTGGGATCATTGCCAAAAAGGGCTAGAAGGAAGGAATTGTTGCATAGTTTAAGATTGCTAAAAGATAGCCATTTATTTGATATTTAAAGGTGAAAAAGAGCTATATGCTGCATATGACTTTCACAAATATCCTTGTGTCATTTAGTATAGAGAACAAGGAAAGCCTAAGGATGTGACTATCTGATAAATCACCATTGACCTCTTACATTGAATTTTAAAAATCTAGCCAGATAATGAAGCTCCCATTATGCTGAGTATAGTGGAAGGAGAAAATTCTACAGTTTAAATGCCAGCTCTACCACTTAGTAGTTGTGCAACCTTAGGTATACGTTATTTAATATCTCTGAGCTTCAGTTTTCTGATCTACAAAATAAGATGTATAATATCTAACTCTCATGACTGTAGTGAGAATAAAATGAGAATACAAAGAGCCTAGCTCCAGTGCACACTCAAATTTCAGTCCCCTACTCTTACCTCCACATGATTCTTATTTGATTTGCATTCTCGGATTCATACAAGATGAACTTCCAATGAGAAAAGATGTTTCATCTACCCTTCAAGAAAGCCTGCCTTCTTCCTAACCCCATCCCTAAATTAATAGCAAACACTAAGAATAATGCATTCTCTAAGAAGGGGAATGATATTGGATCATGTAGTGTCATTAAGAGATCACGGGACCTACAGGAGAAAAAGATCTATTGAGAGAATTCAGTACTAAAAATGTGTAATCTGAATAAATTCTGGAGCTTCATGTGGTTCACCTCTGAACTGAGTTATATTTTAAAAATCACAGTCCTGATGCCAAGAGTAATTAAAAAGAAATTCCATTTTTTAATTTAAATCTTTCAAAGGGGATTTAATTATTAGCTCAGAGAATCATGTCTCTAGATCTACATCCCTTTTCCTCTCCAATTCTTTCACACTCACAGTTGTTCCAAAACCTTCCAAATCCTTAAAATACCACTCCATGACAGCCCACAAAAATCTCCTATCTATTTGTACTCTGTTATATAGCTCAACCTAACGTCTTCGGCTAAGTTCTTTTCCTTTACTACATCCTGTCTATCATGTCTTCTTTCAGTCTATCCATTTTCTAAATTCTGCAATTTAAAAGATCCAGAAACCAAGCTGGCAAAGTACTCATATTAAAGTAAGGAAGCAGAGAACACACACACATTAATAAATCTTGTCCCTATTATACAACTTATATTTGTCTTATACATCCCCCTTTCACCCTTCCTCCCTCTTTCTTAATAAAAACTTCTCTGAAAAAGTCACAGGCAATTTACCACTTTTAAATTGTATTCATTCATTCAAAAATATTTATTGAATATTTACTATGTGTTCTTCAAACTGATAATTCAGTTGGAAAGAAATTCCATAAGATTTATAATTACTACCTCAGCTTTTCTAATTACCCAGTTGTTTCCCTTCCAGCTTCTTCTAAAGATTTTCTGAAGACATCAATAGTAGATGATCAATGAACTGATGGGAAAGAGGAATTCACTCTTCTCCTGCATCTTGATAGAACTCTTCAGCAGAAGATGCGTGATTTAATTGGAACTGGAACAAGCTGAAAAATATATATACTTGTCTCTGTTATCTATTGCAGATTTTAAGCACTTGAGAATTATCTCTGGCTTAATTTGCTTTCAATTTCTTATGAAAGCTGCCATCCACTCTCCTTATTCACGTATTATGTTGGTAAATATCTTAGTTTGCCATGGGGCTGCTGCTGCAAAATAACAGAAATGGGTTGGCTTTTATAAAGGGGATTTATTGGGGTAAAAACTTACAGGTCAAGGCCAAATCAAGGCACCATCAGAGATGCTTTTTCACCAAAGTCAGCTACTGGTGATCCTGGTGTCCTCACATAGTGAGGCAAGTTGGCAGCATATCTCTGCTGAGGTCCTTGCCTTCCCCTCCAGGCTCACCATCTCCTGGAGCCCAGTTGTGGGTGATCAGGATAAGGCTTGTCTCCTTCCGGCTTCCTCTCTTATCCAAGGCTGCTCAGCTTTCTTCCTGAGTCCAGCTGTGGGCAATCAGGCATATGGCTGTCTTTTCAGCCATGAGTTGCTCTATGGGCCCAGCCTCTTGGAGGCCTCTTTCCATGCCTCTGTGCACTGCTGATTCCAGAGTCTGGAATCTGTCTCAGCCTCTCAGGTCTTCTCTGTCTTCCTGCAATCCTTTCTTTCACATGGAAGGATCAAAATGGCAGCTTCCTTTCTTAGTGTGCCTTCTTTCTCCTTGTGTCTCTTTATATAAGGCTCCAGTAACAAGGTGGAGACCCAACCTGCGTCTTGCCTCACTGATGTAGTCCAATCAAAAGCAATCTAAGCAAGTGATCTAATCAAGCTCCCTTAATCAAATCTAATGCAATCAAAGGAGCTCATACCCACAGGAATGGATTAGTTCAAAAACAAAATCTTTTCTTTCTTTCTTTCTTTTTTTTTTTTTTTTTTTTTTTTTTTTTTGAGATTCACCAAATTCAAAACTTTTACAGTAAATATGGCCTTTGTTTATTCTGGTCTAGCAGAAGCTCAAAAAGAAAGTTTTAAAGCAAAACAATCATTTCTCTGTCCCTGAAAAAAGTGGCACCAATAAATTATGCATTTTGTTGCTTCAGGCTGATAGAGAATTAGAGCAGTAGTTCTCAGCATTGGTTGCATATTATAATCACCAGGGAAGCATTAAAAAACATAGCCACATCCAGGGCTTATCCCAGACCAACCATGTTATAATCTTTGTGGGTGACTCAACATCAGTATTTGTTGAGGTTCCACAGCGAATTCCAATGTGCAGTAAGGTTTAAGTGATTTAGGTGGTCTGCTGATGTCTTGTAAAGTGAAAGAGTCCATTCCTAGCCTCAAGTTGAAATGTCTCTGGCTTCAAAACTTGATAGAAGTTTTCAATATCTTGCTCGAAGTTTTGAAGACTCCCAGTTTGCCACATGGATTTTTCATTTACTGATCTAATTTTTCTATGATTCTGACATCTTTCATGGGTTATACAGAGTTGAACCATACAATTAACATCTTGAATACTACACAGATATAAAAGCAGGGAACATCTGAGAGGACCTGTTACCATGTGCCCCATTGTCTTAAAAAAGTAGTTTTTCTAAGGAGAGATTAGGTACTTGGGAGAATTTTTCATTCATATTTAAAATAAATAGAGCACTTTTCAGTGAGGCAATAGATCCCCAGGCCTGATATATTTATAAACTGAGAAAAAAAAGAAAGAGAGAAATTGAGAGACAGAGAAAGAGAGAGACAGAGAGATGGGGAGGGGATGTGGATATTGAAAGAAAGAGAAAGAAAGGAGTGGGAAGAAGTAGAGAGAGACTAGCAGAGAGATGGAAGGCTATAGCTCTTAAGAGGCCATTAAGGTTCAATTCCCTTGCCATATAGATCTCCCTCCATTCATTCAGCTCCTAAAAATGACTTTTCTGATTTCCAGGGCAGGGGAGGGGCTATTCACTTCCTGTGTATTATTCCATTGCTTACTAATATCTGAAACCAGACTGAGAGATGCTGTCAGCTGAGTGGTGGGAGGGTGGCAGAGAAGCTGGAATTGTAAAAATTTATTCTTTTGGGCATGTTTTGCCAATAGGCTCATTTCATCTGCTATCTGTTAAGTAAAAAATACTATAATATTATATTAAATTTTTGAGGGAGGGAAAAGCAAGGTTTTTAATTTTAAGGAACAAATGGTAAGCCCTAGGACTGATCACTTTTTAAAATTTATTTTAAGGGATCCAAAGTCTGAACTAATACACATGGTTATCACCTTCCTATGCTGTTCCTCAGTTAACATTCCTTTTGAAACTAATGTTCCTTCCCAGAGGATATTCAGTGGAATCATGAGATGGTATGTCTCTAGCTAGATTCAGCAGGGGTTGAAGAGATGGCATTTATAAAAAATCAATTTGGGGAACAGCTGTGGCTCAAGCAGTTGGGCACTTGCCTCCCACATGGGAGACATGGCAGACACAGCAAGCACACAGTGAGCAGACAGCCAGCACAAAACAATGAGCAGATGGGGGAGGGGGATAAATAAATCTTTTTTTTTAAAAAAGAGATGTGTTTTTTATTAAAAATATCTGTCACAACTTAAATCCAGTGGTGTTAGAACAGGGAATGATGTAAAATCAGCTATCAATGATATATAGTATGGAGAGGACAAGCTGTAACAGCCCTCATGTGAGTTAGCAGTTGGGAATTTACTTACCTATTCTGTTTGTATTATCAAAGCCTAGCCTAGGTTAGGAACCAAATTTTAAAATGCTTAAGAGAAAGGGCTCTTATGAGTTGACATAAGAGCTGTTAACCTTGTAATTGGTTACAGAACTCATACTTGGATGGATAAGATCTTGTTGCCTAAACATTAAAATAACCAGCTCAGTAAGTCACAGTACAGAAAGCAATCACTGTATCCAGAGGGGATAGAGGCAATTGGTTTTTAGTCAGATACTTTTTGTTATCAAATAATATTTTATTTGTTGCCCTATTGGGCTTTCTTTATCAAAACCTTGCAATTCAGGCTGTGGCTTTTAGAATCTCTCTCCTAAAGGAAAAAGACCATATTCCTTGTGAACAGGGTTAAGGTTATTAACTATTTGTACAAATGCATACAAAATATCTCAGAGGGACACCATTAGGCAGTTATCCAATAATCTTCTCCCACTCTCCTTTATCTTAACTATTAAAACCCTAGCCCCAGGAAATGAATCATGATTGGTCTAAGGCTTTTATGGTATAACCATACCCTCTTTTGCTAGATAATTGTTCTCCCAGATTCCCTTTTACTAGTGGTATCCATGTGACTCAGTTCTGGCAAATCAGATGTAAGAGGAAATCTCCAGGAGCTTCTGGGTAAGATTTTGCCATCTCATAATAGAGATAGGTATTTAAGGAGGTTTTCTTTGGTGTTCCTTCCCTTCTTCATCCTGCCTGAGATAAGGGTGTGTGATAGTTTGAAACTGTGTGTACCCCAGAAAGGATCATGTCCTTAGAGATAATCCATTCCTGTGGGTGTGAACCTATTGTAGGTGGGACCTTTTGATTAAATTACTTCAGTTAAGTTCCTTTGATTATGTTACTTCAGTTAAGCCTGACCCAGGGTGGGTCTTAATCCTCTTACTGGAGTTCTTTATAAATGGGGTGAATACAGAGAAACAAATAGAGAAAAAGACACAGGAGCTCAGAGAAAAACTCCCAGAAACCGAAAGGGAAGTCCCCAGAAGCCAGAAGCTGAAATCAATAGAACCCAGAAGAGAGAAAGCCACAGAAGCAGAGAGAAAGACAGAGGAAGTCAGAAGCAGCAAGTCCCAGAAGAGAAGGGAAAGACAGCAAATGCTGCCATTGTGCCCTGCCATGTGACAGGAGTCCAGGAGTACCAGTAGCTAGTCTTTGGGCAGAGAGTGTCGCCTGATGCCTTCCTTGATTTGGACAGTTTTGTCAACCTCAGAACTGTAAGCTTATAAGTTAATAAATCTCCATTGTAAAAGCCAACCCATTTCTGGTATATTGCCTTGGTAGCCTTTAGCTAACTAAAACAGGGTATTAGGGCCTGGTACTTGGAGCCAAAACATATATCTGGTGACTGCAGCAAGGTAACAAGCATGATAAATGCTCAAAATGCTGACCCAGAGTCCTGACACTGTTGAGCCACTGAACAATCCCTGAGATGCCTACAACTAGACTCTTGATAAATAAATATCCATTTGATTTGAAATTATGTTTTAATCAAAACATCTGGAATTTGCAACCAAAAGCATCCTCGCCACTACAATTCTTTTACTTTCAGGACATAGATTTTTATTACTTTTTTATATTATCAGACTGATGATTCTCCTTCACCTTGTCTTTCTGGTTTACTAATCCAGTTTTCTATAAACTTTGGATAATCTGTGGCCTCTGTAAAAAAAGAAATAGTTTCCTTTCTATGATATCTAATAATTATTACTTTAAAATGTTAATATTAATCTTGAACACTCACAGTATTGCAGTCATTTGCATTTGGGATTCGGAGGAATGACAAGCATCCTTCATCTGAAAGGTTCTAACTATGAATACAGCACTATTGTTTCCATGTTGATGAATGAACATTGTTGTGCATTTGCCATAAAGAGTAATTTTTTACTGGACTTCAAATTTTATAGAGTGCTTTCACTTATATGAGTCCAGCTAATTCTCACAAGAACCTCAAGAGGTTGATAGTATTTTTAGCTCTGTTTTACAGATAAGGACACTAAGACTAAAGAAAACTAAGCAACTTGCTCCTGCTAATTCAATTAATAACTGAAAGAACTTGGATAAAGACCAAAGTCTATGTCTTTCCACAACATGAATAGTCACTTGCACAGTTTTGAAACTTCAGCTTTCAACCGTCAGCCAAATATTCCCAGATCTCATGACGTATACTTAGTATGTTATTTTGAACTTTAGAGAACTTAAAAATAGAGAATTTATCTACCATAACCATAACAAATTGCTAGCCTAAAGAACAAACACTAAGTAAATATCAGTAGAACTGGCTTAAATCAAAATTTTCAACATCCTAAAAGGGTACCAAGGTGACATTTGGAATCATTCCTTCTCCTGGAACTTCCATGTTAAGTTTTCTTACTGTCTATTAATACCTAAGTCATATTAGAATTAATACGTGACCCATCAAGAGTGGAAACTCTATCTTAGTTATTTTTATTTAGTATAGTGCCTGCCACAGAGTAGGCATCCAATAAATATTAATTAAATGAAAAAATTAATTGCTGATCTAAACACTCACAGCCACAAAAACACCATCAACTTCCCTCTCTTAAACAGATTACTCCATTGCTCCAGAAAGTTGCTTTGGAGAGCTGTAGGTTTCAAGAAAAGAACATTATAACTAGCGTCATCACACTTTGTCCTTCTTAAACTGGAGGAAATTATCCAAAAATGAGAGGAAAGCAATTAGTTTTTTCAGTACTAACAGGAGTTTCTAGAGGTAGATTATCTTCCATTGGCAACTGTGTCCTTTTAATCACTTTTCTCCTCATGCTGGATTAGTTTGGAAACATTATTGCCAGATTTTAGTGCATGTCTTTGATTTTCAATATTCCAACCACATCCCATCAGGCTGTGAAGGAAAACAGCTGGATTGTGGAAAAATATACACCTATTAAAGTGTCGAAAGATTGAAATTGTGTGTCAGACAATCTTAATTTTCTGTGAAAGCCAGAAAAAAGTTTGTTTTAGGAAAATCCATGTTGCTGGTGCTTTTGAAATGTGCTTCCATTTTCATTGAACTTAGTTGCTCTAATAAAAGAAGCTCATAATTGGAATCCAAATTGTTTGTGAATTATCACTGTGGAAAAAGTTTGTTCCATTGGGGGAAACAACCACTGAAAAAAAATATCATGCTTGGATTTTATTTTCTTAACAGTCTATTCAAATCCATTTTGGTGATCAAATTCATTTTAGAAGAAAGAGTAAAAGGATCAATGAGAAATAGTCAGGCACTAAATAATCTGAATTAACTTTGCAAACTGGACAGCCGAAAGGCCCACAGGTACAAAAATATATGCCATTCCGTGACCCAAAGAAGATACAGATAGGTACCATCACCATAATGTTAGAAATAGGAATCTTAGTATTGTCAGTGACAAGCCAGAAAACGTAGGAAAATGTATGCGGTTGTAATCTGATAACCACCAATATTGTATTCCCGAGGAAGAAATTCTTGAGAAGGAATGGAGCTGTGAAAATAAATGTTCCTGCTACATAATAGTATGAATCTGATATGCTTCTAGCCATTTATACACACAATATATCATGCTCCTACCAGGTGAATGCTGGGTGACTTTAAAGAAACCTAAACCTGCTTGTTTTTTTATTTCATCTCATGGCTTCTACTACATTTTATTTCTCTTCATTTTGAAATAGCCAAATGGCATGATGGCAAAGTCAAGGGGAAGATTGCTGATGGTGAAGATAGCAAATCAGAGGATTTTATCCAGTTTCCTCATTGCATCTTTATCTATGAAAGCATATATGATGCATTTAATAACCAATTTAAGTAAAAATATATGAAATGCAAATAGCTTAGAATTTTATATTAATACTGAGTAATTGCTATGGGGAAAAAGTCTCATCTATCATTTGAATGGTGTAAGGCATAGTTATCAAGTTTTAAAAATATATTCATTTTTAACACTAAGACCCTTTTCTCTAATTCAAAATTTTAAGTAGAACTGAATACATAAAACACCTAAAAGTTCTGGGTGAAGAAGGGGAGGAACTTTCAACTCTCTCCCCTAAGGTGCCTCCAGAGATCCCTAACTTTTCCAGAAAAACAATTTGAAAATCACTGAGAAATTACTTTGACCTCAAAACAAGGCTTTAGACCTGGCTCTGCCACCAGAGCTGTGCCACTTTGGAAAAGTGACTTTGCCCCTTGGGCCTCAATTCCCTCACTTAACAGAATAAAGATCTTTAAGATCCCTTCCAGTGCTAATACTTTATTATGATTTCTACATATTACTACTCATATTAAGGCCTTGCAAAGAAATCATTGGGAGTGAAATACAAAGAAAGCCACCCACGATTTACAATAGCATTAACAGCATGTTGATGTGAAATATGATGCACTTATTTACTCTTGCAAAATACAATAAAAATCATCCAGATCTTCAGGGTCACATTTCTTGAGCATTGTCCAGTTTAAACTATACCACATTACTACACTTCAGAAGGAATATTTGCTAACTGTGGCCCTCAATATTTTAATGACTTTATGATCATGTATGTAACATTTTCAATCTCACATTAGCAAGTTGGCAGGTGTCTTTAGTCTATAAAAGTGCTGTGACAAATACCACAGAATAGATTGGCTTAAACAGTAGGAATTTATTGGTTCAGTTTTGGGGCTAGAAGAAATCCAAACTTGAAGTGCCAGCTAGGTGATGCTCTCTCCCCAAGATCTGTAACATTCTCATGTGGGCTGCCAGCCATCCTTGGATTTCTTTGGCTTGTGTCCCCACCTCGCATCACATGGCAATGTACTTTCCTTTCTCTTCTGGGTTCCTTGACTCCCAGCTTCTAGCTCCTCCCTGTGGCTTTCTCTTTATAAGGCCCCCAGTAATAGGATTAAGACCCATCCTGATTTAGTTGGCCACACCTTAACTAAATAAATTAAAATAAATAAAATAAATTTAAAAAATAACATCTTAAAAGGTCCTATTTATAATAGGTTCATACCCAAAGGAATGGGACTAAGATTTAAGAACATGTTGTTTTTTTGCCTTTGGGGTACATAATTCAATCTATAATAGCAGGCACCTGGAAAAGTTGCTATTATTATTCTATATGAATACTATACAGTTTGGTCAGTGGTATTTATTTGGTCAGGTTACAATAAAAAGTTAAATTTGTATTTTAATTATAAAAAATGTACACTTACCTACAGCATGTTTCACAAGTTGATTTTTAGCTTCCTTGCACAGCTGTTCTATATTATGCAACTATGTTGAGCAGTATTTGGTATATAAATGTTCAAGTACACCTGGTATAATTAGAAATGCTGTGGGCGTCAAGCAAGTTATAAGGGTGATGCTGAAGTGGTTGCCCAGACTGGGCAAAGAGATGAATATATTCATAAGGAATTGGTGGACTAGACAGGGAGGAAGGAATATTTCAAACAGTTTTACATGCTAGTGTTGTTCAAGAGCATTGAGAAGGGTAGAAGGGGTGGCAAAGAGGAGAAGATTCAAGGGCCAGAGGTCAGGGGTAAAAGGAGCTGAGCAATGAGTTCCAGGTATATAGCCACGCAGGTGTATTGTTGAGAGAGAGTGGAAGAAGGGATTTCTGAGGCTGGGACTTTATGGAGCATCTGTGAGGATCTAACGTGGCTGGGCAGAACTTCAGCAGATCTAGGCTTCAACATTTTGTTTCAAGTGGTTACTACCACATATCCTAAAGTGCTCAGGCAGAAATTGGATGGGTACCAATCTGATGGGATTCCCATATAAGGTGAAAAGTTGGTGAGAAAATTCCTGTCACTCCTTCTTATTCATAAAATTCTGTCATTTCTTCCAGGAAAAAAAAATTTTAAGTTAATTTGATTTGTACAAGGTATAAAAACTTAAGATTAAGAGTCAAAATTGATTCAGTGCACTTAGCAGTTTACTAAAGATGTGAATGGAACCCTAAAATGGTAAATTTTAAAGATGCTACAGTGCTGGCTCTCCACTAGATGGAAGAGAAAACAAGACTCAGGAAGAGCTCATGATTTGCTTAAAGTCATGAGACAAGTTTAAGGATGCTGTACCATGGATTCTTTTCCACTATATTGTGCTGCCTTTAAGCTATTTCAATTTTGTGCTGATCTGTGATTGGACATAATAGATGGCTTTAGCTGGTCAGATCTGTGTGCAGAGAGAAGTGAAGGTTTGAGACAACTGTGCAGATAATTCTGTTTCCTAAGATGCTTAAAAAATGTTTTAATGAAAATAACCAGAGAATTGAAACCCAACCATTTTATTTTATAAAGTATTTTTTCCGGATAAATACCGAATTTTCATGTCACTTTGTTAAGTGCTCAATAAATGAAGATATTGATATCATCACTACAAAGTGCTAATAATAAATTATTCCATTGATAATTGTGCCAAAAATAGAGAGAGAAAAAGTAATCAAACTTAATGTCAACAATAATGTGACAACTTTCTGGTGCTATGCCTTGACAGCACAACATCTCTTATGTAGAATTCTTGTCAAAAATGCTTAACCTGAATCTATCCCTAAGGAAATAATCAGGTATATATTATGAGACATTCTATAAAATTACAGGTCTGGATTCTTCAAAAATTGCAATATCATGAAAGTTTTTAAAAAGTAGGAGATGGTTATAGATAAAAGGAGGTTAAAGATACATGAAAACTAAATGAAATACATGATTCTTGATAAGATTCCAGGTCAGAGATAAAACACAACAATATATCAAAAGACCAGAATTGGGACAATTACAGAAATTTGAATATAAACTATATATTGGGTATTTTAGTGTATCAATACTAAATTTCCTGAGTATAGCAATAATATTTTGGCTGTGTTTAAGAATGCACTTATTCTTAGAAGATGCATGCTGAGTGATAAAGGGGTGAAGTGATGATGTCTGTAAATTACTTTCAAACTGTTCAGCCAAATAAAAAAATATATATATATGTGTGTATAGCACATGTGTTTGGGGGGAGGGCAAGGGGAGAAAAAGAAAGAACATATATGCAAAATGTTGATAATTGGTGGTTCTAGGTGAAAGGTATGGCATGTTTTCATTGCACTTGAAATTTTTCAAATTAAAAAATTGGGAAAATGGTAAGTTTGGTGGGTTTGTTGGTCTCCATTCAAAATATAGAGAAGGAAAATGAGTGAAATGGGAACTTTTGTATCTTGCCCAGGAAATTATTACTTACCTAGGAAGCATCTATTAATAAAGCTATTATAATGCACTTTGTAAATATAATATTTGAATGAAATGCTAAATAAATGGCAGATATAAAGTTGTGTGTGTTTCCTAAGGGAGCCTCTTTCCAGTTATTTAGGAGTTCAACAACTTTGGTAACCACACATTTCAGAAATTATATATATGAGATAATCCAACCTCTAGAATTGCAGAACAGCAAGGTTCTTAGATACAACTAATTAGAGGCAATGAATGTGGCCTTTTTTTTCTTTTTATAAAATCCCAACATACTTAACTATATCTATATTTAGTATGAAGTGCATTTTTGCCCCATAAAGTGTCAGGGTTTTTTCTTCCTAAATAGAGAAAGGGTAATCTAGCATGTAACCGTGTGTGTATGTGTGTGTGTGTGTGTTTCCAAAACAGAGGAAAGTTTTCTAATATACCCTGTGTTTAGCAGGGGCTGGGAGTTGGCCAGGAAGAGTTCCTAGAGAATACGTCACCTGGACTATGGAAGGTAGAAAGGATAAAAGGACTTTCCAAAATGTGGCAACAAAGTAAACAAAATCAGCTAGCAGCAAATTGGTTTATTCAAATATAAAACAAGATTTACTGTTCCAGAATGTCTGTTGGTT
Source organism: Tolypeutes matacus (assembly GCA_026826555.1). Classification (NCBI taxonomy): domain Eukaryota; kingdom Metazoa; phylum Chordata; class Mammalia; order Cingulata; family Chlamyphoridae; genus Tolypeutes; species Tolypeutes matacus. Next base: position 2,722,472 of record JAKSZT010053785.1, read on the forward strand.
TTCTTCCTCCACTTCCCTTATAATTCCTGTTGTTCATTGACAACATTGAAAACAGTGTAATGATCATTTCCTTTATATAGGAGTAAATTATTTATGTGTTGGTAACAATGTTTCTGAGTTATGCTTCCACAGGAATTATCATGATTATCTTCAGTAGACAAATCAAGACTCATCCTTTGGATCTGGGACTGAGACTGATGCCAGCTTTCCCTCAAGCACACAGTTTTTCAGAAGCATGTGGATACCTGAGCAAAATTGGGATTTTGTTAGCACAGAAGAAGGCAGGGAGAATGTTTGTTGGGTAAGTGGGCCTCAGTGTCTACTACAAGGAGAAATATATTCACTAAATGTTTTGAAGGTATAATTTTGGGGGCCGCAAGGTGAGGATCAAAAGGGAACGTGAGACTCGTGTATTTAGCTTGCTGGGAAATAGTGGTACCACAAACTAAGATAGAGAATATAGCAGAGCAAGAAGATTTGGGAGTAAGATAATAAGTTCTGATTTTATTAAATTGACTTTGAGGTGTCCTTGCAACATCAAAGTATAAATATATAGCAAATGTTTAAAGTTCTAGGTAGAGTACTGTATTGGATTTTTAGAGATCTGAGTGCCATTACCATATGGTAAAAATTAAAACCATTAAGTAGTTAGATCACCCAATGAGAGTATGAAGCACGGGAAGAGCCATGGACAGAGTAAGAGAAACCTATAAGAGATGGAGAAGAGGTGGCTAGGGAGGTTTTAAGGGACTTGGAGAGAGCAGTGTTCCTGGGATATAGGAACAAGTTAGAGAACTTTAGAAAGTCAAGTGAGAGACATTGTTGAATATAAAACAGAGGTCCAGTTAACCTTAGTCTAAAGATGTTGTTGGATTTGCCAGAGTAAAGTCACCAGTGCCCCAGAGGTAATGGAATATGAAAGCAGTAAACAGAGAAAGAAATGGAAGGTAAAGAAGCAGAGAGAATCATGTAAACAAACACTTTGGGTTGTTTAGGTGAGTAGGGGAAGATGTTTGAGTAGGGAAGAAATGAGCACATTTCAGCCTAAGAGTAAAGGAAGAAAACAGTTGAAGATAGAAAAGAAAGAGGGGTGATGAAATATGAGATAAAAGCTGGGAGGTACCAATGGAGGTGAGGTGAGAGGCAAAGGAAAAGGAGTAAGCCTTGAACAAGAGGGTAGCAATCATTCTATGGGTCAAGAAGAAATATGATATAGAGAAATGTATTGATAGGGTGTATGGTAGTTTGATATTATTTATGAATTCCAAAAAAGATATTTGATTATGTTTGTAAATTGGTCTTTACAAACTGGGCATGATCCCCTTTGATTGCATTAGATTCAGCTGAGATGTCTTTGATTAAATTATGTTAAGATTAGGGCTTTGATTCATTAGGGCATGCAGGGTTGAGTTCCCATCCCCTTGGTGGGAATAAAACAGACTGTCACATGGAAGTAGATACTCAGAGAAGCAGAAACACAGGAAGAGAGAGTGGTCCATAGACATGGCCCCGAGAAGAAAGATGAGCCTGATATTCTACAGCTGACCTTGTGAAGAGATCAGAGAAGCTGAGCCCAAAAAGAAACAAGCCCCAGGGAAAAATATGAGCCTTATGCCAGCCTACAGCTGAAATCAGAAGAAGCTGGGACCATGGAGCCTTAAGAGGAAGAAGGAAGGCTGAACCCTCACAGACGTCACCCGCCATCTTGCATCAACATTTGGCAACAGACTTTGGTTGAGAAAGTAACTCTTATGGTACCTTGAGATGGACTCTTTAGGGCCTGGTAACTGTAAGCTTCTACCCTAAATAAACACCCTTTATAAAAGCCAACAGAGTTCTGGTATTTTGCATCAGCACCCGTTTAGCTGACTAATACAGGGCAAGAGTCAAGGAAAACATTTGTGATACTCTCCATTTTATCTGTGAAGAGGAGATGAGGTGTATTAGGACACTGTCAGCCACAAGTGATGAAAAACAATCTCAATAGACAGAATAGTTTAAGCAAAAAAGGAAATGTATTGGTTCTCATAACTTAAAAGGGAGTATAGTGTCATCAGGTGCAGCTAAAACTAGATATCCAAATGATGACATTAAAAATCCCTCTTTCTCTTGGCTTTATTGTCCTCTGCTGGTTTTATTTTCAGGTAGAGAGGAGAGATATGTCCATATCCAAAAAAAGAGAGTGTTTTTTCATATTCACGCTTCCAAGAGCCTAGGAAAGATTTTGATTGGCTCACATTAGGTCACATACCTGTTCCTGAACCAATGGCACTTGATAAGAGTGGTCATTCACTCAAACCACAGTTCTGAGATTGGTGGGTGGGTGGTTTTATTTCCAGAAAAAAAGGGGGAATGGATGCTGAGCAGGCAATAACAGATGTCCAAGGTCACTTGCTAGTGGGGAAGTCTTTGAGAGTTAAGTAGAAGACTTGTAAAGAGTAGAGAAGATTTGAAATATTCCTCAAAAAAAATATGGGAATTTAACTTCACCAAGTAGCAAAACTGACTGGCAGAAACATTAAGGATTCATCTGAGGTCCACTAAATCAGCACAGCCACATTTCATCAACAGTGCTTAGCTACTCAGGAGTAAATTAAAACAATGCTATATATGCACAAGGCATTGTTCTTAGAGAGTTGTGTGTACTGACTCATTTAATCCTCAAAGCAACTCCGTGAGGATCAAACTGCATAGTAGAGAAGGCTGATCATGGCATTGAGATTTCACAGAGGGTTACAGTGACAGAAGAGGACTAGGAGTGGATCAAGAGTGTTGTTGAACACTAAGGATGGAAAGAGGTTGGAAGGAAGCCAGTGGATGGGGAGAAAAAGATGTTGAGACTCTGAGAGTCTCTGTAAGGTTAATTGGGGGGTGGAGATAGGAGAAAGATAGACTGGAATGAACTGAAGGTTGTGGTCAGAAGTAAGGTGTTAGACTTTGAGATTTTAGAGCATGTGGTGGTTTGAAGCTGTATGTACCCTAGAGAAACATGCTCTTAAATCTAATCTATTCCTGTGGGTATAAATCCATTGTAAGTAGGTTCTTTTGATGAGGTTACTTCAGTTAAGGTGTGACCCACCTCATTCAGGATGGGACTTAATCCTCTTACTGGAGTTCTTTATAAATGGAATGAATACAGAAAGAGAGAGAGAGAAAGCTACAGAATCAAAAAGCTGAATGCAATGAAACTCAGAAGAGAAGGGAGAGACCAGCTGACACCACCATGTACCTTGTCATGTGGCAGAGAAGCCAGCAGCTGGTCCTCAGAAAGAAAATATTGCCTTGATGATTCCTTGATTTGGGCATTTTCTCAGCCTCAAAACTGTAAGCTAATAAATTCCCATTGTTAAGCCAAAACATTTCATGGTGTCTTCTTTGAGCAGCCTAGGAAACTCACACAGAGGGTTTCAGATTCATTTCTGCCCAACTTGCATCCCTATCTCTAATATCAAAAAATACAGTCTTCAAAGTCAGCCTGACCACAGACTCTGGTTGAACCCCTGCTCTAGCGAGGTAAGCTTGAGCAAGAAATTTACCTTCTCTGAGACTCATATTTCTTCAAGTATAAACTAGACATGATAATATGCTCATGTCATAGATTTCTGTGTGAAAATCTAATGAATTGATGAGTATAAAGAACCTAGTACTATATCTGGTATATAGTAGATGCTCAATCTACTATACATGTTAACTAGCACTCTTACATTATTATTATTATTATTATTATTATCATCATTATCATTAGCATATATACAGTTAAGAGGATCCTAAAAGACACCATGAAGGCAAGACTCAATGTCACATTATTCACCATGTATCTTTAAGGCTTAGCACAGGGCCTGGCGCATTGGGGGTACACAATAAGTGTATATGCAACCCAAGTATCTGTCACCTTTCATTTCAAGGATTGCCAGCTTTTGGGGTATTTGGAGGAAAACAGTTTTTCCCTCATATCTGCTTCTGATTCAGTCCACCCTGAAACCTGCTTCTCTGCCTGACTTCAGTGAACAAATATTTATTGAGATCTACTTTGGGTCAGACACTCTGCTGGGAGACGGATATAATGGTACAAAAACTGACATTGTCTTTGCCCTCATGGAGCTTCTAAACCACAAGGGAAGCAGATACTAATAAGATAATCTTACAAACAAATGTAAAAGGGTAACTATGATACTGCTAGTAAGGAGAGCCTATCAGGAGGAGACTGACCTAGTCAACAAGGTCAGGTAAAATTTCCCCGGGTAAATGACAATTAAGCTGAGAATGAGAAGGTATTAACTTAACAAAAAAAGATTGTGAGAATTTTGATTTTTACCCATAATAAAATAAATAAATAAATAAATAAATAAATAAAAATAAAAAATAAATAAAAAAAAAAAGAATGGAAGAGCATGTGCAAAGTCTCTGGAAGAAGGAGCACAATAAGAACAGGGCCTGGGTGGTTGAGACATACAGATACAGAGCATGCTATGCTGGATAATGTTGGAGAGGTAGGTGGCAGCTATAGCCTGCAGGACACAGAATCACCCTTCATTCTACCACGGGTCACCCCATGGAGCCAAAGGACGCCGTTTTCCTTTACAAGAAGCTGGTCTTTGCCAAAGATAAATGAAATAATGAAATACATGCAAGATTTTTTTCAAAGTTAAATGAAGTAAATGAAACTTTACCCTCTCTCTTAATTCCCCATACACCACTAGCACAAGACTGCTGTGAAGATGCATTTCCCAGTCGGAGTCAGGCTTTCTGCATCTCAGGTCTGCAATGGAGACAGACAACTCTGAGGCCACAGGGGATCCTGCCTTGCCAGGCTTTCCTAGCCAGCCTTTCCTGGGGAATACCAGAAGAAAGATGATGTCAGAAAGATGATGTCCCAGAGTTCAAGAAGGAAACATCATGTAACTGAGGCCAAGCGGAACACTGGTTTAAGTTTTGCACTCCCTGTAGGAAGACTAGCTGCATATTCTCGAGGCCTGTTACTAAAAGCACTTTGCATTCTGGAAATGTGGTCAGGCGCAGGCAATCAGAGGAGAACTTGGACAAGCCCCAGCAGGTGTGATGGTCCAGGATAGAGGCACTCCAGGCCTGCAGCAGTGCAGGAGTAACTTTAAGTGCCCTGGATTTCCCAAATGCCTTACAAATAATTGCACCAGGTGGATTAGCTGGGCCCCTGGGCCATGCTTGTGCCACAGATCGTCACACCAGGCCTGAGCCCACCCCTGGCAGTTCTGAAGATTGAGCAGAACCGGGTCTTCAGGGTCTCTCAGAGCCCCTCCGCAGATGACAGGTAACTTAAACTGATGTCAGGAAACAGGCACGGGAAGTGAAGAAAGCAAGGGAGAAACTGGCTGAGGCTTTAAAGGCAGACAGCCTGACAAGAGAGGCAGACTGAATGACAGGCCCAGAAGAAACTTCTGAAAAGTCAGTGAAAAAAAGATAATAGCATTGAAGAAACTGAGATTGACCCATGAAAAGAAGTTCAACATGAAACAGACCTTATTTTGAATAGCATGCCTGTGTAATGTCCATCATGTTTTCTTGCTCTGAACTATGACCTTCACGTTATACCCCAAATCTTGTTTATTAAACTCTTTAAGGACATGAAGTGTGAAGAGTATTTTGATCTGGGAGTCTGTGGTTGGCATTTATGTGGTGAGAAAAGAGGTCTTTACTTTTCATTGTAAACCATAATTTTAAAATTTGTATTTACCATGATCTTAATTCATTTTTTTTTAAGTTTTTAAAAAAGTTTATTACAATTTATGCACATGGTACATAAAATTTATGCACATGGTGAGAAGAGAAACAATATGGACAGTTTTGTAAGGAAAAGATGATGCCACAACTATTTCTTGGCAACTTCTTTTCTCACTTAAACTTACATCATAGATATTCTCTAGTTTAACTGCTACAGATCTAAATTATTGTGTTTTTTTTTTATTTGTTTTGTCTTGTTTTGTTAGGAAAATTGTAGGTGTGCAGAAAAATTATGCAGAAAGTATTTAATTCTCATATATCTTTCACACATACAGATTTCCCTATTCTTAGAACTTTGCATAGTGTGGTAACTTTGTTACAATTATGAAACAATATGATTGTAATTATCCTATTATCTATAGTCCAGAGTTTACATTAGGATTAACTCTTTTTGTTGTACAGTTGTGTGGTTTTCTAAAATATTTATACTGGTTATTATCCTATAATTTCCTCCTTGAACCACATTCAAATATAAAATTCATTCATGTTAATTACATTCAAAATATCATGCAACCATCACAACTATCCACTACAAAGTTTTTTTCAGCTCAAAGAGAAATTCTGCACCCATTAAGCACAGGCTCCTTCTTCCACTACTCCCCAGCCTGAAGTAACATACTATCTATCTTTACGACATTTTCTTCTAGGTATTTCATATAAGGAAGATAAAATATTTGTCTTTCTATGTCTGCTTTCTTTCACTTAACTGTTTTCTCAAGCTTTATCCATGCTGCCGTCCTTTTACAGCTGAATGGTAGTCCATTGAGTGTATATAACATATTTTGTTAATCCTTCCATCTCTTGATGGACATGTACTACTTCTAACTTTTGGTAATAATGAAAAAAGCCAATATGAACATTGGTGTGCAAACAGCTGTTCAAGCACCTGCTTTCAATTTGTTTGGGTAAATACCAAGATGTGAGATTGCTGGTCATATGGTCATTCTATATCAGCGTATCAGAGGAAACGCCAAAATGATTTCTATAATGGTGACACCATTTTATAATGCCTCTGCAACTTATAAGGTTTCCCATTTCCCCGTGTGTTGGAATGAATTGTGCACCTACATTTGGACATGTTCTTGGTCTTGGTCCACATTCTGGTGGGTATTGACCTTTTAAAATAGGATCACTTGAAGATGTTGATTCAGGCAAATGGCACAACTGAATTAGGTTGGGCCTTAATCTGGAATACTGCAGTACTTGATAAGCAGTAATTAATTCAGATACACGGAGAGAAAGCCAAGGGAAGAAACTGGAGGTCAAAGGAACCTGGCAGAGAAAGGAGAAGGCATCACCATGTGACAGAAAAGTCAAGAATCAAGGATGACCAACAGGCAGCCCTTGACACTATAGTGTTTCGGGTGAAAACATCACTTTGCTGATGCCTCATTTTTTAACTTCACCTTGCCTCAAAACCATGCTCCACTATTTTCCCATTGATTAAGCCAGCTCATTGTATGTTATTTGTTTTAGAAGCCAAGAAACCAAGCCAGTTCACTACATCCTTGCCAACACTAAGTATTTTCAGATTTTTAAAAAAATTAATAGCCATCCTAGTTGGTGTGAAGTAGTATCTCATTTTGATCTTGATTCACATTTCCCATTAACCAATGGTGTTGAGAATCTTTTCAAAAGCTTATTGATCATTTGTATACCATCTTTGGAGAAATGCTTGTTCTTTAATGTTATTTTATTAATGTAATATTCTTTGGTATTATATTAATTTAATCCTATAAAATATTATTTTGTTAAATTTGGTTTTACATTCAATTCTAACCATTTTCTTCTCTTTTCATTGTCATATGTGAATTCAGACATAGAATATTTTTATATAATAAATTAAGTAACTCTTACCTACTTAAAAAAAAAAAAAGACTGCTGTAAAGAACAGAAGTTTTATAGAAAGTTTGAGAGTAAGGTAAAAGAAAATATGGGATAGTACAGGATTTCAGAAAATTGAACAACAGACATCATGTGTCTTAAAATCGTCCAAGGCCATCTTTCATTCCAAACTCAGCTAGGATGCTAAACCTAGGCCATCTATTCTGAGTTTCTAACCCTGAGCAATACAATTGCAGCTTTGTTCCTACTGGTGTTTGTTCATTTTCCTTAACCTATCCCAGGTCAGATTCTTATGTATGACTTCTTTTTTTTTTTTTTTTTAAGATTTTATTTATTTATTTATTCATTTATCCCCCCCTTGCTGCCCGTGCTCGCTGGGTCAGCCAACCACGCCGCGCGGGCGGGCCTGCCCTCACCAGGAGGCCCCGGGAACCGAACCCGGGGCCTCCCACATGGCAAACGGGAGCCCCACTGATTGAGCCACAGCCGCTTCCCCTTATGTATGACTTCTGCCACTACACACAAGAGCTGAAGAAGGACCAAGAACTCCTAGGTTGGCCCAATGAAAATATGACTTTCTACAGTAAAACTTCCTTTAATTAAAAAAAATAAATAAATAAATAAATAAAACAAAAAAACCCTGTCATGGAAAACTTTTCATTCCTTTAACAAACATTTATATAACACTTAAAACATGCCATAGACTGTGCTTGTACCCGACATACACAATCATGGTCCTTGGCCTGGAAGAGCTCACAAGACAAATAATTTCAATGTAATGCCTTGTGATGATGCAATAAACAAGGTATTGCCATGTTTTGCAGGAGCACAGAGAAGAATAATTCTCCCTGGGGAAGTAGAATGTGGTCTTGGAGGATGAATTGGAGCATTCCAGGAAAAGAAGAAAGAGGGTATATTCCAAGCACAGGAAACAACATATGAGAAGGCACATTGGAAAGTGTTGGAAAGTCTGTCTGGGTAGATGATCCAGGAGAGGCAGACAGAATGTATGGCCTTAATAAAGAAATGATGTAAACAAATCGATTTCTTAATGCTGACTTGAAAGTTCTGGAGACGCCATCTTGATATCATTGTCACTTATTGTTTTAAAAAATTTTCCTTAGATGTTGTTTACATTAGTGAAGAAAAATGTAGCCAATTGTCTTGGGTATTTGAAAATGGTTTTCAGATTTCATTCAGATTGGATTTGATGAACACAACAATAGACTTCTAGCCTTGTGGTTTATTCATCTTCCATTCATTGTGGTCCCAGATCAGATCCCTGGGTAGTGACCAGAAATTGATTTTCCTACATAAAAGAAGGATGAACTAGATGAGCAAAAGTGTAACCATTAGGCTCATTCAATTACTGGTTATCTCTGTGTGGATTGTCCACTATTTGGTTTACTCCATTCCCTGGTAATAATAAGAGTAATCAATCAATGAATGACTATTACGTGTCAGATGTTTTACCTATGTAATTACCTCTAAGCCTCACACCTTCTTGAGGTAGGTATTTTCCCTTAGCCATGAGGAAACTAAACTCACAGAGTCACTTGCCCAGAGCAGAGGGGTTAACAGCAGTAGCTGTAGTGCCACATGCCTGGGTTTGAAACTTGACTCTGCCATTCACCTTGATGTTGGCAAGTTGCCTTACCTCTCAATGCATAAGGTTCCCCGTCTGTAAAATGGAATTACTTTATCTAAGCACTTAAAAAGTGAGCCACAATTTTTTGCTTTTATTATTAATGGCTAGATTAAAACCTCTCAGTAACCCTGTGCTGCCAAGTATTACCAATGTAAAATTGACCCTAGCTGAAGGAACTGGGAGGGAAAATGTGTTGCAAAAATGTTTGCAATGCTTCCAAAAACAACAGAAAAAAGACTTTCGATGAAGTCTTTATCTCCCTTCATGATTTGGGATAATGGAAAGCTGACATTATTCTTAGGATCTGTTGCTATAGCTCTCGAAATCCAGCATGTATAAAAATAGCTGGTGAAATTTGCTAAAACTTCAAAATCCTGGACATTCCCCTCCCCCATGAGATCCTAGTTGATGAGGCCCAGACCTTCCCCTCCCCAGGGAGAGTCTAGGTCATGGGACTTTGGAACCTCACTGATTCTGGGTGGCTCAGATGACCTCATCTTGAGAAACACTGCCACATGAGAGTACTCCTCTGCTACTGGAAAGACTCCTCTTGTAGAAGGACACTAGGAAGAAAGTTATGGTGGTCAAGATTAAGGGTTTTTCAAACTTATTATTCCAGGAAAGCCTTGACAAAGTAGATAAAAGGACCAAATCCAAAGCTTCTCAGCCAGTGTGCCAGCATTCTAGGGCTGCCAACATATTGATTCCCCTCAGTCTCCAAAATAGCTATGAGCCTTCAGCCATAGCCTCCAGAGGAGTTGCCACCTACTGAGGGAATCTCATTTACCTAGCTCAATATGGTGTTTAAATACTAACATTTCATCTGTATGACACTGGTGGGAAAAGTCAAGAAGGTCTTCAGTGAGTATTTCTCTGTGCACCGCATAAGGCAATGGAATTACACGTGATTATAACAAGGGGCAAGGAATAATTGATTCAGGCACTGTAACTGCTCTCAAAATAAATGAATAAGCAAATGAATGAATGCAAGCATGCTAATGACCCACAATATCCCAGACAGAGAATCTAACAGGGTCTAGAGGCCAGAAGCCAGGGCCTATGGACTCATCCTGGCAACTCAAATGAGTTGAATGAATCAAATGAGACCAAAACATTATCTGTGTGATTCACTATAGCCATTTCTCTACCTCAGCTACGTGGTAGGGACCCAGAAACACCAGTCTGGCACACACACACCAGTCCTACAAGGCACACTCCATCAATACTTCCATTCCACTCTGACTTGGCTGCAGTTTGGAGGCTGACCTTAGACAGGCTAAACGCAAATGACCAGTAACTGAGCCACATAATGAAAAACTACTGAGTTCTACTGTCATGCCTTACTTAAAAAGAGGAGGGGAAATTTTTTTTTTTCTGGTTTTGTTTTTCTTCTTCCGCTAATTACATGAGCTGCCTGCTGAAATCCCCTCCTATTACCTGAAACCCAGGGGAAATATCTCCAAATCCAAAGCTTCATTCTCTTTCTTCTTATCTTGGCTCCAACCCAATGCCTGGGTTCACCTAGTCCAGAATTCTCTAAAACTCAGAACTATTTCACCTTCCTTCAGGAGTGGGGAAGTAGGACTGACTTTCCAACTCTTAACCCTTAAGAAATAGCTACCATGGTTTAACACATGAAAATCATGAGTATGTTAAAGCTAACAAATAGTGATAATGGTCTCAGCCTTCAATAAGTTTTTTCTTATTAAATTAGGTAAACATTAAAAAGGAGAAATGAAATAAGAGGCAGGGAAAATTTTGCTCTTCCTCTTCCACTCTCAAAGAAATTTCTTGAGGAAGAAGAACAAATCCTGGGGAGAGGATAGTTTAACATTTCACAGAAATTATAAAGACTGGAGACTTAAGGGAAAAACCCTGCATTTATCATTGCACTCACTCTCTGAGAGCCCAGACAGAGCTGGCCTGAGAAATCCTCGGTTGATGAAGTTTGCAATGCCCAGGTTTTCTCCCCAGCCAGGCCGCTCCTCTGTGCCTTCCTGCACTGGCCGCTCCTGCATCACATGTTCCCTGGCTCAGTCCTACCTCCACCAGCCCTGCCTGCCCCCGCCCCCACCCCCACCCCCAGGCAGAAGGAAACCCAGAATCTGCTCTACCCTACCTCACTGCTGACAACTGAAGACTCCAAGCCAGGGAGACAGCCTCCCCGGGCAGCCTGTTTTTGCTCTTTTCCAATCTGTTCAACTCGGTTCCCTGCCGGCAGGAGTGTTTTCTGCCAACTTTAACCATCGAGTGCCCTGGGCATGGGCTGGGCCTTTGGAGCTGCGCCCAGTACTTGGCGCACTGCCCAGAAGTTGTCAAATGTCTGGACTGAGTGTCTGTCCCTTCAGCCACCCGTCCTCCAGTCTTCTCCTTGGAACGGTGAGATGGGAAAGAGCCATCCTTGTCATGTTTCCAAGCCTACCCATAAAGCGCTTCTCCATGTCATTTAAGGGACTAGGCTCAGTGTGGCTGCAAGCACTGGCTAAATGAGAAGGGAGGGTGCTAGGACTTTTAAAGGCATTTAGGGATTCCTTCTGAGTCCTCCACTGATCATAAAACATTTTAAAAGACCTGTGGGCCTGGGTTGTGGATTCTTCAGGAATCAAAACCTGAACACAGCGTAAGCTTACAGGCCTCTTCTAGAAATTCTCCATCCTTAAGATCCCTTGGCTAAATATAGCCTTTCAGAGAGAGAGAAAAAAAATCTGGCTAATTTTAGCTTGTAAGTGAGGCTGAACCTGTCACACTGTGCCTCTAGAATGTTATATAGCCATTCAACAACTACCTACTGGGTGCTCCAGAAAAGGCCCAATGGAAGCCAACTACAGGGGGATGGCTAGGACGGAAAGAAAAGTCAAGTGTGTGGGAGAGAGAAGGAACCTCCCCATCAGAAGAAGGGATTGACAGGAGCTGGAGTCAAGGCTGGAGGCTCCAAATAACCAGGTCAGAATTCCCACAGCAGGCTCCCAAGCACAGAGGTTTATGCCATACTTAAATTTCCCAAGCACAGAGGTTTATGCCATACTTAAATTTCCAAAGGGGTTCAGAAAATTGTAGGAAAGTAAACATGCTATTTAACAAGTGGGTGGGTGGTCATCACATATGATATATATCTGAAAATTTAAGTCAGGACAGCTTGAACCTTTCCATATCCAATTCCCAATAGTAGTTCTGAATTAGCTTGAGAGTGTTTATTAACAAAACCAAGTCTTCTTTTTTTTGTTCCCTAAGGAGACACTTAGTCCTTCACATAAATCTATATATGAAAAATATATTTCTTTGTTTCCAAAATGATAAGCAAGAGAGCCAGATTTTTTATTTATTTATTTATTTTTTTCAAATTCAGGATTCTTTGTTTCCATATGTAAACAGAAAGAGATGCCCAGTCTGGTTTTTTAGAAAGCAAGTTTAATTTGCAGAATAGGCAGTTAGAAAAATTCCATTTGTATCCATGTACAACAAATTGGGTGGCGGGGTGGAGGGGGAGCATCAGCGGACAAAAAAAGTTATCGAATGGGAATGTAATTGCCATTATGACTGACTATAGTCACAATCAGAAGATACTCTAAACTTTTAAACCAACAGTTTAGTTGAAAACTTCTTTTTCATGTCTACTTATTAAACAAAGTCATAGAGTAAATGGTCATTTAGAGCTTTCTTTATCTAATTCCCACATTTGCAATGAGCTGGAGATATACTTTCCACATTCTGCTTTTAAAAAGTCACTAAAAATACTCTGGGTCACAGGAGTAAAATTAAATCTCCTGCCTTGGATAATCGTAAGTGAAATTGCAATCAGTAGCCCTGGGTGTAAAGATTAGCTTCATTCCAAAGCATTTCCAAATAAAATAATTTTAAATTATAAACTTTTCTTTAATATTCCTTATGGACAAAGAAGTTCCATAACAACTTTAAGGAAAAAAAACAACATCTTAGTCTTCTGTGCAGTATAAAAATGTTTTAAAATATTTTTTATCCATAAAACTACAATTATTATCAAGGGTTTACCACATTTAGGATTGTACAATCTTCACTGTCTAATCTTAGCATAATGCACTTTTTGGCCAAACACACAAAATCATTATAATATCAACACACAGCAGCAGCAGTACTCCCAAACATGTAAAAACATGTTACAGGTTATAAAACTGCAATAGATTTCTAGTGCAGTCAAAGTAATCTCAGATTAAAACTGGCATCAAGTCCTAATGAATACATTCACCTACCAAATAGCACTAAAGACTGGACTGCTTATTAAAAAACAAAGAAGGAAAACAGAAGTAGGGCACTAGAATAGAGAATATATATATATATATATATACATACTTTTTTTTAATAGGCAGAAAGTCCCAAATAGCCTATGGGAAGCAGTAATATCTCTCTCCCCCTCTCTCTTTTTCTCTCAGAATTGCTTTCATTTTGACCCAAATTTGCTGGCTTACTTGAAATGATTTTATCTTCCTCATTCAAATTCATTTAAAGCAAAACTGCAGAATCTTGAAATTTAGAGCATCAAAAATTATTTATCTTAAGGGAATGGATTCTGCCATTATTTAATTTCATATGACATTTCCTTTATTTTGTCCTTCATTTGGTGTTCAATTTTGCAAATTTAGTCTAATCCTAATCAGTGGTTTGCCTGGTCAACTTGCCTTAGCAGGCAGACTTACAGATCACAAAATCGCCTATCTTTTTTTTTTTTTTTTTAAAGATTATTTATTTATTTATTCATTTATCCCCCCCTTGCTGCTTGTGCTTGCTAGGTCAGCTAACCACGCCATGCGTGGCGGGCTTGCCTTCACCAGGAGGCCCCGGGAACCGAACCCGGGGCCTCCCATATGGTAAATGGGAGCCCTACTGTTTGAGCCACAGCCGCTTCCCAAAATCGCCTATCTTTACGGAAGAAATATACACAAACATTTACACATTACACAAAACAAGGTTGAAATGGGTGGGGCTACTTGATTGACATCCATTTGTCACTTTCATTGGAAAATTTTGTGGGCAACTTCCAATATGCCTAGACAAATTTAGATGAATGAAAGCACTGGCTAATGATGTTGTTATCCATATACCAAATATAAATGAAGGCCTGAAAACCCTGAGTCATTCAGGTGAGCTACTAGAATGAGGGAGGAGGGCAACTTAGAAAAATGAGAAAGTAATGAGTTAAGATGGTAAATTAATAAAAAGAAAAAGCATTCAGATATGTAAAAAGATAAAATATGCTTAGTTTTAGGGAAGAGATCTAATTCAAGTAAACAGGACCAAGCCTTAGTGTGAATTACAAAACCTGCATTTTCTATAATCTTTTTAGCAACAAAATTATTTTAACCATCAATAACTAAGGATTGTTATTTTAGGAGAATGAAGTCAATACATTTGTTTTCCTGAGGCAGGCAGGGGCAGTAGTGTGCTATTCATGAACTTCATTAATATTCATTAATTTTTAAAGCAGTTTGGTTAGCTTTAGCTATTATCTATACAGATTTTTTTCCCGTTAAATAAAAATAATTACAAGAACTTCATTATTTAAAAATGTAATTAGCATGAAATTCAAACCTACATTTTCATTAGAGAACATTATTCATTGGAGGGTGTATATATTTTCAGACGGGTCTGTTTTAATTGAATTCCTGGGATGAAACTCCAAAAATCATATTAAACCTAAATGTAAACAAAAGTAAACTGAAAATACCTAACAATTTTTTTTTTCAAATTAATCTCCACTTTAAAGAACACCATAGTTGACCCAATCAGTTCTGCAAACGAATACTGTTGTTTGACATTCTTTAGCATTTCACTGCAGACTATTTTCACCCGTCCAGCGCCTCAGATCCCCAAAGATCCCAATGCACATTTAGTGATATTTACCTTATGAAGTAACTAAATCCAGATGAGCATAGAGCTCACATCACTGTAAAAAGAAATTGTTTCCTCATGCTTACCACTCCCATTCAGGGACTAGAAACTGAAAACTCTGAAAATTATGCAACTATGGAAATTACGGACAGAAATGCAAAATAGCTTTATTTGCAAATAAGCCCGACCATATGAACCTTGGGAGACCTTTCTCTACAAAAGTCCTTCAGCCTTTGTAAATCAGGCTTTTTACACTATGACAGGTTAACAGCCAGGGCATATAATTCATGCACATGGAGTTGAAATGGAAGCCTCCACAGGTCCTTCTTGATTCAGGTCCAAACTGAGGTACAACATGTTGATTAGTACTTTATGGATCATAAGAAAATAAATAAATAAAAATACCACCCAAGGAAAAGAAGTCTGAATAATTCGGGGAAATTTTTGAGGCATGGCCAAGGAGAAAAATTCACTGTAGCAAATGGCTAAACTTTCAAGGAAATGCACATTTCTTTGACATGTTTTTAAGGACTGCCTGCTTTTTAACTATATTTTAAGCAATTAGATTTGTGTTTGTCAAAGGTATCTACCAGTCCAGGAGGAACGCCTAAGTTACATTTTCTTTAGATTTTGTTTTTGGCTTTTTGTTTTGTTCTGTTTTTAAGGTAAGCTGGCCCCCTGGGGACTAGTACAGTTTTCCTGTTTAGGGCAGTTTGAAAAGCAGGGGACAGCGTTTTGCTTCTTGTTATTGAAGATACATGAATGCAGGCCTACTTTTTCTAAAATCTTGGTTACTAATAGCTTACCAACAAGAAGAGTAAATTGAGATCCTGGCTTCTTAAATAGATTAAACCTGCCTCCCCAGTCCCTCAGTATCACGGGATAATGGGTGATGATTCTCTTCAGAGATTTTAATTCACTGCCTTATTTTTTGAAAACTAGACAAAAATTTTGCGGCACCCACCAACGAAAAGATTTCAATTCAAGGGAACAGGCTTTGGTTTGCCCACTATAGGGACACTGAATCCTCTCAGCTGGCCACATCTGACTTGACATTACACAGAGCATACAGCAACCACTTCTCTGATTTCTACTGTCTGAATGCAGAATGTCGTGTTCCAAACTAGAAACAAAGTTAATATGTGTCTGAGGTTCCAGGTCCTCCACGAAAACCTGTGCCCCCCAAGTGGACTTCATGAATGCCCAGTGTCGCGAGTGGCCAAGGCAGGCCTTGTTCTCTCCAGCACTCTGAGACTACACTTGTCCGAGTAAAAGTACAGAAGGGAAAGGGTTAATCAGAGTCCCCCAGAGCTGGGGGGGGGGGGCGGAGGGGGCGGGGAGCGCCAGGAGCATCTCAGCGGGGGAGCAGTTGGAAACCACAAACACCCTAACTCGGTAGCAGCAACTTGGTCTAAACACAGAGCCTTGGCTTAGGGAAGGGAGTCAGTTAAGTTTAGACCGAGTGATTTAATCAAGCTATCAGAACACCTATTAAAGGCAGAGAAGGTGGAACATTCCTGCCCCCAAATCCCACGGATTTCTTTTATGTTGCAGTTGAAACCTCAAAATACATCTTTTGACCCCAACGTCCTTTATTCCGAAAGATCTCAGAGAGGAGTCTGCAGAAACGTTCTGCAGGGGTGTTGAAAGCGCAGTGGGAATCTGGGCCCCCCGACTTTGCCTAGCCACAGCTAGCCAGTCACCTTTGTTTCGTGGTCGGGGTACGCAAGGCAACCTTCTTCCCGGTGCGTTCATCCTCAAAACAAGCAGCAGCCAATAGGCTGCGGGACCAATTCGCCGGACCCTAGTCCCAGAGCCCTCCTCGCCCCGACGCCCACCCCCAGCCTCCACTGCCGCCTTGCCCCCTCCACTGCTCCTTCCCCCACTTCCCCACCCCCGGGGGCCGTCTCTTATCTCCCCAGAAACCCACAGGCACTCTCAGCGCCCACCAGCACATTCCTAACAGCCCTAGCCTTCCAGGAAAGCAAAGAAAGACCATGACATCACGGGCAGGTTTATTTGGGTTTGTTTGTTTGCTTGTTGGCTCGTTTAAATACTCGTGGAAGGTGAACGTACCCCACACAGGAGAAGTTTGATGTTGACAAACTTCTGGTGGCAGCGAGACTGTGTCAGCACAACTTCCGGGATAATGAGAGCTGCTTTGCAGGGAGCGCGGCAGCGGCGGCGGGAGGCGGCCGCAGGACGGAACAGCAAATGCTATTCAGCCCGAGCAGTTTCAAGCCGCCCGAGCTGGGGAATTACTGTAGTCGAGCTACGGCTCTTACCACCGGCGCAGGATCTGGGCGCGCGTTAGGGGGGGAAGCTGCAGGCACAGGGCGCCGAGAGGGGAGCTTTCAAGTTACTTTGCTCCATCCCTGCACCCGGCACAGGCTTGCAGGCTGCGTGGTAACTGCAAACATCATGTTCCCAGCTTCTTTGGGCGGCCGCCTTGGAACCAACCAACTTTTCTCTCCCCCAAAACTCCCTCTTTGTTTCAAATAGGACTCTCCAAAATTTATTCTTGGGAAGACTGACAGCCGGGGTCAAGAAACAGCTGTTGAAGTTAATGTTTCTTCCTCCCACTTCGTCTGATGGTTGTGCCCTGCCAAGACAAAGTGAGAGGCACTGCCTGGTGGCTTCTTTAAACAGACATGCAGTTAGCCAAAAAAAAAAAAAAGGGGGGGGGGGGGAGATTTCCCTGCTTAACATACAATCTGATCAGAAATGCAACAGCATGTGCCTTGCAACTTGTGCTGATTACTTGCTGAAAAGATGCAGCAGATTTTAGTTTTGAACACTTTGAGCATGGGGGGGGATGGCGGGAGACTTGGTTGACACTTTCCACGTTTTTGGTAAATGGGCACAATTTTTAAATGTCTTTCCTCCTCTGACCCACCTTTCCTCCTCCAGAAAAGGAAGAATGGCCTGGGGGAGGAAGAAAGGAGAGTTGCATTCCTTTGCAAGGTTTAAGTCACATTTCCAAAATCAAATTATTATGCAGAACAAGGGCCTGCCTAAAGCGAGGCAAACTGTTTTCATTTTGAGATCTGAGCTAAACCTAGACGGTGTTTGCCTGGGCTTGGTACCTTTCTCCAAACTAGGCCTGTCTCCTCTCCCCTTCCCTAGTCCAAGTCCCACCATTACCCAGAGGACATACCCTGGTCCAGAGTGGGTGGGGGTAGGTGGGAGAAAGATGCCCTGTTCTTTGTGCTGCTTTCTCCCGGGCGAAGGCTGGTTTTTGCACAACCCTTACTCTGCTTTGCTTTTTAGAGTGCCTGTGGACTGCTGAGCCCCGACCCCCACCCCCTCCTGAGTCTCAATCCCCAAAGTGAGCTACTCCTCAGCCAGCCCTCTGTGGTGGTGTGGGCTGATGGGAACTCTATTGCTTCCACAACTGAGAGTTTAACCACTCTTCCAACAAGTCCATTCTCCTTTGGGAAGGCTGGGCTCATTTGGCCTCTCTCAAACAAAGTCATATGAATATATAAAAGGCCCTTCCTCACCACCACCAGGTTATCCTGTCACCACATTGCAATGCAGTGCCATCACAAAGTGATATTGCATCAGTCCCAAGGATATTTTAGGACGCTCCCGAGCTGGGTCCAATAAGCCTTTCCTGCAGGCAACCGGACCGCTCTGCCAAAATCAAGGCTGCAGAGCTGCTGGACAGGTGGCAGTGATGCCCTCTCTATTCTCAGCTCAATTACCCACGTGCTCCCCCCACCCCAAAACCTGTCAGATCCACTCAGTGGCTTCCCTGCCCCTCTCTGCCTAGCTCCTACTTGCCACCACCTTTGTTTTCCCCCATGTACAAGTGTTCCGGTCCACCTTCTGATGTATTTCCTGTTTTTCTACCGGTCGTGGCCACTCACTGAGACCTTAATTAGTATTTGCTCTTATTAATTGTAAATCATCTGAAATATGCTGGGAGTCGCGATGGCTGCCGCACACAGAATCTCCAGCTCGCAACTTGCGTTTCTACAGATCACAGGCCTCCCTGACTTGTTTGACTTGGGTGAACTTTCTCATTCCCTCAGACTAACATTCTCTCAGCTTGGCTGGCACAAGGGCAACAGCCAAGAACTCTGCACCACCCTCAGCAAGTGCCCCCTTCTCCCAAGTCCTGCTAATGCAATCCAGCGGGCAATTGACTTAAATTCCTTCCGCTTTATTGTTCTCCTTGCTCAGAGAGGCCAGCGCTCCACAGCTAGCAGGGCTGCGGGGCAGACCTCCCCTTAGTCTAGAGTTGTAATTCCCCACCGCTGGCTCCTGCAGTTTTATTACGGCCTCCTTATTTTGCTAAGGTTGACAGACATAAACGTCCAGTGTAGAGGCCTGCAACAGCACCCTTAAAGGCGTCTTTGTGTGGAAATGTAACCTTGGGGCAAAGTGGGCCCAGCTCCAGGAGAGGCACGTTTATCCTGCTACAGGGAAGTACTGTGCTGGGGCTAACATCAGATTTCTCCTGGCTGGCTACCGGCGAGCCTTCCAGGGACAATGCCTTCTCCCTCCAAGTAGAAGATAGGCTTACCTGATTCTCTCTTTTTTGGGGGTGGGGGGGTGATAAGGGCAAGGGTGCAGTGAGGAGTAAGGAATGCTGCCAGGGGAGACCTAGAGTGCCTGCCTAGGGAACTCTGCCTGCAATCCCAGAAAACAGATGTCCTTCCTTCAGTAAGGGGGTCTCAAATGAAACCACTCCTGAAGCCCTCACTGTCCAAGTCAGAGCACCCATGATGGGGTGGGAGTTAACACCATTTGCTCTTCTTGGGATGCTACCATTCCTAAACAGAATACCTTTTGGGTCACTTGGAGGAACTGGTCTGTTTATGCAGGCATTGGGTTAGACAAATTACTCCAAAGGCAAGGGTGAAAAGACACACAATCTCAATTTGCCATGAGGATTATAGTCAGATTTAAATCAAGTAGAATCATTAAGGGATTTAGGGCCAAGGGTCTTTGTCCAAAAGGGAAGATAACTGGAGAATCCTCTTGGTTGAAGTAAGGTCAAGAATGTAGCACCTTAAGTTTGGGTTTTTCCCTACCTTTTAAATATTTGGGGATATTATTCATCAATTAAATAAAACAGTAATAGGAGATGAGATTATCAGATGTATATGATTAGCCATTAACTATTCCATGTATAGAAGTGCAAAGAGGAGAGATGAAGGTGTGTGCTTGTCAACACAGAGGGCTCCCTGTAGGAACTGAGAGTGCACTTGGATTAAGGGAAAAATAAGCTGTGGCTAATTAGAGAAGATGAATTTGGAATCAGGAAGAAGCAGGAAAGACACGAGGACAGTTTATATGGAATTTAGTTGAGATGTGTTTCAGTCTTATTGCTCCAGGAGTCTTACTAGTATTGAGAGGTTAACACAATGCTTTTAGTAAATGTTTTTTAAAAAAGTGAAATTTTTTTTTTTTTCTTCTTACAGCTCTTGCAGTCAAGAATGTGAACAGAGGAGATGGAAAGAAGGAGATATCTTTTAAACAGTATTTGAAATTACAGAACATGGACAGAAATAAAAATATGCATGCAATTCTTCTCTCCCATCCC
Organism: Tolypeutes matacus; assembly: GCA_026826555.1. NCBI lineage: Eukaryota > Metazoa > Chordata > Mammalia > Cingulata > Chlamyphoridae > Tolypeutes > Tolypeutes matacus. Next base: position 2,743,138 of record JAKSZT010053785.1, read on the forward strand.
TTTTCCTCCTAAATCTAGGAAGGAGTTTTATTTTGGATGAAAAGATTCCCTGTGGTTTCTCTTCTAGCTTCTCCAGTTATCCCATCCACACTCCAGTTCTGGTTTTGGGCAGAGCTGCAATTGTCCTTTGTAGAGAATTGCATGCAATCCTGTGCTGGTTTTCTAATGTGGGAAAACGTCTACTAGTGAGGCTAAGACCACCAAACTAGTTTCATTATGACCCAAGATGCACTTAAATCCAGCCCTTCAGTTGTGAGTGACCAGCCCAGCACACTCTTCTTCTATAATGCTCATTAAAATGGTATTTACATTTTATGGTGTGGTCCCAGTCCATAAATTGGGATTTTATCTTGGCAAATAGAAAAGGCTATTCTTGTGATATCTGGGCCTGCAAACTTTTAACTTCTACTAGGGACCTGTTGGTGATTTTGCAAAACAAAGTTGTAGCATGTAGAAATTCTTTCCATTTCAGCTTAGAGGTGTTGCAAGGAAGGGGAGAACAAATAAAACCCCCATGATCACCGGCTCAAACTCATCAAATATATTTTAACTTTTACCTTCCTCTTAAAAGTGAATTTAATGTGTGCCCAAATGACAAAATCAACAACTCTGAAGAAAATACGTTTCATACTTTGGTCCTGAACCTTCAGCAAAGGTGGACAGTCTTCAAGAAGCTTGTTCTTCTTGCTTTGGAACTCTCATTCACAAGACCAGAATAATTCCAGATCAACAACCATACCTTGAATCCCAGTCACTTTTAGATAAACCAAACTGCGTTCTTAACAGGCCAGATTACATTAAAATTTTAGCAATGTGCTTCTGGCATTGTTCATGCTTTCTAAAGAGTAACTCACTTTATTTGACTCAAGGCAACAAGGCTAAACAAGTGGTTCAAAAAAATTGGATCATTGCCAGGTCTGGAATAAGATTTCCTTGAGTTCCTCTGAGGCAGCAAAGATTCTTCAGAGCCTACAGGTTCAATCATATGATGCTACCACCTATCCAAGACAACTGTTAAGAGCTTCTGTTGTCAATCTCAGATTCCAGTAGTTATACTGGACATTTGGTTTCCAAAAGTGTTTCTCTCCCAAAAGATCAGAGTAATATTCCCAATATTTTCTTTCTTCTTTTTCCTTACTGACAGGTGAAACCAGAAGGTGTCTTACCATTTCTGTTCAAGGAAGCCATATGCCAGGCTGCAGAGAAATGTCTGTGTACACAGGGAGGCTTCAAATTTATGAGAAGGATATCCAGAGGCCTTCAGCATCAAGCATCTCCAGATTAACAAAGGCCATCATCACTTTTCAGCACTAGTACTAGTAGTTGACTTTCTTTTCAGGGCCATTTTTCACAAGGAAATAAAGTTATTATCTCTTCCCAGGATTTATTGCAGGTGTGACAATTAGAGCCATAAGATCTTGCTTGAGATGAGATGTGAATACCAGGTGGATGGCTGGGCATACTCACGAATCAAATGATTTCTTCTCAGACAATAATGTTTGGGATTCAGATGCTTGCCTCAGCAAAATTGCAAATTATTATTTTTCACAGACCTTTGAGGTTGCTCATAAATTATTGCAATGTTCAAAGCAAAATCCTCACATTCTAAGAAACAAGGAAGACAAAGAAGGAAAAGAATATTTAGATTACCCACAGGTTATTTTCCTATAGTTTGGGATGTTGAGAATAAATTTTTAAAAACTATTCAAGGCAATGAATGACTCCCAGACATTTTCCATAATAAAGAGGCATTTTTGCCTTTCGTGTAGTATTCCAAGAGTGAAAATAAGCAGTTTGTTTTTACTCTAAAACCAGAGAAGTGGCCCAAATAATTTGTCTTGTACTTCATAATGACCAAACTAGTGGACTAAAACCACTTTTTTTTTTTTTTTTTAACAATATTCAGTTCTCCTATATTACCACTTTGCAAGCTGATACATAAAATGAATTTTGCCTGAAAGATCAAATGATTTTTTTTTTTCCTTTTAAATAATGTACCCTTTTAAAAAGTTTTTAACTCTTCTGGAATGTGTCATAAATCCAATCTAAACTGTTATGATATTTAATAATACTTTCCCTATATTTTAAAGAATTCTAAAGAACAATTTGGCACAAATAAGTGGTAATGGTATGACTTATATTATCACTATAGGTTCTGTTATAAAAGCTCACACAAAGCTCTTTCATCCTAGATATTGAATATGCTTAACAAACTGAGTCCATAATTCAAATCTTTATAATAGCAACTTTTTCAAAGTGATTTTTGTTGAAGCTGACTGCAGAACCCAAAGCACCTCTGAAAATCCAATGGTTAGGCAGAATAAAGGCAGAAGGGAAAGTTACTCTGTTAAGGTGCTTCAACTCTGCCCTACAGGGATTATTTCCAGGAGTGGAAAGGAAGACCAAGTCTACAGAAATCTTGGCAACCTCTTCCTTAGCCAGGAAGACTGTAGAGATTTGATGGATTTTGATATTGTTTGCCAAGAAGTATTACCTTTCTCCAAATTCCATTCACGGAGCCAATTTCCTCTTTTCTTGTGGGGTAAACTGCTCAGTAAATATACACATTGATTGGTGCCATGCCTAACATCTCTTCCTTGTGCAAGTACCTTTGGATCTTTCTGTGGATTTCCCTTTCCATGGAGGATTGTACTTTTCTCTGAAGGTTAATATCTTAACGCTCAGTACTGGCTTTCATCTAATATTTGAAACCACAGAATCTTGGGTGGCGAGTAGGAGATTGGGAGGGAGACTCTGCAAATCAGCTAGCTAATTTCTCCACCTTCACTCAGTTGTACCCCATCCCTCAGGCATTGGTCACTGATGCTGGGGTGCTGTTACTTCCCTCGGTAAATGAGAATCTTCCTGCTGTTTCAATTAGACCCTTAGTTTTTTTGAGAAAAGGCTCTACCAGTCTTTTATACCTTGTATTCTTCTGAGCAATAAGTGCAACACAGCACCATGAAAATAACAGGTTTTCAGCAAATGTTTGTGGCTTGATTATTTTGAGAATGAGCTCCAGGCTGTTTATAACAAAACAGGTTCCAGCTGAAGAATCTTATCAGGCGCCTTCAGAATGGACCTATAAAAACTCCTAGGAGTAGCCCGTTTGGATACTAATCTAGAGACATCCTGTTTTTCTCTTTTTTTCTTTTTTTGTTTTTGAACTTTGGCCCTATTACAGCTGTACTTGGTAAAGAAAAAATTTTTAATTGGCTTTTTATCATATTTGACAATGTAATAAATGCTAATTTTTAGAAAAGGCTCCCAAGATGGGCTTTACACCTTCCCCATATACCCATCAGAAATAACTGCTAATAGTTTGGAGTATACTCTTCCAGGTTGTCTAATCTATATAGTCGATGCATATACCAACATTTATTATTATTTCATAAAAATATGGCTATACTATCCTACTCTTTTGGAACCTCTCTCTTTTTTTTTTCATTTTACAATGTGTTGTGGACATTTTGTCCCATGCTAATGCACATCTCATTCCTTTTTAGTACTGCATAGTAGTACTTCCTTGTTAATCACCTATTCATTATCATTATCTGAATCCCAGCAGTCACTAAGTTGTGTAGGGAAGCAGAAATTGGTCATAACAGGAAAATACCCACTAATGAACTGACCACTTACTAAATTAATCCTCTCCAAATAGCCCTCCTGATTTAATACTAGCATCTCTCTCCACCCAGCCAGTCAATTGTGCTGATTGTAGATATTATAAACATCTAACAATACAATGTAAACAAAATGCATTTCAGTTGTCAGGTAAAATTGCTAATCTTGCAAAAGATGCAAGATTTTATCAAGTCATTGAAAGTGATTTTGGAGAACTGTTCCGTAATCCAATGAGTCTCTGGCAGTGTTAGACCAGTTAACAATTAAAGAAGAGAAAAACAACAAGGATGATAACAGGATAAGTTCTTCAAACTGAGAATTATTTGAATATCGAAGGATTTAGAAACAGGAAAACTGATGAAGCCCTCACATCTTTGTGCAAAATGATCCTTGTCATGATTCTGCCATAAAAGTCAGTGTGAAATGAAGGGTGTCAAAATTCGCTATCTAATAATTTTGTCAGAAAAATTTCCCCTTCCTCAAACCAACACTTGATTCATTCCTTGTTCACTCTTAAAATTAGGGCAAATCGTATGGTTTATGAATAATAATAATAAAAAGTGTTATTGGAAGAAAACAAATAAAATAAAAATAAAAATTAGGGCATTGTTGTAATTAGAGTATAAGCTAAATTTTGTTACATATAATTTTAAAGATAAATAATGCTTAAAGATAAATGAGAGAACCTTTTGTTTTATTTTTTTCAAGTCTTTTTTTTCATTCTTTATTTTCCAGTGTTGGCCTCTATTTATTACTTTTACAGCTTTCAACAGTCACATTATGGCAAACAGAAGCAACAGCCGCTGAAAATAAGGCTCCTAATAGACTAATCAGATTCTCTACTTCTCTCTCCAGGAGGCATTTAGAAGCTGGACTGGCTGCTTTGCAAAGAGTAGAGCCCCAGGGTGATTGGACAATTCAGGGGGAGGGGAGAGGCCTTCAGAGAAGAGACTTCCTCTGGCACTAATCCGGCACATCGATGTTTGGGCCTAATGTAATTTGAAAACATAAAGGGGATGTAACCTTATTTGTGCCCAAGCTGGTAAAGCAAGTTATGCCAGTTAAATGTGAGTATATCAGGATTTATTTTTAGGCCTTACCTACTGACTGATATTTGGATTGTTTCCAATTTTTTGCTTCTACAAGCCAAGTGGCAATGAATAGCCACGTACAAATATATATCTTGGTGCACTAGTACAAGTGTCTCTGGAAGGAAAATTTCTCAAAGTGAAACTCCTGGTTCGGGAATCAAGTGCATTAAAAATGTTACCAGGCATTACCAAATTGTCTTACCATTTAATGCCCACATGTAGTATCTGAAAAATACCTGTTTCCCTAGAGCCTTGCCGGTGAGACTGTTACTACTTTTTGCCAATCTGATAACAAAAATATGCTATCTCTTGTTGTTTACATTTTCAATAATATAAATTCTTGATCTTCAAACTTTGCTCACTGCCTGCTTAAATCTTTAGGAAAAGTCTTGCTATAGACTCCGGAACACCTGTATGATGGATGCAGGGGAGATTTGTCTCATCCCTGGTAATGGGTAGAAGCTAAAACATTGTGCTCAACATGCATCCTTCCGTTTAAAAATACCCCTTTAAAGCTATTGTAGTCACTGCCTACACAAAAGTAAAGCATTTATGGTCAGTAGTGAATGATAGGGGTGGTTATTTTTGCAAATTCCTGATTTCAGGACTGTGAGATTCTTCACAGACCTCAAAATATGTGAAGAGGTAAGGCTAACAGATCCTCAACGTGGCTGCCTATCTTTCCAGTTCACACTCTTTCCATCAGGGTTTTGGCCACGGAAAGAATGTTTCAGGATTCTAATAGAAAAATTCTTACATATATTGATGACCTAAAAGAGAAATAGAAGAAAACCACCTGGAGTATGCATTTGTCACAACTCATCAAATAGTACATTTAAGATTTGTGCAGTTCACTGTGTGTAAATTTTATGTTAAAAAGAAACCATAAACAAATATTGAACACTAAATATGTAAGGTATATGAATTTAGGGAGGAAATATATTGATGTCTCCAATTTACATGGAAATGAATCAAAAAATCAAGATGAATTGATACCTAGATAGAGGAATAAATGGATATGTGACAAAGTAAATATAGCAAATGTTAATAGTAGAATCTAGATGGTGAACATATGGGTGTTCATTGTGCAATTCTTTAAACTTTTCTGTTTCTTTGAAATTTTTCTTAGTAAAATTGGGGGAAAATGACCTAGGCTAAAAAACATCTAGCAAATGAAAGACACTTTTGACAACAAATTCATTTTGCTTTTGTTAATTATATTGCTGATTATGGGGAGTAATTTCAGGATGGAGAAGTTTTCAAGCAGAGTTAAGGAAATAGGATCTATTTTTTGTTTGTTTTTAATAACTGTCAGACAGGAACATTTATTAGACAAGTATTGGACAGGTATTGATTCACAAGTGACTCCATGATATTAAAAATGAACTCAATATCACCGAAGTTGATAAGTATCTCTCTATATATAACAAAGGCAAGGGTCATAGTTCAGCTACTTCTTCCATTTGTACGATTTGAGCATGAGTAGAGGGAAAGAATCACGGACTACTCAGTTGAATGGAAAAGATGATACAAATAGATGGCCTGTGAGGACAAGCAACTTTAGAGCATGTGAGAATATTCCCGATGAATATTAGCTACTTGTAGAAGTAGAGTAGATTATAAATAGCAGCTCATTTCCTCATACAAACATTTTAGAAAGCTCCACATTCCTTTTCTTTGGTTCATTAAAAAGTAAACAGAGAGAGACCGCCTCCCTTTCTGGGGTCTCTACCTTGCGGGTGTGCTTAGGCAGTTTTATAATTATAGAAGCATGTGCTCATCCTATCCCATCATTGGACTAAACATCCAGCACTTCAGAGGTTACAAGCTCAATGCCTATGAAGGCCAGGACATAACCCAAATGAATGACGCAAGCCAGTCCAAGTGAGATCTGTGGCTTCCTGGTTAAAGGAGGAATCCATGGCTCAGCCTTAGCCAAGCAGCCCAAGATAGAAAGATAATGGTGATTTTTTAAGAGCAGTTTGAAATTTGGATGTGTATGTAAAACCCTCCAAATTTAAATGTAGGCAACTAATTTAAAGGTTTTTTGAAAGCACTGTTTGGGTCAAAATAAACACCTTTGTTGGCATGCTGGCATTCCCCATGTATGACCTCTGATGTATGTGAACAGGATGGGACAGTCCAATTCTCTTTGACGCTAATGTCCAGTAGAATTCAGACCTAGGATCATTTTAGCTATTTGAGTTGTATGCTCCACTGGCATCACCTCCACTGTCCCTGGTTTCTCCCTTGTAACTGTGGCATATGAGTTGTTCACGCCTTTATCACTTTATTTATTTTTTTAAGATTTATTTTATTTATTTATCCCCCTCCCTTGTTTTCTGCATTTGCTGTCTGCTGTCTGTGTCCATTTGCTGTGTGCTCTCTGTGTCTACTTGTCTTCTCTTCTTGTCTTCTCTTTAGGAGGCGCCGGGAACTGATCCTGGGACCTCTGATGCACTCAGTCACTTGAGCCACCTCAGCTCCCTGGTTTGTTGTGTCTCTCAATGTCTCTCCTCTTTGTCTCTTTCTGTTGCACCAGCTCTCTGTGCAAGCCAGCTAGCTGCATGGGCCAGCTTGCCTTCACCAAGAGGCCCTGGGAAACAAACCCGGGACCTCCCATATGGTAGACAGGAGCCCAGTCGTTTGAACCACATCCCTTTCTCATCTTTATCACTTTAAATAGAGAGGAAATATTTGACCATTGGAATGTTTGTAAAATTCATGTGTATTAGAGGTCAACTTTGTGTCAGGTATCTTTTGTGTCCTAAAAGAAGCAAATCAACCAAAATCTATAATTTTGAGAACCCTCAATTTGTTTCCATACAATGGTCCCAAAATATATGTGTCTGGAACTAGGAACACATTTTCCCATAGGATGATAACAATTGTTTAGTGATCACTGCCTTTGGATCATTCACTATGCGAGGCCCCTGAAATACTTAGCTTCTTAAATTCACATGTCATTATCCAGACTTTACAGATGAGGAGACAGGCTCAGAACAGTGATATGGCCTGCCAAGCTGGTAAGTATTACAACCAGAAATCAAACACACATGGAGGACCAGGCTCCAAGGCTTGCGTGTTCTTTAATTCTTCATCACTCCAGTGCCTACAATTCACAGTGTTCTACCTGGTGTTAAGACCCTGCAGGCTACAAAACACTGTTGTACCCATAACTTGCTTGCAGAGCTATATTCCTTACATTCTGCTTCCAACAGAACCTAGCCTTATGTGTGATTATGCTTCCTTTTTTACCCTCCTTACTTTTATGTAGGAAAAATATGTTTAATTACCCAAGTGATGCATGGATACTTTCTCAGTGTGAACTATCCAAAGATCACAGTTGTATATAGAGCAGGAGGTGAAAATTCCCCTTGGCTTCCTTCCCTACCCCTGATCCCAATCCCCCTCCTATTTTTGGCTCAACCATTATTAACAGTTGGGCTTGTTTATTCCAGACTTTTGCTATGCATCTGCATACATATATGTATGTATGTAAATAAATAGGTAGCTGTGCCTCTATGGCAAATGAATTCAGAATTCCAACTTGGGATGTCAGAACACTTTTTTATTACAGCCCTGACAACTTTCCCAGCTCCAAGTCCATGTGGGAGGACCTGAGGTGGGGTTAGTGTGAAGATGGCTATATTAGTTATCTATTGCTGCATAACAAACGACTTCACAATTTTCATCTTGAAACAATGAGCATTATTAACTCACACAGCTTCCGAGAATCAGGAAACCAGGAGCAGCTTAACTGGGTGGATTCTGGCTCAGGATTTCTCATTCAAGGTGTCGACTGGGAATGTAGTCACTTTGAGGCTTGACTGGGATTGGAAGATTCACTCCCAAAATAGGCTTGCTCAGTGGTTATTGGCTGAATGGCCTCAGCGTCTCATTGGTTATTGTCTGAGTGTTCTCACCACAAAGCAGTAGCTTCCTCCAGAGCGAGCAATCCACTGTCCAAGAGAGAAGGCAAAGAAAGAGCCACAGTGAATTTATAACCTGGTCTGGGAAGTCAAACACCATGACTTCCGCCATATTCCATTCGTTAGAAGTGAGTCACTACGTTCAGCCCACATTCAAGAGGAGGGGAGTTAGACATATTTTAAAACCATTGCAAGGGCTGTTTTGCATGGGAAGGAAAATGGAGAGTGGCAGAGTCTAAGAATAATCTGAGTAACAGGAAGGAGAGGAGAGGCATGGAAATACAGGATAGCTTCACACCAAGGGTGACAATCCTGGCTGCACATCAGAATTTTAAAAGTACTGATGCTCCAGGCCCCACTGGAGATGAATTAAATCAGCGTTTCTGGGATGGAGGCCCAGGTATTAATATTGATTAACAGCTCTCCAAGCGATTCTAATGTGCAGCCAGAGTTGAGAACCATGTCAGAGCAGAGGTGCAGGAGTTAGACTGGGCAAAAGTCCCCAATTCTTTCAATTATGTAGCTGTGTGACCTTGGTCAAGTAAATTCACTTTTCTGTGCCTCATCTGTAAAATAGGGACATGAAGAGTATTTCTTCCTAAGGTTATTATGTTCTCGGGTTAATAATCCACGTAAAGTGCTTTGAACAAACTTGTAAGTGCCGTTTAAATGTTACTATTATTATTATTAGCAGGATGCAATAGACTTTTCTACCTCCTGCTTTTCTTCCCAGGTGCCTAAGCTTGGAGAACAGTGTGGCTTTCTGTGCCCTAGCTCTCTCCTTTTCCTTTGAGCATATCCTGGTCAGTCTCTGTAAGCCCTGTCTGACCTCAGGCAGGTTCTAGGTGAACTAAGAAGCTGAGCTGCTACAAGTGAAATGGTGGGAGCAGCTGTAGAAGAATCTTTTGCATCTTAGGAGAAGCAAGGAGAAAGCAGCCTCCTGGGGTATGAGAGGAAAGGAAATTCCCCTCTCAGCTTCACAAGAGCAGTCTGTTCACATACCTTGCAATTCCTTCAAAGCCCTTCCTGACCTCACGGATCTCTCCATCTCTGAACTCCTACGCTATCTGCATGGTCCCTAAATTACCAGCTGTCTTGTACTTATATGCCTTCTGTGTTTTCTTTCCATCAGACAGTAAGTTCTTTTAAAAGTCATGGACTCTGTCATGTATAAGAAATATCAGTGAAAGTAGGGAAGGAAGGATGAAGAGGGGGAAAAAAGGATGTTCTGTGTGGAATATAGATATCTCTTTAATCTTTAAAAACTTAACTTCTGTGTAGTGGGAAATGTACTCTGCTTCTTTAACTCTTTCTCCTTTCTCCCCATACCACTACATCCCTAAACACCCCTTTCCCTAACCACCATTTTCATGGGAAAATAGCAAGCATGTTCTTTCTCCTGCTTTTACAGCAAAGGTAAATAAATTGCCACTATTACAGGGTATTCCAACTGATATTGATGAGGCAGGTACAGAAACAAGCTAATGGGTTAGTTCCTATAGAGAAATGTTTTTCCCAAGCATGAAAACATTATTCTGTAGGAAAGTAGATTTGTTTTTTGTTTTTTTTTTCAACTGTACTAGGATAGATGGAGAAAAAAGAAATAAAAGAATAAAGAAAAAATAATTAAACTATAAAACAATTGCTGACAAAATCTCTACACAAATCTTCTCCCTGTTCTACAACATTAAATTAATAATGATTTAAATAGGTTATCTCTCAATTCTCTGATTTTTTAAGCCCCTCTGTTCTGCAATTTATGATGTGGATACTAAAAGTTAAAGATCTTTTTAATAAAATATATCAAGCAAAAACACATTTAAAACCCCTGCTGTTTATTAAGTGCTCTTTTACGGTAAATGTGGTAACAAAAGAGAACATGGTATTAATAGTTAAACCTATGGCAATAAGGTGCCTAATTTCAATAGCACTTATGCTTAGCTGTAAAATATAGAAATGAACATCATGGCTGAAAATTCTGGGTATGTGGAGCCTGCTCCTATGCATATCAGTGGTGTCAAAACATGAAAGTGTCTTGTTAACAAGCATCTAGATGCTGGAAAGATGTCCCTCTAGATTCTGAGTTCTCCTGGCTGAGTTCTTTCATTGCTGCCAATGCAGAGAATCCTGGATTTGTAGCCTTACAAGCTAAAACAAAATTAGCCCTAAACCTAAAAATTATTCTCAAGATATTCAGCCTTGGTGGTTGAAGGTACAACAACTTTAACTTTCATAAATAGTTGATTTGATTGGTCTGGTTAAATGATTCCCATGTGTTCTTCTGAGACTTCTTCACTGACTGCCATCTCAGCTATTAGGGAAGAACAAATGATGAACTTGAGACTTCTTCATCCGTGAACTCAGCCAATAAGCCAAGAGAGAGTTTAGTGGGCACAGCTGACCTTCCCAGGAAAGCTACCTGCCTGTAAACTGAAGAAACATGGCTCAGAGACACAGCAGTAAAATTCAAGGAACAAAAATAAACTCAGTGAGCCTGCCTGGCCACTAAACACTGAATATTTTAAGTGCTATTTTGACAAGAGAGCATGGTGGCTTTTTAAGAATTTCATTTTTAAAACTCTAGTACAATTTTGTTCTTCTAGCAGCATCATCCTGTGCCTGTGTTTGTTCCCAGTGAGGTCATTATTAAGTGAATTGAATTATTGTTCTGTTCAAATGACCTGTGCATTCAACAATGTGTTCTGAGCTCCAGCAAGAAATGTTTTATGTATTATTGGAAGATGGCCATCTGTGGCACAAACCGGGCCTCCCAACATGCAGAAATGTTGGGAGATAGTTTATGTTCAGTTTTATCTATGATCAGAATTCCATTTATAAGCTTTTTTCATCCACTTGTCAACACTGTTCACTATAGCAACACCGAAAATAGCCAGAAATGAACAGATTTATCAGCACAATGTGAGGTCAGACTGTATGTTTCAATTACTGTATATTGGATTTTTATCATACATTTAAATTTTTTTCATAAAAATAGTAACAATGTAATAAAAATGGAAGTAGTTTTCTTTGACCAACTTCCAGTTATTATAAGTTACAAAGTGAACAAGCTAGATTTCATGATCTTTATTAGATAACATGTATATTTTATCACATTTTTTATGTATATTTTAAATATTACATTCATTGTTCATGCCAAGAAACATGGATTAATTTTTTGCAAGTCTGAAGAACACTGCTCTTCCCTTTCCTGCATATATAATGGAACAGCATGGCAACATTTAAAGTTGAATTTTAAAATTACAGATTATAATTAAACCATACCCTCCCAATCTTTTCATATCTTTTTCAAGTAAACACTTGATAATGCTTGGGATATGCTGACCCAAATGAATGGTTTTCCATAATGTAAATATACCCAGATGTCCTGTGTTACGGAATTAAAAGACTTTTAGGTATATTTTTGTAGTTTTTGTTCTTGCACTGATACCTCAGTTCATAATAGGAAGCTCCTTTATAATGAAGTATAAAATATTAGAAGTGAAAGAGGACTTTTAGAAGTGAGAGGCCTCCCTCCCTCCCTTCCTTCCTTCTGTCCTTTCTTCCGTCCTTCCTTCCTCTTTCTTTTTTAAATAAAAACCTTCTAGACTGTATAAAGTAGTTTTTAAATAAAAATCTTCTAGACTGTATAAAGTAGTGTTTAAATAAAAACCTTCTAGACTGTATAAATACACTTGGATTTTAATTTCATTTGTAAATGGGGGATGTTTGTTAGAAAAAATGTCTAGTATCAGCAAACAGGTAGGGAGATAAGCTTTCCTTATCAATGTATCCCTGGAATCACATTACATTACTCACCTTGAAAAGTATCATAATGAAAATAATGGTAATGATGAAGTAGTGATGATATAGCAGTGATAACTAGCATTCAAGGAGCATTTTTTTCCACCTGGAGCTAGGCTAAGTGCTTCACAAGCATTGTCTTATTTTTTCTTCCCCACAACCCTATGAAAGCAGATAATTTCATCTTCAGATGAGGAAACTGAGGCTTCCTAAGCTAAGAAGGTTCCCAAGATCATTTACTAGGGATCCTTGTGGAGAGATGGTGGAAAGGCTAGAATATGTGGAGGGAGTAGAAGTCAAGATTAGTAAGGGCCTGTGGCCTTTCTGTGGCTGTCAAGAGACCTGAAGCTTCTGAGGCTAAAGGATGCCCACTCTGGGATCGCTGCCTTTTTCAGGTCCTGAAGAACTCATCTCTGTCCCAGATCAATTAAGGGCCCACCCTTAATTGATCCATCCCCCTTTTATCCTCTCTCCATACCGCCTCCTCTCTGGTGCATTTTACATTTATTGGTGCAAATGAATGTGTGTGTGTGTGTGTGTGTTAGAGAAGTTGTAGGGTTACAGAAAAATCATGCAGAAAATATAAAGTTCCCATATACCTCCCCGCTGCCCCCCACCATTAACACCTTGCATTAGTGTGGTACATTTGTTACAGTGGATGAAAGGATATTATTATAATTGTACTATTAAGTATAGTCCATGTTTTTTTGTGTTTTTTTAAAACAATTTATTGAAGTATATCATTCATACATGAACATACATAAACTATAAGTATTCAGTAAACATTGTGAACTTACGAAACAAACATGCATACAGGGTTCCCACACATCCCTCCCCGCCAACCCCCTGCATTGTTGTGAAACATTTGTTAACAAATCATGAAAGAGCATCGTCAAAGTATTACTACTAACTATAGTCCGTATCTTCTTCCCCTATACATTTTTTTAAGGATTTATTTATTTATTTACTTACTTTTATCCATCTCTCCCCCCAGCCCCTGTTTTTGCTGTTTCTGTGTCTATTCGCTGGGCAACTCTCTGTGTCTGTTTCCTGCCCTCTCTTCTCATCCTTCTCCTCCTGTCTTCACTGGGATTTGATCCTCGGACTCTCCGATGTGGGAGAGAGGTGTCCTACCGTCTGTGCCACCTTATTTCCTGGTTTTTCAGTGCATCTCATCTTGGCTTTCCCTTGTGTCACTCTCTTGTTACGTCATTATCTTGCTACGTGGCTCGCGGGGCCTGATGGCCCACTCGCGGACAGGGCCTGATTGCTCACCCTCACACAGGGCCTGGTGGCCCACGCGCCTTCTATATTTTTCTTTTTTAAATTTTTACCGGGAGGTCCCGGAGATCGAACCCATGTCCCTCCATATGGATGACAGATGCCCAACCATCCGAGCCATATCCGTCCCCCTGCTATATCTCTCAAGGTTGACCAAAGATACCCAAAGTTACAGTCTTTTCCCATACAGGATGGTCATATAATAAATCAGGCTTAGTTTGTCACCAGCATTCTAAAAACCAGACCTAGGGAGAAAAACTAGGTCTGGGGACACATGCATGGTTTCTAAAATAGCTAATGTTTACCCTACCCTGATTATCACAAAATCAGGACAGCAAGAATATTCGCATGTCCGTGGTTGACATTAGGGTTCACTGTGTTGTACAGTCCTTTGATTTTTTTTTTTTTTTTTAATTTTTATTCTAGTAACATATACAACCTAAAGGTACAAACGTTTTTCTTTAATATTTGTTTGATATTGCATACTGTGACTCTTCTTTCTTGACGTTCTGGAACACAGATGTCACTATGTGTTTCCTGATGTTGCTGGAGCCAACAACTTGAATGAATTTGAAGTCTTGAAAAGAGGACAGCAGAGGCTGTCTTTAAACCATGGCTCTCAAAGTGTGATCCCTGGACAGCAGCATCAACATCACCAGGTGTGGTGGTTTGATGCTGTATGTACCCCAGAAAAACATGTTCTTACACCTAACCCATTCCTGTGGGTGTGACTCCATTGTAAGTAGGACCTTTGGATGAGGCTACTTCAGTTAAGAAGGTGTGGCCCACCTCATTCAGAATGGGTCTAAATCCTAACACTGGAGTCCTTTATAAGTAAGTGAAATTCGGACAGATGGAGGGAGAGAAAGCCACAGGAGGCAAGAAGCTGAACCAGAAAGAGAAGGAAGAGACCAGGAGAGGCCACCATGTGCTTGACATGTAACAAAGTAAGGACCCCAGGATCCCTGGCAGCCAGGTCCAGAATGCCACAGTCTTCGTGGAGAAAGCATCGCCTTGATGATGCCTTGATTTGGACTTTGTTTTAGCCTTAAAACCATAAGCAAATAAATTCCCATTGTTTAAGCTGAACTCTTGCGTTGATATTTGCTTGAGCAGCTCAGGAAGCTAAAACACCTGGGAATTTGTTAGAACTGCACATTTGCAGACTGCATCCCAAGTTTACTGAATCAGGAACTCTGGAGAGAGAACAAAGGAATACTAGCTTTAACAAGGACTCCTGGTGATTCTGATACAGAGTAAAGTTTGAGAATTTCTGCTTTAAACTATCTTTTCAACAGTTCCTTGTTTAGATGGTTTCTCCAAAGCATGTCTAGGGGAAAACTTTTGGGTCCAAGAACGTTGGATCATCATCACCACATGTCCCACAGCAGGCCTCTTGCCATTGTTACTATCCATCCATCCACTGCCACCTCAGTTACTCAGGTAGATCCCTGAGAGAGTTTGAAGAGTAAAGAAAGGGCAGATGGAACCATTCCATAGGATTCTCTCATATGGCTCTGTCTTAGTTTGCCAGGGCTGCTATGACAAATACCACAAACTGGTTGGCTTAAACAACAGGAATTTATTGTCTCACTGTTTTGGAGGCTAGAAGTCTAAAACCAATGTATCAGGAAGCCATGTTTTCTTCGAAGTCTGTAGTATTCCAATGGTGGCTTGCTGACAGTCGATCTTTGCCTCCCACACATGGCGATGTGTCTCCTTGGGTCTTTCCTGTGCCTTCTACAACTGTGTCAATTTCCTTTGCTTATTAGAACTCTGGTGATATTGGGTTAAGTCCCACCCTAAAGCAGTTTGGCCTTACCTTTATTAATAATGTCTTCAAAGATCCTGTTTACAATAGGATTCACATCCACAGACCCAGGGGTTAAGACTTGAACATGACTTTATGAGAGACATAATTCAATCCCCAGCAGATCATTTGGGGCAATGTACTCCTGCAATGAGAATGTGTGTGTACAGGCACAACATATATATTTAAAGTGTATTGCGGCCATTTTCTTTTTTTTCTTTTTCTTTTTTTTTTTTTAAAGATTTTATTTATTTATTCATTTATCCCCCCCTTTGCTGCTTGTGCTCGCTGGGTCAGCTAACCACGCCGTGCGGGCGGGCTTGCCTTCACCAGGAGGCCCCGGGAACCGAACCGGGCGGCCATTTTCTTTGTGTTAGTTTCACAGGTTCTTTGTGGCCCCAGAGACTTTAGGAGTGACACTTGGAGGAACCTCATCTTCCCCATGCACCCAGTGGGACTTGCTTAAGAACCCTGTGGGCTTAAAGAGGAAAACTGAGCCTCAAATGTTTTCCTACCCTTTTTTTTTTTTTTTTTTTGGTAGAAATCTGAGATCATGTTTCTCCACACTCAAAATCATTATGGTATCTCATAAGTACTGTTTATACAGTAGGTGTGGAGGAGACGGCAAACTCTGGTGGCCCATTTAGGCCCCCACTGCTCTTGCTTCAAACTGTCAGTACTAGTTTCTGGCCTATTTATTCAGAAATAGTTATCTTCTCTGCATAGCTAAAAGTTTCTAACTTTAAAAATCCCTTTACTATTGAATGAAGAAAGTGTTTTTAGATTTCAGAAATAGTTATCTTCTCTGCATAGCCAAAAGTTCCTAACTTAAAAATATCCCTTTACTATTGAACGAAGAAAGTGTTTTTACATTTAGAATGTAAAGTCATCAGATACATAAAATATAGACTCATGTTTTGGGTAAGTAAAATTATTTGAAATCCAAAGATCAAAAACAATGAGTTTAATATTTATTCTTAGACTTTTCAAACTGCGAGAACCCTTGCATGATCAACTAATCCACAACTTCACCTTTAAGAAATTGCTTCTTCCAGGAAGGAGCCCTTATCCTAAAGTAAAAGGATTTGCAAGCAAGGCTTTGTACCCAAAGTGCCTTCCTCCACCTTATTGGTGGGATTGCAAGGTGATAATTTAATTTGATTATATTATAATTTAATATCTCCTGTGCTTCCCTGGGAGCACTTTGAGAACAGTATTTGGAGTGGCAGCTAGGTCTTTGACAGTGTAATTATACTAATGAAAGGTGAGGTTCCATCCAAAATTACTAGCTGGTTATTTTTTCTGTTTTTGTTTTGTTTTTGTTTTTTATCCCAATGACTGAAGATATTTAGCTTGTTGATTTTTTTAAAAATGGAAAATAACAACATACTTTTTCAAGGTCATTCATTTGCATTCTTATAAACAGAGTTACAATTTCCAAAAAATAGTTGAGTACTTATTTGCCCAACTAATGATTCAAGCTCTTTTCTTTAGGAAGAAGGAACAGCAGAGAGCAGTCATTTCCCCATTCTTTAATTATATCACCAGTCCCCAATCCAAGCCCTAGAAACTGCCTAGAAATCTGTTGTCTTGGCTTCTTTGTAATTCAGGGCGTAAAAGACAGATAGGACTTTTGCCAAATTTTACTTTGTAGTGAATTATTTAAAATTGTTTAAAAGGATAAATATGCTGGAAAGTAAATGTGACAGACTGTTAAAAATTGCCCAAGGCAATTTCTAGAAATCATAAGATTTCTATTCTACTACTTTGGGTAAACAAAAAAAGGTGATGCTGATAACAAAGAGAGAAAGTCAGAAGGAGACATTAACTTGTTTAGAGGAGGTAGTTTCCATGTGGTAAATTTGTGGTGTAACACTGTAGAGTGGGCTCTGTGGTGTGTACCCAAATTCCAACTTCAGGACCAAGGCACTTTTCCCCCCAGTTATCAGATATTGCCTGTTGTTTCCTAGGTGAGACCTTCTCCAGCAATGGTATCTAGCAAAAGAAGCTATCTCACCCAAAGTTATGTCTCCTTCCCCAGGGCAAGCCCACATCCAGTAACTGGTTGGTCAGTAGTACCAAGCTTCAGCTCCCTGGCCTCAATCTGAGGTCATCTCGGACGTGCCATTCCAGCTTCAGATGCCTGGTGGGATTGCCTGAGGCCATTGTTGCCTCTGCTTGGCTAATCAACCTCACCTTCTGCCCAATGCCACTTTGCTCTTCCACTTACAAGTGAGCATACCCCAATATAATTCTTGCATGCATATCTATGTCACAATCCTTTTCCAAAGGAACCCAACCTAGCAAACCCAAGAACTAAACAAAGACGAAGAGCCAGGGCAAGAGGTAGAAAGAATTTTCTTGATTGTAAGTCCATCTTAATTTAAAGTAAAATTCACTTTAGGGTGTAAGCTTTCAATTCATAGCATCCCTTAGGTCTGATTTGATGTATTAATGTAAATAACACCAGCACAAATCAATTAGTTAAGTATTTATTAAGCACCCAATGGGTACTTAGTTTCTGAATGAAAATCCTCATTAACAGTGCAATTTGTTTATAACACAACCTGCTCATACCTTTAGATGATTTTCAATTTTGATAATAAGCTCATTAAAAAAAACTTTATAGATAGATAAAAAGACTATGTGATTTCAAGGGTTTAAAAGTGACTTATGGAAATGTTTTGGTAATAAATGATGGCGATGGCAGCACATCATTAACATCATTATCAGTACTGAAATATATATCTGAATGTGAATAAAAAGGGGAATGTTATATTGTATATATGATAACAGAATAAAAATTTTTTAAAAAATCCATGGAACTATACTACACAAACAGTGAACCCTAAGTTAAACCATGGACTATAATTAATAGTACAATTTAAAAATGTGCTATCATCAGTTGTAACAAATGTTCCACACAATGCAAGGTGTTAATAATAGAGTAGTATATTTTATGCATGATTGCTCTATAAACCCACAACTTCTCTAATAAAGGAAAAAAAAAAAAAAGAGTATTGACCCACTGTGGACCTCGTCTGATAATTTCCCATAAGCAACCAGTCATATACAATTAGCTCCTCATAAAATCTATTGCAAATATACTTTCTGTTTTTTAATCACATAGCAGAATAGGTCAGAATCGTCTGTGTAATGATTATACTCAGTGTGATCAAGACATGTATCTTGGCTTTATAGATAATATTGTGAGAACTGTGCAGGATTCATTGAGAGGTAAAAGCCTGAATGCAGTATCTCTCATCTCCACACTTCTTCCTCATTAATGCTTGTCCCAGGGCAACAAGAGCTTCCCTGATGTTCTACTGTTACCTCTGCCAGTGAGAGCCCAACACAGCTGGCCTCGCAGGAAGGGAGGAGACCATGACGTTGCTGCCCAAAGCATACAACCTATATAATGGCGTTTGTGAATCCTTTTATTTCCTCAGGCCCAAGCCGCTTGGGTTCTGCTTGCTTCTTATTAATGTCCTGCAGGCTTTGGTGTGAGAACCAAGAAAAATAGCTAATTATCCCAATTTTAAAGTATGATGAAGAAACATACATTTCCCTAGACCCTCTCATTATTTAATCTCTGGGACCTCCAAAATCTGTGGTGTTTCCTGTATGTAATGCAGCACCCATGACGGACCATGTGAATGTTACAGGAAAATACACAGCACAGAAGATGAATTTTAGCAGTTTTTCTCTCTCTCTTTCTCTTTCTCTGTAATTTGATATTAAAATAATGTTTTAACATTTTAATGTGGCATAGTTGACAATGCAGGTTTTTGCAATGAAAAGATAATTGCTATGACGTTTTAAAATATTTCATTATGGCAGTTTAGAAATAATAAAAACAGGAAAATGCTTTTGCATTTTAGACTCAGCCTAAATTTTAATAATCATTTTTATTCAAATGACAGAATGTAAAACACTTGAATGTTGTATATATACCCATGAATGATTTAGGGGAACTATGAAATTATATTAAATTTGAAGAATACAATTTAGTGTGTGGGGGGTGGAAAACCCTAATGACTTCACAGGAGAAATATTTATTGGAATATCATGTTACTTTTGTTTGTAGCATAATGGTCTCAGAGGGAGCAAGTGAGATTGTTTTGATGGTAAATTTATTGCATAGTTTTAAGGGGCCTGGGCCTGAGGGATCTTGTTGAAAAGGGTTTTGTGATCCCAGAAGCTGTGAGGAACTTTGGCCTCTCCCAGAGAGTCTCCACAGACTGAATCAATGTCCTTTGAGAACTAAAACAGATGCTGCCCAGGGGGGAGCAAATGTTTCAAGTTGGTGTCAGCTCACCAAGGAAGGGAGCAAGCAGCACATATTTCACTTCTATCGAAAATGCAGTATTTCCTTTAGGATAGCAACTCCAAAGCATCCTTTGTTTCCTCTCATTAAAAGCTTGGCTAGGATATTGAACTACTTGAGTGGGAATCCAGGCTCTACCATGTACTGGCCATCTGATCCGAGATACGGACTCCCTGAGACTGTTTCCTCATCTGCAAAATGGGAACAATAATAGGACTTACCACATTGGGTTGTTAGGACTAAATGAGGCAATCAGTATGTAGCACACAGATACATACGCGGTGCCTTGGCACGCGGTAAAGTCGCCAAAAAATGGTAACTGTTATTATTATTGTAAATAGCTATTTTTTCTAAAGCTATGTGTATGGGAAGAATACATAAAGGAATGATTTGTTTAAAAGTCTGTGTTTTAATGCCTTGAACTTTGGCTTCACTTTGGGGCCTCACAGGCCCACAAACAGTTCATGTTAAACCTGGCTTGAGGCAAGAGGTGCATCAGCTCTGTTTCATGGCCTCTACATAACCTGGAGACTTCAAGGAGCCAGCCTACAGCATTCTCCAGGATGGCAGAGAGCCTTCCAGACTCTTCTTTCTCACTAGTCACATCTCTAGCCTGGGCCCCCAAGAGCTCAGAGATTCTGGACAAGCCATAGAGCACAATGACTGCATGTCAGAGTTCGCCAAAAAAGAAAATGCTACTCTCCCAACTGCATTGGCAAGAATTAGCCCAGTGCCCTAACACTGCAGCTCTTTTCTGCTGATTGGTCCCATCTGTGTGCTTAATCTCACCCCCCCACCCCCCCACACCCAGATCAGGGATCAGTCTTGCCTTTACTCAGAACTCAACCACTTTGGTGGTTCCACATTGAGACTATACTGAGGCTTCCTCTGCTTTGATTGTTTATTCTGGTTCTAGCAATAACGTTAGTAATAATAGTGAACATTTGTTAACACACTGTGCCTGCCCCATTCTAAGCACTTTACATATGCCAATTCATTTACTTCTCACAAAAACCCTAGGAGATGAGCATTGCTATTATTCTTACTTGACAGGTGAGGACACCGTGGCACAGAAAAACTAAGTAACTTGACCAGCTACATAGGTAGTGACAGAAGGGAGATAGAATTCAGGCAGGCTGCAGTATAGGCCCGGCACTTAAGCCCTTGCCCTCCTTTGCTTCCCTTTGTTCCTCTGTCTCAGCACCTCCATCCCACCCCCTGCTTCTCCCATTCTAAAGATCAGTTTTCTGACTTGTTCTCTTCTGCCTGATTGCTTGTGGTGATGAGCTGCCTGGGGCCTTAGGTCTTTACCACAGACCCCCTGGGGCTGGTACCCTGCCTCTGAGCTCTAGGCCAGCAGCCCTGCTGCTTCCACACTGTTTCAGGCCTCCCTGACCTGGACTCCTACTTGGACTGCCACCTAACGTCTGTCTCTGAACTTTCCAAATGCCACCTTTCTGACCGGGCTTTCTCCATCCCCCACAGAGGCTTTGGTCTTCAAGCCTCTCACCTGAATTGGATGTCTCACATCCCAGCTCTAGCTCCCTCAGGCATAGCTCATATTGCTATTGACCAAGTTCCATTCCTGACAGTGCCATGCTGGGGCTTCTCTCTGTGAGGAGTGACTGCTCTGACTGCGGAGGAATATGACTGCTTTTAATTCCTCCCTCTCCTTCCACTGCCGAGCTCGGGGGGGTGGGGGTGGTGAGGAGGGGCATGCATTTGGAGCCAGAGTTTGGGCTTTCTGGAGATACAAAGAATGGGCAACATTCAGAAGCTCCTCTGGATCAACATGCTTTGAGGTAAACTGGCCAGCACAACATGTGTAGACAGGTTTTTAACAGTGTAGACAAGAAGGGTGATGACAGAGCTCCTTTAAAAATCAGTAAAAACTATCCAAGGTGTCCTTAAGACTATACCATACCCCTCTAAGTAGGAAAGGGGAACTTAGACTTACTGTATGAAAATGATTGACTAGATGTTTTTCAATTTAATGCCTAAGATAATGAAATGTCAAGTATCCCATCTCGTTTTGCCAGTCTAATTGAGACTGAGTAATAAAATATACCTAAACCAGTAGGAAACTTAGGGGACTCCGTTATGAAAGCACATTTGTGCTGAATGGGTCAAAAAAAAATTCCCCCTTTTAGAAGGCAGAATAGTCAACATTTCAGAAGGCAATAAATTCCCAACCTAGAAAGTGATAGGCCCATCACCTTAGCCTCCAAAGAAGTCCACACAGGTTTCAGGATCAAGGGTGTCTCTGACCTGAGATGAAGGCCCAGGACATCAGAGCTGCCTAAAAACGCAAAGCATGGTATGCAAAGTCCTTGATACAGGCCCAGAAAATCTTTAAAAAGGAAAAAATGGAGGCAGAGCAGCTGGAATGGGGCAGGAAGGAGACAGAGTTTAGGTCTCAGCAGGGTTGTTAAGGTCAGGAATCATAAAGGAATTTTTTTTCAGATACTATTCACCAAATAAGTAAATTCTCTGTAAGCTAAAGGCACTAGAAACACAATTACTAGTTGAACAACAATCTAATTATTGGAGACTCTCTTTTTCTTTCACTGCTGGGCCTCTGACCTCCCCTTCATGTTCGGAGAATTCTCCATCGTATGACCTGGCTGAGAGGCAGGTCCACTTTCTACCACAGGGGATGAAAAGCCCATACATTCCTTTTCTCTACTCTCTGGCAACGAGGATGCGGCTCAACCAATCAGACACTCTGGCCTGAGACTCTGAATCAGGGACAAAAGAGAATCCATTTTGGTGGCAGCAGCATCAGGACTCCAGGGCCAGTGGGGACAGGGGTGCTAGAGTGGCTTCTAGCATCTAGTGTCAGCAATGGCAGGGTCCTTACCGGGTGTTTCTTACATGATTTTTTTGTTTGTTTGTTTGTTGGTTGGTTTTTGGTTTTTTTTTTTGTTACAGAATGCCATCTAATCAATGCAGAATTAATTTTTTAAATGCCTGGCATGGCATCAGCACTTGATTATGTCATCCATTGACATTATTATCTTTACCACAATGGTTCTTTTGCCATGTTCAGCTTCAGTATGGAAGATTCTCTGTGAGCTCACCTGTTATACCACAAACACCTGGTTCCCTCCAAAGCCATCGTCACCCACTCCACATCTAAGATCCCAGCGAGCATGTGGTCTGCCTGAGCCACAAAGGCCCAGGAGAACAACCATGAATTTGTTCAAGATTTATTCCCTCGGGATTTCCACTCCAATTAAACCTTTACAGATATTATAATTCTCATACTTTGTCAACTTCTAAAGCTATTCTTCAGTCCTGAGCTATGAGGATGAGGTTGTCAATGACCTTGGGTTATTTTTCATTTCTCTGCCCCTCAACTTCCAACCTATGTCAGCTGTGTTGGTATTGCCTTCTTACGTTGCGCTCTGTAAATGCAACTGCCAAGGTGTTTCAGCTGTGGCCCGCACCTGCTTCAGCCCTTCCTCCATTCAGGACTTGTTTGGGCAACGCACATTCTCTAGGATTTTCCTCAAGATGGGTCTGAAGGCCTAAAAAACCTGAGTTTTTGTATATTTGAAAATAATATGAACTTAGCAGAATCTCAGCTCCTAAAACAAAGATCTCATAATGAGTTGGCCTAAACAAAGGGAATTTACTGGTTCACAGTTTTGAGATTAGGAGGAGTCCAAAATTGAGGTGTTGGTAAGGTGATACTTTCTCCCTGAAGACTGGCATTCTGGGGTGGGCTGCCGGAGATCCATGGTCCTTGGCTTTTCTGTCATGTGGCAATATATATGGTGGCCAGCATCTTGTTACTTTCAGGTTCTGTTGACTTCCAGCTTCTGGCTGGAACCAGTGGCTTCATCTTCCATGTCCAATATCCTTTGCTTCTAAGGACTTTGGCTTTACTGGGTTAAGACCCACCCTCATTTAGTTTGGGTACACGGTAACCAATAACATCTTCAAAGGTCCTACTTACAAATGAGTTCACACCCCCAAGACCAGGAGCTGGGCTGTGGACGTGCCTTTTGAAGGGGACATGATTCAATCTCCAAAAGACAGGTATAGAATTCCAGGATCACACTTCCTTTGCCTGACATCAAAAGAATCTGTCTCTACCATCCTGACTGAATATTGTTGGAGAGAAGTATAGGCCAGCCTGATGGCTTTCCCATTAAGGATGTACTGACCTTTTAGCCTGAATGACAACAGTCTGCTTTCTGTTTACTTGAAGTGAAGTGATTTTATTAGAGCAAGTTTTAGTGTATATCTTTTTCTGTTAATACTTTTCAATCTATATATTGAAATCTTTTTATTATTGTTTTCTGAATTATTTTCATTGAATTATATCTTCTTACATGATTTTGACTGTGTTTCTGTCACCTAACTTCCTATGTTGCTGCTCTATTTCCCAAGTCTAGTTTTCCAGCTTTTCCAATGATTCTGTGATCTATCAAATATCCTTTCAAAACATTCCTTTTCCTCTGGAATGAGCCAACCAGTTTCTGTTGCTCACACCCAAGAATCCCTGACAATATACTGGGAAACCTACTTACAGCATTTTACAGACAAAAGTAAAATATAAATGGTTCTAACAAACTCAATAAGAAAAGGTGCATATCCCAATAGACAAAAGGGCAAAGATCATGAACAGACCATTCAACAAAGAGAAGTACAAATAGACAATAAACATAGAAGATATTTTGCCTTCACATTTCCATGCTGCAAATTTTTCTAATATTGTTGAGAAATTGGTCTTGGCAAAGATTATAAGAGTGATAAAGCTCACTGGAGATGAGCGTTTGGGGAAAAAGTCATTGGTGGGGATGTAAAATGACATAACTTTCTAGGGGCGTGGAATTCTGATACTGTGTATCAAAATTTAAAGTGTTCCATTTGGCCCAGCAATTTAGCTTGTAGGACTTTATCCTGAAAAAGGCCATGACCTGTGAAGTTCAGTCCCCAATGCCTTAGAACATACAGTTCATGTAATTCCAAGTAACATCACAATTTAAAGTAGTTTCAAAATAACCTGAGCCCCTTTCTTGTTTGTCTCAGACACCATGGGAAGGATGGACTCACAGAAATATAACATAAATCATTTTTTATTCTCTCTCCCAATTCACTGGTCCTGTATATTATAGTTGTGCTCCTCAAAATTCTGTCCAAAATTCTGCTCAAAATTTAGATTACCCTACAATGAAATTCTCTCTCTGAATAAAGGCACCCTGACTTTCAAAAATGCCTTGGGAACAGCACCTGCCTCCCATGTGGGAGGTCCTGGGTTCAGTTCCCAGTGCCTCCTGAAAAAAATAAAAACAAAACAACAAGTAAAACAAATGATAAAACCAACTCAGGGAAGCTGATGTGGCTCAGTGGTTGAGCGCTGGCTTCCCACATGAAGTCCCGGGTTCAATCCCTGGATCCCGGTACCTCAAAAAAAAATTTTTAAATGCCTCAATTCCAAACACTTGTTGAGTGAATGTATAAAAAGAAATCAACCACAGATTGAGTAATATGAGTCTTAGAGGAGTGGGTAGGGAAAAAAAAGCACCATGTTCTCAAGGGCCCTAAAGTCTAGGCACAAAGTAAATTATTTTTGGCATCCCTTTGATTTCAAGTCCACCGACTTGATTTTGTATGATTTTAAATGAAAAGTTTGCTCACTCTATGAGATATGGAACCCAACCTCTAAATCATAGCATGTAGTGTTCTGGACTATTTTATAAGTCAACTGGTGCTTGGATGTGATGAAGGCTGGGATGTAGGTCACCAAAACTTCTGCAATTTCTAACAGTTTGACATCAACTAAAATACTGGAATAACTCAATCCAATTCAGTTCTAGTTCTAACGATCCAGAGTTAGGCTAGACTGCACAGGTTAAGGGCAATCCTCCACAAAATTACCCTTCAGGTACAGTCACAAGTTCAGGGGCCCTGGCTACCCACACTTCTGACTAACAAGTTACAAATTCAGGGATTCCTACCACTCCCTTGGGCTCAATAATTTGCTATAATAGCTCAGAGAAGTCATTAAAAGCTCTATACTTGTGATTATAGTTCATTATAGTAAAAGGATAAAACTAAGAAGAAGCCAAATGATGAGAGGCATAGGGCAAGTTCAGGGAGGGTCTTGAATACCAGCTTCCATGTCCTTTCTACCTGGAGTCAGAACATGTCACCATCCTGGCACAGTAATGTCATTATCAATCATGAAAGCTCACTGGAGCTTTCAGTATCCTGAGTTTATATGGGTTTCCATTACATAGGCATGATTGGTCAAATCAATGCCCCCATGGTTGAACTCAATCTCTAGCCCCACTACCTTCCCAGAGGTTGGTGAAGGTTGAGCTGACATACCATGGCTCAAAGCCCCATCCCTTTAATCCATGTGTGGTTAACAAAGATGGAAAGAAAAAAAGTACAAGATGTTGTCTTTTCCAAAGACTTCATAGTGGAATTGGAAAAACTGAACTTACAGGAAGTAGATAAAAACATGTGCAAAGTAAGGTATTATACAGGAGAAACTATGATTTAAAGTTATTTAATTAAGCATAACTCTAAGACTGGAAACCTTTAAAGGAAGTGGATTTCTCTGATTTATGGAGCTTTCCAAACATTCCATTCCTTCATTCTTCCTGTAAGTGGAAAACATCCCCCCCCCCAAAACTCAGAATTTGTTCACACATAAAATTAGAGATATTGAGGACTTCCTACTTCCAAAAATACTTTTTTCTATTCCTTCCATTAAATACAACTAAAAACCCTGGACATTATATAAAACAGACATAAGACTCTGAAAAGTGTAGAGAAGAAGATAGACCTGCTAGGGACCTAGGGATCCAAGGACCTCACAGTGGTCCTTGGGTTTTCTTTGTGCTCATTTATCCCATACTTGGAACTGAAGAAGCCAGAAACCTGGAAATGCCAACAAGCACAGACCAAAAAAGCTCCAACAAAAGCCTACTCTCTCTAGCCAAAGGACCAGGAAAGGCACAGCCAAGTAAGAAAGAAGGCTTTTAGGCAGTAACTGTTCTACTCCAACTAAACACTAAAGAGAAAAGTGGAACCATCCACACCCACATTAGCAAAGGCTGAGTGGGTAGCCTAGGCTTCCACCTTCATGAGGCTGTAATGAGGTGCCCAACACTCTCAACAGGGTAGATTTAGAGAAGGCAAAGTAGAGAGGAGCCAGAATTTTTATCCCCACCAGCTGATAATGAGACAGCTTTACTACTCCCATAGTGTCAGTGGAAGACCACATAGGGAGTCAAACTCCGAACCCTGGCAAGCAGTAACAAGGAGTCTCCCTCTTTGGGAGTCAAAGGAGGCCATGAGAAGAAACTGGACTTCTAATTTCACCTGGGAGTAATGAGGTTGTCTTTAGCTTTTCCCTGTTTTACTCGAGATCTTTTTCCAGTTGCATTGCTAGTTGGTGCTTGGTATAATCCCTTGGTACCAGAGAGGCTCATCCCTGGGAGTCATATACCATGCTGAGGGGAGGTCAGAAATTAATTTCTGAGTTATTATGGGAAAAGTTGTGTTAAATCCCTTCAGGGAATTAATGTGGAATTAAATGTAATATTTGCCAACTCTCCAATGCTTTTGCTTGCAGTTGTCCTTGCTATCTTTATTTTAACCATTTATGTCTGTTTTTATAGCAACTATTTGCATTTAGATTTTCATTTTATGATAATGTCTAGGAGAGGGGGAAACATGGCCAGTAGGTAGAGACAGTTTATCTAGGTTGGGTGACTCTTGTTGAGTGTAATGGATTTTCACCATTGCTGCCTAGAATGTGGAGCTTCTACCTGACTGAGATAATAAGGGACACTTTTTTTTTTTTTTTTAAGATTTTATTTATTTATTCATTTATCCCCCCCTTGCTGCTTGTGCTTGCTGGGTCAGCCAACCACGCCATGCGGGCGGGCTTGCCTTCACCAGGAGGCCCCAGGAACCGAACCCGGGGCCTCCCACATGGTAAACGGGAGCCCTACTGATTGAGCCACAGCCGCTTCCCAGGGACACTTTTTTTGATGGCTAATTCATGGCCCTAGAAAAACAATATTTAAACTGTTGTTGTTTTTTCCCAATAGCAAAATCTTTGATTCCTCAGACTCTTGAAGAATACATTTAAAGTCATGATAAATCTGAAATAGTTTAGAAATGTATTTTTGAACCCCCTCTAATTCTGAACTTTACAGATTTTTAATGAATTCAATTGACGAATTCTGATCCTTTGTTTACCATCTCTACCCACCCCCAGGACATTGTGGGGCATATTAAATGAAAGGATGAATGTGAAAATAATGTGTAAACTTATAATGATTATAAGTTTTATCTTATAATCATTATAATCTTTGTAAATTGTTGTCACCAGCAGCTGCAGTGCTACCTCTACCAGTGTCAATCCTTTTCCTTCTTCTAAGCTCTGGTCAGTTCAATACCCTCTCTGTATAATCTTTCTTTCCCATCATTCCAGTCTCATTCTCCTCCTTCAAACCTCTCCTGTCTTCCAGGTTAAGCAACCTCACATTTTCCTAAAAGTTTCATTTTCTCCTCTAAGGCTTTTTCCTTGACCACCACAACAATCTCAGAAATGCCCAGTGTCAGTGATGATTGATGACAAAAACGAATCTCTCTCCCTGCTGTCTGTTGGCTCTGTCTTTCACACATTCCATTCTTCTCAGTTTAAATGCTGTCTATTTGGATTGAGAGTTCCCACAGACAAACTGGTCTTCTTCATCTAATTTGGTTTCGGTAGTATCATTGCTATTTATAGATGAGGCATGGTAAACATTAACATGTCCTGTTCCGGAGCTACAGAGATGGCTTTGGGGAGCAGTGTTCCTAGGCTTCCCACTGGGGTTCTTTTCTGAGTTAAAGGGGAATGGTACAAAGCCATCAACCATGCTCTCCTATATTCTCTTACCCATAAGGACACAGTTAAGAAATAGGTATTGGGGGGCAGATGTGGCCCAAATGGTTGGGTGTCCGCCTGCCATATAGAGGGACCTGGGTTCAATCCCCAGGACCTCCTGGTAAAATTTTAAAAATATATAGAAGGCACGCATGCCACCAGGCCCCACCAAGCCATGCAGCAAGATGATGACGGAACAGGAGAGACATACGGGGGAAGCCAAGACAAGATGTGCCAAAAAAACAGGAACTGAGGTGGCACAGGTGGCAGAATGCCTCTCTCCCACATCAGATGTCCCCAGGATCGAATCCCACTGAAGACTGGAGGAGAAGGATGAGAAGAGAGGGCAGAAAACAGACACAAAGAATTGCCTAGCAAATGGACACAAAATAGCAAATGGCAGGGGGAGAGGAGTGTTAAAATGGATAAAGTAAATAAAAAATAAAAGAAATAGGTATTGTAGGTTCATATTGTAAGCATGAAATAATGTTTTTCTTTGGCTTCTTTATACATCCCTTTCTGTACCTCTCAACTGGGGTATTACTAAGTACACCAATTTCCAGAAGATGGCTGTCTCCAACTTTTGACACCTGAGTGACACTCTAAATTTTAGATGACAATCTAAAAACATCAGTGACACCTAAGTGACACTCTAAAATTAAAGGCAATTGATGGGATTGTAGCTTATTTAAATGCATCTCAATTCAGAGTTTTTCTCATTCAATTTAGCTGTCCTTTCTACCTGTCCAAATTATAATAAATACTATCTATTGCACAGCCACTATGTTAGTAGACTCTATTCTGGTGCTTTCGATAAATGTCTTTACTACAACCTGGTAATTTAGGCAATCCCTATTGTATAGTTGAAGAAACATGACTCTGAGGGGCTAAGAAATTTGTCCTTAGAAGCAAAACTAGCAAAAGGCAAATCCAGGCCTGCCTTTTCTATCACATCACTCTAGAGACACTTTCCCCACCCAAATTTGGTGCCCCATCCTATGAAATTGTTTCCCCCCTCCCTAATTAATTTTCCTATTCCCTAAGTTTTAGTTGTTAGGAAAAAGAGCAAGACAATTGTCTAACTAAATTAGTTTATGCTAAGGTATTAATGACTCTTACCCTTAAAAGAATTTGTTCAAGTTTATCATTAATTTATGGAACATGTATAAAACTACCTTGGAGGGGTGACGTTCTGTTCTTCTTTACTTAGCCTAAGTCACCAACAGCCTCCCACCCCCCCAACATGTGCCTGCGCTCCTGTACACATATATCCCTGAAGAATAAGAGGTTAACAGTTTGAAGCCTGCTTTATGCTGACCTCAGATTTAGCCAGTTGAGCTAAGTGGCTCAGGAAGTATTGACAAATTAAGACCTGAGCCTTGGCTTCTATATGGGAGCCAAGGTTCATTTTAATATTAGTCTCCTCAAAAAGCTACTGGATTTCCAATTAGCCGGAGAATATAGGACACTTTATGTTCAATACTTCAGGTTTAGCCACTGGAGAGAAATTATTTGAAAAGCAAACTGCTAAGGGACCTGGCAGGGAAACACTACATTAATATATAGTCTTTTTTCCTCCCTCACTATCTCTCATTTCTCTCTTTTTTTTCTCTCTCTCTCTTTCTCTGATACCCCAAACCTTTCTGAGGTCTATTATTGAAAACCTTGAACCATATATGTTAAGGCTACAAAACCACATGTCTAATCAGTATCCCTATATCTCTTCGAAAAATATTTTATTCCAAATTATACAAGTAACACATAAATACAGGATTACAGTAAAAAAAATTTAAAACAGAAATACAAAGAGTGAAAAACTGAAATCCTGTATCAACCTCACACTCATTCATTCCTTTCCCATTAATTAATTAGTATCCATAGTTTGATGTTCAGCTCTCTGGACCCTTTTCTATCATTTGCATTCAGATAATTTATACACAGATGTATTTTGTATTTTTCATGTGACTGAGTTTATTCTAAATACAATCTACAATTTACTTTGTTTACTGTACCTTTGAGATAGTTCCATGTCAGTATATACATATATATATACACACACATACATTCTTTTTATAAATTATTGCATAATATTCTATTTTGTAGATGTACAATAATTTATATAACCATTTTTCTGTTGATAGACTTTAGGCCTTTCCAGATTTTCACTCTCACTGGCATTGCTGAATTGAGCAGATTATTTTGTGGGATAGATTCCTAGAGGTAGAATTGCTAGTCAAAGGCTTCAGCTTCCTAAGTTTCTTTGCACAATCATCTTATTTTCTAAAAGCCTGCTTCATTCAGAAAGTCTTCCAGGAATGATTAGATGACTTTAGATATAAAACTAGAAGAGGATAATCTTCCCAGCCTTAAAATATTGATGTAAAATAATGACTTTCAAAACAGAGTGTATATTTTAGTATCACACCAAACACCCACATGCTTCTAAATAAGGCGTTTCATAGTAGACCTAGTTGTACAATGTTAGAGTTGAACGGCATCCTAAGTACAGTGGGAAAAAATTATAATAACAATGATAATAATAACAGCTAGCATTTATTGAGTGTTTGGTTTGTGTGAGGCATTGCCCCACTGTTTTCACTCATTTATTTCACTTAATCCTCACCAGTAATTGTAGATACTAATATGCTTTAGAGAAGTCTGTATATTCTTAGGCAAGTCATTTAACATATAAGTCTCAGTTTCTTCCTTCTGCTATAAAATAGAGAAGTTATGCTGGCACTGACTCTTACTTTTTTTCTTTCTTTTTTTTTGGCATTGACTCTTGAAAACTGATTGCACAGATCCTTCCAACTCCTTGTTCAGGGTCAGGTTGGTAGCTTTAAGTCTTTAAATTGGCTATGATGGGAGTATATATACCACAGAATTTGGTAAAAGCTATAGATCAGGGCTTTCTGCCCATACCATCCCTTTCCATACCACCCCTTTCCACACCAGAGCAGGTCATTAAACATTGACCAGACACAACTCCTTACAATGTAGGTTATGAAGGCTCATTTAAATAATATATGCACTGGGCCTGGCACATAGTAGGTACTTAAGCATGTTAATTCCTTTCCTTATTCAGATTAGGAAGCTGCAATCCAGAATGGTTCAGTGAATTTGCCCACATTGCACAGCTGGTTATTGACAGAGCTGAGACCAGAGTCTGGGGCCCTGGCTCCCAGGCAGAGTTCTTTTTATTAAACCAGCCATTCTCCAAGTGTGGTGAAAGGATTCCTGGTGAGTCTTCCCTTTTCCAGCTACATGTCTGTATGAGACTGGATTTTCTTCATAGACTTTAACCAAAGCAACATAGCACAACAGATTTAAGCCAGGCATTAAAGATAATTGTAAAAATGTAAAAGAAAAGTTGTTTTTTCATAAAAATGTGTTATTTGTGCTAACATATTATGAGTTTGTAATTGTTCTTTAAAAATAAATTCATAAATAAATATTTAATATATCTTAGTTTTCAGTTTTAATAGGGTAAAAATCTATAGATATAACCCACATAGACAAAAGCTCTTTAGTATCCTTAATTTTTAAGAGTATCCAGGGGTCCTAAAGACAAAAAGTTAAAGAACCACTCTCTGAAACCATCCTGTCCCTCCTAATACGTTATGAAAACTTTAAATTCTCGAATAATCTAAATTGTGCTAGAACAAAATTTTGAAACTAGGAATTTTTAAATAGCCTCTGAATAGAAAAACAGTCAGGTATAGGTTGATGTGTTGAGAAAGGGCCTGCTCTGTGCTTTAAGAATTGACAGCTTCGGGCATAATGACCTGGGGCTGAAACCATTCAGAGCCTGGTGGGCGGTCAAGCTTCAGTCCAGGGGGGTGGATGCGTCTTTCTCTGCTTCAGTCACTTCAGGGCCAGGACAGAGGGTCTTCAGCTGGGGAAGCAGCACCCTGTGGGCAGGCCAGTCCATAGGCCCTCTTCCCCTTCCTCCTTCCCACCCCCCCACCTCACACTGAGGAGGCTAAATTAAAATCCTTTCAGGTGCCTGGCTTCTGCGGGAGACCTCTTTAGGAAAAGAAAAACCATGGTTTCACAGGAACACTTCAGCGAGGGTGCGTTTTAGTTAATGTGTTATTATTCTACTTGTCATCAGAATCTTCTCAGGTTGTTTGGGGCAGGGGTGGTGAAAGGAGCATGAGGAACACAAGTACTCAACCAGAGAACTGTCAACAGGGCTCTGAACTAAAGAGTGGGACAGATAGGGGGGGGGCGCTGAAGAACACACATTTCATCACTCACAAACTTGCTTTGGGTTGGTTAGCCCTGCCTGTGCCTGTGCAATTGGAGTTACGTACAGTATTTTATTTTTAATTTTTTCCTTTTTTAATCTGAGTTTGTTAGAACTAGTTTCCTAGAGGATTCATCAGTTGAGTTATCTTAGACCCTTGGCCATGGGCCATAAAACACACTTGACCTGAGTATGATATAAATACCTTCCACTCCATTGATGTATTGATTTGTTTTCATGTTGCTCTCTCTGTGTACCGTATACATCCATCTCCAAGCCTGAGTTCCCAAAGAGCAAGGGCTGGCTTGGAGAAACTCTTTCTGAGACTATGAGAGCTCAAAAATATTGTACCTAAACTATTGCTAGCATTTAAATATTAAGCTTATCCCCTCTCCACCACATTTAGCAAATAAGGAAACTGAGTTTCAGATAGATTATATATGCAGTGTAGGATAATATTTTTAAAAGCATTTACCTGCTGTCTTTTCCCCTCTGGGTAAGTTAGGGGGTTCTTGTGGGTTGGTCTGTAGCCTTGCATCTTTAGTACCATTAAGACCAGGCACTGAATCTGAGGCTGACTGGCCCAAGGAGAGGGGGCAGGAATACCAGTGAGGGAAAGAGAAGGAAGCAAAAGGGGAAGGGGAGATGACTTCCGGGAATATGGCGGACTAGTAAGACACAGGAATCTCTTCTCCAGAAAAATAGCTAGAGGACAAGCTGAAACAGCCCCGAAAAAGATTTTCTAGGGTTTTTAGGACAGCAGGTGAAGGCTGCACACCACCCAGAGGAGAGAGGGACATAAGAGGGAAATCGCAACTACAGAACTGTGAGTTGCAAGTAGCAGCTTCTGCTGCTGCCGGACCCTCCCCGACACTCTTCAGAATTCTCCGGCCTCTGGGCCTGCGACCACAGACAAAGGGGGCTTCAGGGATCTGCCACTCCCGGAAAGGGGAGAGAGAGGGACACAGCCTTAGGCTGACTCAGGTTCTGACCTGAAATTTGGGCTGCCCCACGGACCCTTCCACATGGTTTGCCCTGGGAGCCTGGAAAGGACTGGAGAAATCCGATCCTCCTCGCAACCTCCCTCTCTTCTAGCCTGGACTAATTGTTGAGGACACCACCGGAGAGGGGAGAGAGAGCCTGGGGCTGACCCTGCTTTGGACTCCCAGGTTTGGTCTGCCCTGTCCCGAGAGCCCTACCAGGCTGGGTGGGGCTGCGCCATTGTTTGCTTTGGAGCCTGCAAGGGGCTAAAGATATACAAACCTCCCAATCTCATCCTCTACTAACAGGGACGGATTGTTGAGGATTCAGAAGGTAGTGGAAATATTTCCTAGCTGGGAAAAGGGGGGCGCTATGAGAGAAGTCTGGAGAACTGTCTCAGAAAGTTTGAATCACCGGGCTCCTAGCCCTCAGACAGGAAGCTCTATCACATTGATCTGGTCTGTGTCACAACAAATACACTCCGACCAGGCATTGAATTGAGAGCTGCCAACAAGCGCCATCTCCTGGCAGACCAAGGAAGTGCACATAAGAAAATTAATAAGTAAGAGAGGCTTTTCCTGGCCTCTATAGCCTCCCTGCCCAAGGCCCTAGGAAACGACTCTACAACCAATTACTGGGTCCAGTGCCCAGTTTTGAGCAACCAGCAGAACAATCCTAACAATCAAGGTTGAGCCAAAAATCAAAGAGCTGTGGTAACTCACAGCCTCCTGCCACTAAAACCCCATAAAAGAGAAAGAGATAGAGCATCTAAGTAAAATACAAACTAACCAGATGCCTAAGCACCAGCAAAAAATTACAGGCTATACTAAGAAAATAGAAGACATGGCCCAAGAAAAGGAATACAGCAAAGTCCCAGAAGAGATGCAGAATTTGAGAGAACTAATCAGTGAGATGAGCACACATTTCCAAAATCAAATTAATGAGATGAAAGAGAATATAGTTAAAGAGATCAATGACATCAAGAAGTCATTGCGTGAACGTAAAGAAGAATTTGAAATCATGAACAGAAAAGTAACGGAGTTCATGGGAATGAAAGACACAATAGGTGAAGTAAAAAATACATTTGAAGCATACAACAGCAGACTCGAAATGATAGAAGAAAGAATAAGTGATACCGAAGACAGGGCAGCTAAAATTGAAGAGAGAAAAGAATGGAAAAAATTGAACAGGGGCTCAGAGAGTTGAATGACAACACAAAACGCAAGAACATACGTGTCATGGGAGTTCCAGAAGGAGAAGAGAAAGGAAAAGGGGCAGAAAGAGTATTTGAGGAAATAATAGCTGAAAATTTCCCAACTCTCGTGAAAGAGATGAACTTACGTGTCCAAGAAGCACACCGTACCCCAATAAGAATAAATCCAAATAGACCTACGCCAAGACACATATTATTCAGAATGTCAAATGTAAAAGATAAAGAGAAAATTCTCAGAGCAGCAAGAGAGAAGCAAACGATCACATACAAAGGATGTCCAGTAAGAGTTTGTACAGATTTCTCTTCAGAAACCATGTAGGCGAGAAGACCGTGGTATGATACAATTAGGAAACTGAAAGAGAAAAACTGCCAGCCGAGAATTCGGGTGCCCCAAAATATATGAGACAAACTCTGGCAAAACTGAAGGGAGAAATAGACATTTCTACAATAATCATTGGAGACTTCAACACCCCTCTCACATCATTGGATAGAACAACTAGACAGAAGATCAACAAGGAAACAGAGAACTTGAACAATATGATAAACAAGTTAGACCTAACAGACATATACATAACACTGCATCCAAACTCAGCGGGTTATACATTCTTCTCAAGTGCCCATGGATCTTTCTCCAGGATAGACCACATGTTAGGTCACAATACAGCTCTCAATAAATATAAAAAGATTGAAATTATACAAAGCACCTTCTCAGATCATAATGGAATGAAACTAGAAATCAATAACAGACAGGAAAAAAGGAAATTTGCAAATGTGTGGAGACTGAATAACACACTCCTAAATATTCAGTGGGTCAAAGAAGAAATTGCAAGTGAAATCAGTAAATATATTGAGACAAATGAAAATGAGAACACAACATATCAAAACTTATGGGATACAGCAAAGGCAGTCTTGAGAGGGAAATTTATAGCCCTAAATGCCTATATTAAGAAACAAGAAAGAGCTAAACTCAAAGATTTAACTGAACAACTTGAGCAACTAGAAAAAGAACAGCAAACCAATCCCAAAGCAAAAAAGAAGGAAAGAAATGATAAAGATTAGAGCGGAAATGAATGAAAATGAGAACAAAAAAGCAATAGAGAAAATCAACAAAACCAAATACTGTTTCTTTGAGAAGATCAATAAAATTGACAAACTCCTCGCTAGACTAACAAAGAAAAAAAGAGAGAAGATGCAAATAAATACAATCAGAAATGAAAGGGGGGAAATTACAAATAACCTCACAGAAATAAAAAGAATCATAAGAGGATATTATGAGAAACTATATGCCAACAAACTAGACAACCTGGATGAAATGGACAAATTTCTAGAAACTCATAACCAACCTACACTGACACAAGAAGAAATACAAGAACTTAACAAGCCAATCACAATTAAGGAGATTGACTCTGTCATCAAAAATCTGCCAGCAAAGAAAAGTCCAGGACCAGATGGCTTCACAGGTGAGTTCTACCAAGCATTTCTAAAAGAATTAGCACCAATTCTGTTTAAACTCTTCCAAAAAATCGAAGAGGAGGGAATATTACCCAACACATTTTATGAAGCCAACATCACCCTAATACCAAAGCCAGATAAAGATTCCACAAGAAAAGAAAATTACAGACCAATCTCTCTCATGAACATAGATGCAAAATTCTTAACAAAATACTTGCAAATCGAATCCAACAGCATATCAAAAGACTTATACATCACGACCAAGTGGGATTTATTCCTGGTATGCAAAGCTGGTTCAACATAAGAAAATCAATCAATGTAATACACCACATTAACAAATTGAAGGGAAAAAACCACATGATCATCTCAATAGATGCAGAAAAGGCATTCGACAAAATCCAACATCGTTTTTTGATAAAAATACTTCAAAAGGTAGGAATAAAAGGAAAATTCCTCAATATGATAAAAGGCATATATGAAAAACCTACAGCCAACATCATACTCAATGGGGAAAGGTTGAGGCTTTCCCCCTAAGATCAGGAACAAGACAAGGATGCCCACTGTCACCATTGTTATTCAACATTGTACTAGAAGTTCTAGCTAGGGCTATTAGACAAGACAAAAAAATTAAAGGCGTCCAAATAGGAAAACAGGAAGTAAAACTCTCGCTGTTTGCGGATGACATGATCCTGTATTTAGAAAATCCTGAAGTATCCACAACAAAGCTACTTGAACTAATAAATGAGTTCAGCAAAGTGGCAGGATATAAGATCAACATGCAAAAATCAGTAATGTTTTTGTACACTAGTACTGAACATTTTGAGGAGGAAATCAGGAGAAAAATTCCATTTTCAATAGCAACAAAAAGACTCAAATACTTAGGAGTTAATTTAACCAAGGAAATACAGGACCTATATGCAGAAAACTACAAAACAATGCTAAAAGAAATTTGAAAAGACCTAAACAAATGGAAAGACATTCCGTGTTCATGGATTGGAAGAATAAATATCGTGAAGATGTCAATCTTGCCCAAACTGATTTATAGATTCAATGCAATACCAATCAAAATCCCAACAGCTTACTTTACAGAATTAGAGAAGACAATTACCAAATTCATCTGGAAGGGTAAGTGCACCCGAATAGCCAAAAGCATTCTAAAAAAGAAGAGCAATGTGGGAGGAATTTCACTGCCTGACCTTGAAACACATTACAAAGCTACAGTGGTCAAAACAGCATGGTACTGGCATAAAGATAGACATACCGATCAGTGGAATAGAATTGAGAATCCAGAAATAAACCCTCACCTATACAGTCAACTGGTTTTTGACAAACCTACCAAGCCCACGCTGATGGGAAACAACAAATGGTGTTGGGAGAACTGGATATCTATAACCAAAAGAATGAAAGAGGACCCCTATCTCACCCCCTATACAAGAATCAACTCAAAATGGATCAAAGATCTAAATATAAAAGCCAGGACCATAAAACTACTAGAAGAAAATGTAGGGAAACATCTTCAAGACCTTGTAGTAGGTGGTGGTTTCTTGGACCTCACACCCAAAGCATGTGCAACAAAAGAAAAATTAGATAAATGGGGCCTCCTCAAAATTAAACACTTTTGCACCTCACAGGAATTTGTCAGAAGGGTGAAAAGGCAGCCAACTCAATGGGAAAAAATATTTGGAAATCACATATCTGATAAGGGTTTAATATCCAGGATATATAAAGAGATGTTACAACTCAACAATAAAAAGACAAATGACCCAATTAAAAAATGGGCCAAAGACTTGAATAGACATTTCTCCGAAGAAGAAATACAAATGGCAAAAAAACACATGAAGAAATGCTCAACATCACTCATGATCAGGGAAATGCAAATCAAAACTAAAATGAGATATCATTTCACACCTATCAGAATGGCCACTATGAAAAAGACAGAGAACTACAAGTGTTGGAGAGGATGTGGAGAGATAGAAACACTTCTTCACTGTTGGTGGAAATGCAGGATGGTACAACCACTATGGAGGACTATTTGCCAGTTCCTAAAGAAGTTGAATATAGACTTGCCACGTGACCCTGCAATACCACTACTGGGTATATACCCACAAGAACTGAGAGCAGTGACACGAACAGACATCTGCATACCGATGTTCACAGCCACATTATTCACCATTGCCAAAAGTTGGAAACAACCCAGGTGTCCATCAACAGATGAATGGATAAACAAACTGTGGTCTATTCACACAATGGAATATTATGCACCTGTAAGAAGAAATGAAGTCATAAAATATATGGCAACATGGATGAACCTGGAGGACATTATGTTGAGTGAAGCAAGCCAGAAACAAAAGGACAAATACTGTATGAATGCATTACCATGAACCAAATATATTGTGTAATATATTGTTTGATTCACAAAAAAAACAAAACAAAACAAAAAAACACAAAAAACAAAACAACAACAAAAAAATTTACATGTATCCATTACATTTAATTGAGAAATGTATATATTTATTCATCTGTGTTTACTTTTTAGTTTTTAATTGCTTATGTTTTCAATTATTAAATGTACAAAATAAAAATAAATAAATAAATAAATAAATAAATAAATAAATAAAGTATTTTATGCCTGAAAAAAAAAAGGGGGGGGGGAAGGGGAGAACAGATGTAAAAAATTCCCAAAATAGACATTTTGTAACTAAAAGATGCTGAGTAGCATTGAATGTACAATTTAACATTTTTCCCTACTTTTGAGTGGGAATGGGAGCCAGAGAGC
The DNA here is from genome assembly GCA_026826555.1 of Tolypeutes matacus. Classification (NCBI taxonomy): domain Eukaryota; kingdom Metazoa; phylum Chordata; class Mammalia; order Cingulata; family Chlamyphoridae; genus Tolypeutes; species Tolypeutes matacus. Next base: position 2,782,577 of record JAKSZT010053785.1, read on the forward strand.
AAGTTACCAGTATTTTTCAACTTCTTTGACCCACAATAAGAAATGCATTTGAGGTTTTGACTAGTAAAACATTTGCATATATTTATATATATATATATATACACACACACACATATTACTGAAACAAGTTTCGTGGAACAATATTTAACCCTTACCATATGCAAGACATTCTTTTATTCTCTATTCTATTTTTTTAAAAGGTTGATCAATTCTATAAATTGATTTCATGACCCATTAATTATCACTGACCTCATTTGGAAAAAAATATAGAACTATGGAAAAAGTTATTTTGTTGGCCCATCTGAGGGACTTGCTCAAGGGAATGTACTGTAACTGGTGGGTCTAGTTTTCACCCCACATTGATTTGGCCACGTGTGAACCTGCTCTAGGAAGGAGAAGCACCACTAAGCAATCAGAGGTACCCAAGATACAACCGTCCCTCAGCTGCAATTCAAAAAGGATACAGATTTCCCCCTCCTGGTGATCCCATCTCCTTACAGCTACAAAATGTTTCTTCCTCGACAATTTATGGAACTATGGAGCTGTAGGCAAAACTGAAGAACTTTAAACAGTCAGAAATCATCAAAGAGAACAAAGCAAAATGACATTCTCCCCACTGTAAGGGGAATTTCCTGAGTAAGTGTACCTTTTGTTCAGGAGGAAAATGGAACATATGCCAAAGTTCATGGAGGACAGGAAGTAAAACTTCTCTTCCCTATGGGCTGTCTAATCCCACACCCAAGCTGTCCAGTCTCCATTAGGGTGAGGACTATGTAGTAGAGTTGAACCAGGAAAACAAAAATATTTCTCCCTTTTCTGACATTCTACACCTGCCCACACAGGATGCCTACTTGGCTGCTTTTCCACTCTGCTTATTTTTTCCACAGTTTTTCTCTCTTTAATTATATTTTAGGGTGGGCTATAAGGTTGAAAGAAAAACAAATTTTTAAAAAATCTCTCTTTGCATGAGGCAGGTTAGTGATATTTTTCCTGGGGAAAGTTGGTTGCCTAAGGGATCTGACTTCCCAAGCAGCTCATGGTTAGGCCAAGTTGGAAATCTTTATCTTCAGTATAAATAATCCTTTCCCTTATGAGTGTTTCTGGGCTGTGGTGGTCCCTTTGGGGGAGGCCTAGAATAGACCCGGTCTGAAATTTTCCTCAGAATTTGTTTGTTTGTCTGTTCTGCTACCTTTCTCGGATTCCTGTCATTCCTCCTGCGGGAACAGGGAAGGGTTTGTCTGGATGAAGTTGTCAACTTGTGATCTACCAGCCCTGAGTGATCTGGACGCTGCCGGTCTGTTACTTTCTTACTCAGCTCAAATCACTCTTGTCTTCTTTCAGTTTTTTAAACAGAACAATCACTTTCGGCCTCAGACCCTTCACATAAGAGGTTCCTCTTCCTGCACAGCTCTTCCCTTAGTTCTTCACATAGTTATTTCATTCTTATCCTTTGAGGCTCAGTTTAAATGCCACATTCTCAGGGAGATTTTCCTCAGCTATGCTATTTAAAATAGGCAGCCCTGGGTATTCTCTACCTTGGCCCATGGTTTCTTTCATGAAATCAATCACAGTTTATTAGTAATTTATTTATTTAAGTGTCTTTTATCCTGCCTCTTCCACTATAATGAAAACTTTGGAAGGATGAAGTAGATACTGTTGGTAAACTTTATGTGAGTTCTTTACTATGCTCTTCTTCCCCCACTTTTTTTTTTTAAAACACCTTAATGTTTTGGTTTTGGTTTTTTAAAAGATTTATTTATTTATTTCTCTCCCTTGCCTCATTGTTTGTGGTCGCTGTCTGCTCTCTGTGTCTGTTCATTTTGTGCTCTCTGTGTCTGCTTGTCTTCTTTTAGGAGGCATTGGGAACCAAACCCAAGACCTCCCATGTGGGAGGAAGACACCCAATCTCTTTTGAGCCACAACTGCTCCCTGCTTGTTGTGTCTCTCGTTGTGTCTCCTCATTGCGTCAACTCGCCACACCAGCCTGTCACATCAGCTAGCTGTCTTGCTGGTCTTCCTCAGGAGGCACCAGGAAACTAACCCGGGGCCTCCCATGTGGGAGGCCGGCGCCCAACTCCTTGAGCCACATCTGCTCCCATCTTCTTCCCCCACTTTTAAGTTCATTCATTCATTATCTAGTCAACAGATAATTTTTTTTTTATTATGGGTAAAAATCAAAATTCTCACAATACATACAAACATTTGCAAAATGATATATAAATATATATGCATATATGTGTATTTGCTTACAAAAATGTTGTTTATATATATATAAAACAGATAATTTATTGAGCAGCTACTACTTAGTTATTTTGTGTGAAATACTGTACTATCATGATAAGCAATGCGAGTCCTGCTCACCACAGTCCATGTTGCAGCCAACCAGAATGATCGTACTAAAGTGCACTCTTTTGCTTAAAACCTTCATCAGCTTACAGGTGCCTTCAGGATGAAGTCAGAGCTTCTCAGTATGAAGAGCAGTGCAGGCCCTCCTTCCTCCCCTTTTGCTGTTCCTTCTCTCCTGCCCTAGGAGCTCCTCCAGAAGACAGGTTGCACAACAAGAGGTCCCTCAGTCTTGCTTTTTTTTGCACAAAAGGAGTGTCTAAAGGTGTTTCTATCTTTCTCTCTTCCTCTTTGTATTAGCTAACTAAAGGGGTGCTGATGCAAAATACCAATAATTGGTTGGTTTTTATAAAGGGTATTTATTTGAGGTAGAAGCTTACAGTTACCAGGCCATAAAGCATAAGTTTTTTCCTTCACCAAAGTCTGTTGCCATGTGTTGGAGCAAGACAGCTGCTGACATTTACCAGGGTTCAGGCTTCTTGGATTCCTCTCTTTCTGGGACTCTGTTTCTCTCTGGGCTCAGCTACTCTGTTTCCTCCACAAGGTCAGCTGTAGACTATGAGGGTCTCTAAGCTTTGCCTCTCTCCACGAGGCCAACTTTTGTGAACTGTCAGGCGAATGGCTTGTCTCTTTTATCGGGACCTTTTCTCCTTCCTCACGATCAAGGTCTTCTGTGTGTGCTTACTTCCCTGGGCTCCAGCTCAAGACTCCGCATCAGAACTCTAACTTCAAAACTTCAACTCAAAACACTTCAACTCTGTCCTTTGCCATGTCTTTTATCTTTGATTCCCCACCCACCAAGGCATGGGGCTCAATGCCCTACTGACGTGGCCCAATCAAATCTCCAATCATAATTTAATCACATCCAGAGAAACAGACCAGTTTACAAACATAATCCCATATCGGTTTTTGGAATTCATGAATAATGCCAAACTGCTACACTCTCTCTCTCTCATACACACACACACACACACACACAAATTCATGACCTGGTTACTTATAACAATGCCTTTAGGGAAATGGATGTGGCTCAAGCAATTGGGTTCTCATCTACCATATGGGAGGTCCTGGGTTTATATCCTGGAGCCTCCTGGTGAAAGCGAGCTGGCCATGCAGAGAGCTGGTGCAACAAAAAGAGACAAAGAGTAGAGACACTGAGAGACACAACAAACCAGGGAGCTGAGGTGGCACAAGCGATTGAGTGCCTTTCTCCCACATCAGAGGTCCCAGGATCGGTCCCCAGTGCCTCCTAAAGAGAAAATGAGAATAGAAGACAAGCAGACACAGACAGCACACAGTGAATGGACACAGAGAACAGACAGCAAGCACAAAAACAACAAGGGGGGGGTAAATAAATCTTTAAACAAACAAACAAAAAACACAATGCCTTTATACAGAGCCTTAGCGGGTATATTTCTCTGCTGGTTGGTCAAACAGCTTTTAGTATCTACCCAAGGGGCTTTTTATAATTGGGATCTCAGGCCTGGTGAAGCAAGTCAGGAGCTGAGCTGGTCCTATAACTCAAGGGCAGGCCTCAATAAAGGAACCTCAACTTTACTGTGTCACACTGTGGCTGGCCGTATCAACAATGGCATGAACTTCGCTTGTTCCAAGGATGCTAAATCTCTCTAGGAAGTGCTAAAGAAGAAGGTGTCTGGAGCTACAAACCCAAGAGCTTTGGATCATCAGTCTCTTCTCCTGAATAAGGCAGAACTTGATTAAAAGGACCAGAGAGAAGTGAATTTAGTCTTGGCAATTTGGAAATATTTATCTCTTATTTTCAATTCCACATCTCTTCTGGGTTGCTGCTATAGACCTTCATAAAGTTTTCTCCTTTTTATTTTGAGCTACATGTGTCTTGTCTTTAATTTTTTTTTCCCTTGAGGAAATATCATGAACACAGGACTTAGAGAGAAGCAATTTCTTCAGCTTTTCTGGGAACTTGCAATGGCTTGTCTTCTAAATGCTTTATGTTTCCGTTTCTTCATCTATAAAATGGGGAATTAGCAAAATTAATGAACCTTTGTCTTTCATAAAATGTCTTCTAATACCACATAGGATAGGGGCTGTGCAAGTAATATGCTATGGAATGGTGGTGTTTTGTTAGTGTTTATAAACATAATTTGAATTTTCCATTAATTGGAATTAATCCTATTTATAAGGAAAAACCTTTCCAATTAAATTACTGGTATGCGACGTTGGGTGGCTGAACCCTTCATTTTGCTTTACTTCTAATAAAATGGATTCTTACTCTATTTTGAGTAAATTCTTAATTTGCATCATCCTTTGGCCAGTTTCAGTGAAGCAGTCTCACCTTTTATTTAGTTTCTCTAACATTCTTATTTGTGTTAGAAAATTTTCGTTGGTATTATGCCTTTTGTCATTATTGAAAATCACTTTATAGCTGAGGTTAATAGCAATGTTTATTCAAAGTAATGCTACTATATGCATTAAAATTTTTAAATAACAACAAATGACCTTTCATTAAACTGCTATTTTAGTAAATCATATTTGACTTTCATCCTGGAAGCATTATGTTCCTTTTCCTTAAGAATGAAAATTTTCTTGAACACCATTAGCCAAAAATGGTGATGGGTTACATATACTTTCAGGTTTTCATAACTAAATGGCCACCTGGTTCTAACATTGAAATGTGTTTTAATATTTTTCCCTACTTCTAGGCCTTTTAAGCCCTGGAATAATCCTTTCTTTTCTAGAAATGTAAAAGATTTTCAGCATTCTAAGATATGCCTTGAATCTAAATCCCTCAGTTACTTTCTAAATAATGCTGGTCATTGAAATCATATCCATTATATTATGCAGGTTGGAGTATCAATTTGTCCTTTTCTAAGTGGTACAAATAAAATTAGCAGCCACAAAGGGCCAGAGTATGTCCTGAGACCTGGTTTACTCATTTGATGACTATGACATGCTTTGAATTTGAACCCATGAGACTTTGGATACAGACAATTTTGTTGCAGTCTGGAATCACCCAAGCTGATTTCTTCTGACTCAAAAGGCCCTTAGATGAAAGAAAATAAATAAATAAAGTTTCTAGATTTTTCCTCCCTGTGGTGGGTTTGAAGCTGGATATACCTCAGAAAAACAAGTTCTTAAACTTAATCCATTCCTGTGGGTGTGAACCCATTGTAAGTAGGCCCTTTTGATGAGGTTACTTCAGTTAAGGTGTGACCCACATCAATCAGGATGGGTCTTAATCCTATTACTAGAGTCCTTTATAAGCAGAGTGAAATTTAGACAGACAGAGATAAAGCCACAGAGGGAGCAATCAGAAGAAGCTGAACATCTTTGGAACCCAGAAGAGAAGGAAGAGACCAGGAGACACCACCATGTGCCTTGCCATGTGTCTTGGTTTGGAACTGTATGTACCCCCAGAAAATTATGTTATTAAAGCTAATCTATTCCTGTGTGGGTAAATGTATTGTAAATAGGTTTTCATGAGGTTACTTCAGTTAAGGCATGGCCCAGGCTGGATCTTAATCTTCTTACTGGAGTCCTTTATAAACAAGATGAATATAGAAAGAGAAGCCATGGAAATAAGAAGTTGAAAGCCAGAAGACCTGGAAGAGAGGGGAGAGACCAGCAGACGCCACCATGTGCCTTGCCACGTGGCAGAGTCGTCAAGGATCACTGGTAGCCAGTCTTCGGGAAGAAAGCATCGCCTTGATGATCCCCTGATTTGGACATTTTTCTCAGCCTTCAAACAGTACTATTGTAAGCTAATAAATTTCCATTGTTAAAGCCAGTGCATTTCATGATGTCTTCTTTTAGCAGCCTAGCAAACTAAAACACCATGTGTATTAGTCAGCCAAAGGGGTGCTAATGTGAAATACCAAAAATGGGTTGGTCTTTATAAAGGGTATTTACTTGGGGTAGAAGTCCACAGATACCAGGCCATAAAAAGTTTCTTCTCTCACCAAAGTTCATTGCCACATGTTAGAGCAAGACAGCTGCCGGCGTTTGCCAGGGTTCAGGCTTCTGGGGTTCCTCTCTTCCCAGGGCTGCGTTTCTCTCCGGGCTTAGCTCCTGTTTGCTCCACTAGTTCAGCTGTAGACCATCAGGCAAACGGCTTGCTTCTCTTCTCCTGGAGCCTTTTTTCCAACATCAAAACTGCTTCTCAAAAGACTGACTTCAACTGTCCTTTGCCTTGCCTTTTATATTCGATTCCCCACCCACCAAGGGGTGGGGCTCAACACCCTAATCCTAACCTAATCATGCCCAGATTAACAGATCAGTTTACAAGCATGATCCAATTATATTTTTGGAATTCATAATTACATCAAACTGACCAACTGTAACACCATGTGACAAGCTAAGGACCAAGGATAGCCAGCAGCTAACCCCAGAATACTAGTCTTTGGGAAGAAAGCATGGCCTTGATTTGGACTTTCTTTTTGCCTCAAAACTATGCGCTAATAAATTTCAATTGTTTAAACTGATCCATTTCATGGTAATTGCTTGAGCAGAAATGAGGGATTCCAAATAATTCAGGGATAGGTGATAGCTCTCTGTGAACATCTTCCTTTTCCCCAGGTACCATGCTAAATTGATTAAGATTCTGGGGGCAGGTTTCAAGATGTTATTTAAGATATATAGTCTAGAACTGCTCATTTGCAAGTTCTTTTTTTTTTTTTTTTTTTTTTTATTTATTTACTTTTATCCATTTTTAACCCCCCCACCCCCATTTCTGCTGTTTTGTGTCCATTCGCTGGGCAATTCTTTGTGTCTGTTTCCTACCCTCTCTTCTCATCCTTCTCCTCCTGTCTTCACTGGGATTCAATCCCAGGAACCTCTAATGTGGGAGAGAGGCATTTTGCCACCTGTGCCACCTTAGTTCCTGGTTTTTCAGCGTGTCTTGTCTTGGCTCTCCCTTGTATCACTCTCTTGTTACATCATCATCTTGCTGTGTGGCTCAGCAGGGCCTGGCAGCCCATGCGCCTTCTATATTTTTCTTTATTTTTACCTGGAGTTCCCAGGGATCGAACCCAGTTCCCTTCATATGGAAGACGGACACCCAACCATTTGAGCCACATCTGCCCCCAATTTGCAAGTTCTTAATAAACATTAGCCTCCACTGTCCTGTCACCCCATCCCCATTATTGGATCTCTATGCCTGATACAAACTTGAACTCAGTCTTCCACAATGACATTAAATCAAGATGATAGTTTAGACCTACTCTAAACAAGATCACTCTTCACCCCTCAGTTTTCTGCCTATACATAATCTTTACAGCTCAGAGTCTGTAGAGTCAGACTATGGTCTGGATGGCCCATGCACAGGTAGAGTTCCTTAGCACATTATTTTCTTGGTGGATAGATGATTCATATTAAGGATTCTGCTTGGCACTTGGTTCATAGACACTTAACACATATTACTGTTTACTTTTTTCATTCTCTAGAGGATTTGGAGTATGAGAAAGATAGGAAAAATATGGCATAAGTGTGGTCAACAGACTCCAATTCAGGCAAAAGATATTTAGCTACATTTTTCTCTTAGAGTGCAGGAATCCTGGCTATACACATCTCTTGTGCCTAAAGGGGGCTTATTCATCAAAGCTCTGCTGCCTGCCACCCAGCTGTGCTGGACTGGATGTGAAAAGAAGAACAATACTGGTTCTGAAACAGCCCCAATGCTAAGTTTTGGGTGATGGCAATCGCAGCCTGTGTGAAAAATGTCTTAAGGTAAAGTTGAAAAGTGAGAAATGTTGAGTAGTAATCTTCTGCAATCTAAGAAGCAAAAAGGCATTGTTATATGTAAACCATTTTATGCCCCTCTACAAAGATTTCTCTATAGATCTTATAGTCATCCGTAAGTCATTCACAAACACCAATGGTATAAATAATAATCTACTCAAACCAAAAGCATTAGTTGGTAATGTAAAATTTACCAACATCTTTGGAAGGCAGACCAAAGAAGGTTTTACACTGCACTCTGCACACTGTACACTCTTATACACCGTTTACTCAGCAGGGCCTCTCTTCCCAAGTCTTTCTGGCATGTCCACAGAAGGTCTTCTTCTCTTTTCTCCCTCACCCCCACCTCCCCACCCTCCATGTAACATAATGCTCAGCCTTCCAGACCCCATCAACCATCCCCCAATATCTTAAAATTGCTTTATGCATAGCCATTTCACCAACTTTTACAGCTTCTCCAAACTTGCATACCCACATGTAGGTGCTCAGAACAAAATATTCATCAAAGTAATCCTTAGAAGAGACAGGTGGTTAGTCATGAATAACAACCCCACCTCTCCCACATTTGCCAATCATAGCACATAACTGAATAGTTATTGATTAAATAATTGTCTGAAATGAAAAAGGTAATAGGGATGAAGCTAAATCTAGAATTAAAGATTGATTTCTCCACTTCCTCCAAGCTTGTTTGGATGATGGGCCAGCATAGGTTTACCTATTCAAGATGTAACCAAGTCAGCTGGATGATCCTCACTGAATCCTGTCTGCCAAGGCAGGAGGATAGATCTAAGTGATCTGAAGAAGACTTGGGGTTGCTGGTCCCGTCGTATTATAGGTTCTTGAAAACCTTACTTTTTTGAAGGTCCATAGAAAGACTCAGGAGGATGAGTACTTTAAAAATGTGCAATAATCATATGTTGATTTCCGCCTTGTCCCCTATGAGCTTCCCAAATCACAAGACTCTTTTAACATAAAACTACTATTATTAGAATAAAATTATTGAAGATTTAGTAGGATAAATAGAGAAAGAGGATCCCACCACATACTGCAGAGGAAGCAATAAAGTCATCATTAGGCATTTTTTCCCAAAGTCTTTTTCTAGGTGGACCATCAGCAGTGATATTCTTTTCTTTGACACCCTCCCTCCCTCAGGAAGCCCTTGGCCTTGCACCTGCCTCTTCTTCCTACTTCATTAAGCAGAGTCACCTCTTTCTTCTGTACAAAGCCTGGACCCCAGCAGAAAGCTTGCCCTTCTTCATAGCAAGCTTATTAGGGTCTATTTATAGCAAAGCAGACCTCTTCCTACAAACGAAAGCTTACACCAGTATGTTACATATCCCTTGTTAATTGAAAGATAATAAAGTGTTTTTGTTTAATTTAAGTATAAATATTCAGATTCATTTATTCAACAGATCATTATTGAAGGTCTGTTATGTGCCAGGCACTGGGGTAGAAGCTGGGGCTTCAAAAGTGAGCAACACCCAGTACCTGTCCTCAGTGAGCTTACTTGTCTAGTGAGGAAGGACAATAAATAAGCAATTCAAATCAGAGTGTTAAATTTGATAATTGGGTATGCATCATCTGTTATGAGAACACTTTTAAGAGTCAACCACCCAGTTTTGGGAAGAAAGATTTCGAAAGGCTTCCAGAGAAAGAGACATTAGTAGCAGCCAGACAGATAGATATATAATGATATGATGGCAGAGTGGGGAAATAGAAGGCACAGGCAGCATTCCAGTAAGAAAACAACAGATCTAATACCCAGAGGGGAGAGGGAGCACAGTCTGTCCAAGACTGCAACAGTTTACTGTGGTTGGAGCATACAAAGGGCAAGAAGGGGCAGAGTGGTAAAAGATGAGGCTAGAGAAAGAAGCAGGAGTGATCAAAATTGACTTGTAATACCGTGTTGAAGAGTTTAGATTTTTTGGTTGAAGTCAGTGGGAAAGATTTGAAGCCGGTAGACAGCATAGTTAGATGATATTTCTTTAGAAAAATCTCATTGGATGCAATATAAACCAAAAGGCAGAAGGAGGAGGAGGAGGAGGGGGGCAGGGAGAAAGAGGAGGAGGAAGAGCAAAACAAAACAAAACAAAAATATATATATATGATAAATGTTGTTTGGACTGTGCACAAAATGCTAAGAAGGCACCACAGAGGCTGAGCAATTCTCACAACTGTAGTGGGATACAGGAGGACCTTCTAGGACAGGTGGTCTGGGTAGTGAGGGGCACTTATCTTGTACAAATATCATGCTTCTTAAATGTGTTGGTTTTATTCAGATGCACATTCTTTAACTCTTGAGAACTTTAGAAACAATATTACTCCAGCATCTTCTGAAAGCCATTTATTATTTATCTGAAGGTTCTGATGACTTTCTTTTTTGTCAATGATATGAATTGAAAGAATTTTAGAGCCCAGATGATAACTTCCTTGATTAAATTATTTTCAACTTTGAGGAAAACCATAAATATACAATAACAATGTTAGGAGCTTTAAATGAATTTTGGTGTTATTTCCCAAATGATCTATAAAAATCCCCAAATCCTATAAAAATGTTGAAAAATGAAGCTCATATGATCATTAATTTAGCTCTTTTGCAAGAGAAAATAGCTTCTCTCTTCTAATGAGGGCAATATTTTAAAAACTGAGTCTAGAAAGAGGTTATTTGGGCATGTAAACAGAGGTGACTTCAGCGGAGGAGGATCTTAATAATCAAGTGGATTGGATGACCCATTTGATGGATACCAGTTAGCCTCTTTCCCCAACTGCTCTTGTCATTGCTCAATGGGCTCATGAATAAAGTGGCCATGGTGGTAAGGATGAGAGTTATACATGGGCTCAGGAACATGGACTTCCACTCACCAAGGCAGGCCTGGCTACAGCCACTGCTCAGTGCCCAATCTGCCAGCAGCAAAGACCCACACTCAGTCTCTGATAAAACATTCCCTGAGGTGATCACCTGTTATTTAGTGGAAGGTTTATTACATTGGACCACTGCTCTCATGGAAGGAGTAGTATCTTGTTCTTACTGGATTAGACATATACTCTGTCTTCCTCACATGGAATGCTTCTGCCAAAAGTACCATCCGTGGACTTACAGATTGATTCATACACCATGATGATATTCCACACAACATTGCTTCTGATCAAGGAACCCACCACACAGCAAATGAAGTGCAGGAATTGGCACACGCTTGTGGAGTTCACTAGTCTTACTATGTTCCCCATCATACTTACTGAAGCAACTGGATTGATAGAAAGGTGGAATTGCCTTTTGAAGACTCAACTACAAGGCCAAGTTGGTGGCAAAACCTTGCAGGGTTAAGACTATGTTCTGTAAGACGCTGTATATACTCTAAATCATCATCCACTCTATGGTGCTGTTACTCCAATAGCTAAGATTCATGGGTCCAGGAATCAAGGGCTGGAGATGGGAGTGGCACCATTCACTATTATCCCAAGTGATCCACTAGAAAAATTTTTGCTTCCTGTCCCTCTGTTTATCTACAGGTCTTAGTTCCAAAAGGAGGAACACTTCCACCAGGAGTTACAACAATGTTTCCAATGAACTAGAAGTTAAGACTTCCATCTGGCCACTTTGAGCTCCTCATGACTCTGAATCAACAGGCAAGAAGGGAATTACTGTGCTGGATGGGATGATTATAATTATCAAGGGGAAATAAGACTACTAGTACACAATGGAGGTAAAGAAAAGTTGGCTTGGAATACAGGATATCCTTTAGGGTGTCTCTTAGTACTGCCATGAACTGTGATGAAAGTCAATGGAAAACTGCAAAAACCCAATCCAGACAATCTAGTAAGACTACCAATGGCCCAGACACTTCAGGAATTAAGGTTTAGATCACCCATCAAGGCAAAGAACCACAACTAGCTGAGGTGTTTGCTGAAAGTAAAGAGATTGTGGAGTGGATAGTGGAAGAAGGTAGTTATTAATAAGATCTGCATGTGACCAGATGCAGAAATGAGGACTATAATGGTTGTGAGCATTTCTTCCTTGTTTTGTTATGAATATGTTTGAATTGGGATGCATATGATAACATGGATGAAACTTGAGGACACTATATTGAGTGAAATATGTCCGACACAAAAGAACAAATATTATGTGGTCTCACAACTATGAACTGAAATGATGAATATATACAGGTATTTTTGTTTTCTTTCCTATCTTATCTCCTTATCATATAACATAAGTTGTATTAACATTTTTTTCATAGTATTTCAGTTACAGGATATCAAATTTAAGTGTGAATATTACTCAAGCACCCACTTCCTCTTCTGGGGAAAGGGTTGGTGAATTTCTGGTTGTGCACAGGACAATTGAATTATCTTAGGTGAAAGCATGACTTTTTTTTTTTTTTTTTTTTTTTTTTTTTTTTGAGGTACCAGACCTGAGGATCGAACCTAGGACCTCAAATGTGGGAAGCTGGTATTCAACCATTGAGCCACATAGGCTCCCCATTATTTTTTTATTTAGAGATTAGGTATGGTTTAAGGAGTTGTGTGTGGGTGCCAAGTTGACAGGGAATACACTGATGGTTAAATTAATGTGTCAACTTGACTAGGTATGGTGTCCAGTTGTTTGGTCAAGCAAGCATAGGCCTGATTGTTACTGTGAAGGTATTTCATGAATTTAAATCTTTAGTCAGTTGATTGCATCTATGGTTGATTACATCTACAATGAACAAAAGAGATTGCTTTCTTCAATGAGAGAAATCTCATCCAATCAAGACCTTAAAAAGAGAATTGATGATTTCAGCAGTTAGAAGAAAATTTTCTATCTCTACTTCAGCCAATCAGCTCTTTCTGGGGAATTCATTGAAGCCTTCATCAAAGTTCCAATTTTCAGCCTGATCTATGGAATTCAGACTTGCCAATCCCCACAATTGTACTAGCAAATTCCTATAATAAACCCAATAATATTTACATATATATCCTGTTGACTCTGTTTCTCTGGAGAACCCTGAATAATACACAGCCTTCATGCCCAGTGTGGCTCTTTGGTCTTGGTTCCAATGGGAGCAGAATAACTTTCATTACCCATTATGTCTGGCCCAATCTGTTTTCTGATGGCGGCCAGAGCGTTTACTGTTCCAGAACTTGCCCTGTATGTAGATGGTGGATTACAGAGCTCTGCTACAGAACACTGCGGGAGAGCAGTCAAGAGAATGCATGGGATAAGGAATTGCTGGCTAGAATATACAGTTCAGTGCTCAGGATCATGAGGAAACTGTTTCCTAGGAAGAGGAGATATTTGTATCCATAAGGATGGACACTTTATCCATATAAATGGGGGAATTCCCAGGGCCAGATGTCCATGCCCAAGACAAGATCCAGAGGCAGAAAGGATCAGGGTAGCCCCTACACTTTGGCATTGGAGCTATTTTTCAAACTCATTGTATGGATAATCTCTGCAGAAGAGCACTTGCACAGGTTATTCTGCAAAGACTGAGAAAGGTATTTTCTTTTTTTCCCTTCTCATTTATTTTGTTAATTTTTGGTATTCAAGGAAAGCTCTGTCATAAAACTGACTCAATACAAGCTTAAGAAATAGACACATCAGAGAATAAATTCCAATGATATCAAAATTAAAATATAAAAATGTCCAGGTTTCCACAAAAGATTAAAAATATACAAAGAAATAGATAGTGATAATCCAGGCAAAGGATAAGATTAAAGCATTAGAAACTATCAATGAAGAGAGTCAGACCAGACATACCAGACAAAGACTTTTTAAAAATTTCCCTAATTATGCTCAAAGAGCCAAAGGAAAATATTGACATAGAGCTAAAGAAAATCAGGAAAACAATAGAGGAACACAAAGAGAAGATCAGTAGAAAGATGGGAATTATGAAAAGGAAGCAAACCAAGCTGAAGACCACAGTAATAGAAACTAAAAATTCCCTAGAGTGGTTCAACAGCAATTGGAGCAGGCAGAAGAAAGAACCAATGAAATAAAAGGTAAAGCAATTGAAATCATCCTGTCAGAGGAGCAGAAAGAGGAATGAATGAAGAAAAGTGAACAGAATCTGAGAAACCTGTGGGACACCATCAAGTGTACCAATATACGCATTGTATTTCCCAGAAGAAGAAAGAGAGAAAAAGGCAGAGATAATATACAAAGAAATATTGGCTGAAAACTTCCAAAATTTAACAAAAGACATGAATATATACAGCCACAATGCTCAACCAACTCCATACAAGATAAACCCAAATAGACCCACAATGCGCCATGTTATAATCAAATTGTTGAATGTGAAAGATAAAGAGAGAATTCTGAAAGCCATGAGAGAGAAGCAATGTATCACATACAAGGGAACCTTGATAAGATTAAGTACCAATTTCTCATTGGAAACCAAGGAGGCAAGAAGGCATTGGGAAGACATATTTAAAGTGCTGAATACAAAAAAAATGCCAACCAAGAATTCTATATCCAGCTGCCTTTCAAAAATGAGAGAAGGATTATGAAATTCCCAGATAAACAAAAGCCAATGGAATTTGCCACCACTAGACCGGCCTTACAAGAAATGCTAAAGGGAGTTCTTCAGGTTGAATGGAAAGTACATTAGACAATTGACTGAAGCCACATGAAGCAATAATGATCTTGAGTAAAGATGTTGACATGGGTAAGCATAAATACTAGTAGTATTGTATTTTTTATTTGTAATTCCATTTTTTACTTTCTACAGGATTGTTTTAGTTTGTTAAAGGCTGCCAATGCAATATACCAGAAGTGGGTTGGCTTTTATCATGGGAATTGATTGGGTTAAAAGCTTACAGTTTCGAGGCTGGGAAAAATGTCCAAATCAGGGTATCAGGTGAAGCTCTCTTCCTGAAGTTTGGCTGCTCGTGATCCTGGACTCCTGCCATGTGGCAAGGCACAATGGTGGCTCTGCCTGTGTCTGCCTTCTCCTTCAGGTTCACTTTCTCCTCAAGCTCAGCTGTGGGCGATCAGATACCTGGTGGTGGCCGCTCATCTCTCCCGTCTTCTCTGGGGTGCTAGTTCTGCTTTGGGCTACTCTGTCTGTGGCTTTTCTCTCTCCCAGGTTCACTGATTTCAATTTATGGAGGCTTCTCTCTGTCACTGTGGCTTTTTTCCTTTGTCTGTGACTTTTTTATTCCTTGTTTATAAAGGACTCTAGTAAGAAGATTAACACCCACCCTGGGTCATTCCCTATAGAAGTGATCTAATCAAAAGGAAAGTCCATTAACTGAATCTCATCAAAAGATCCCATCTACAATAGGTTTTTACACACACAGGAATAGATTAGATTTAAGAAAATGATTTTCTGGGGTCTACCCAGCTTTAAATTGTCACAAGGATCTAAAAGACAAATGGGTAAAATGTAATGATTCGTCAAAGGTTTTGGACTCATAAAGTATAAGTATGTAATTTGTGGCAAGAATTACATAAAGGTGAGGGGACAGAGGGGTGCAGAAACATAATTTAATCTATGCTATTGAAGTCATTAAGTTGGTATTAAAGCAAATGAGATTGGGAAGCGGCTGTAGCTCAATTGGTTGGGCTCCCATTTTCCATATGGGAGGCCCCGGGTTCGATTCCTGGGGTCTCCTGGTGAAGACAAGATGGCCCACACAGTGCGGTGAGCTGGCACAGCAAGATGACCCAACAAAGGGAGACAAACAGACACAGAAAAATGCAAAGCAAATGGACACAGAGAGCACAAGCAGCAAGGAGGGGGGGGATAAACAAATAAATAAATAAATACAAATAAATTTTAAAAAACAAATAAATAATAAAGCAAATGAGATTATCACAGATTTAGTATGTTAAATTTAAGTACTGTGGTAACCACAAAGAAAATACACAAACTTATAGAGACAGAAAGTAAAGTACAGTTTCTCAGGGCATGAAGAAAGGGTAATGGGGGAGTTAATGCACAATAAGTGTATGGTTTCCGTTTTGGGTGAAGGGAAATTTCTAGCAATGGATGGTAGGGAAGATATCACAACATTTTGAATGTGATTAATCCCACTGAATGATGTGGTTGGGAGGGGTTGGTTTGGGGAGATTTATGTTGTATGTGTGTTTCCACAATTAAAAAAAAAAAGATGGCAATTAAATGCAATACATCATGCTGGATAGGTTCTAAGAATGGAGGAGAAAAGGCTCAAAAGGACGTTATTGGGACATATGAAAAAAATTGAACATAGAAATTAACTTTATATCAATGTTAAATTTTTTGAACTTCATAACTGCACTTAAGGTGATTACATGAGTGAATTTTTTCCCATAGGCAATGTATATCGACATACTATATATTCAAGGAATATGATGTGTTTGCCTGCTCTCAAATGTCAGAAAATTAGATATAGTTAGATGGAGAGAGAGACAGAGACAGAGAGAGACAGAGAGAGAGACAGAAAGATAGTAAGTTAGAGGTGAAATGTTAAAATTGGTGGATCTGGGTATCTGGAGAGGGGTAGGGTATGTTGGAGTTCTCTGAAAGGGGTTTGTAGTATTTTTGCAACTGTCCTGTAAGTTTGAAATTATTTCAAAATAAAGTTTTAAAAGTCCCCACTTCTTCAATAAAAAGGAAAAATTTTTAAATAATAGTTAAATAATGTTGAGTACTTACTCTGTGCCTAGTATATTTTTTTGCATTATATCATTTAATATTCAAAATAGTCCTATGAACGAGGTATTAGTATTGCCATCATCCCCGTTTTACAAACAAGAAACAGAAACTCAGACAGGCCTGGTAACTTGGCTAAAGTCACACAGTTAAGAAGTACTGGGAGTAGATGTGGCTCAAGCGGTTGAGCGCCCGGCTCCCACATGGGAAGTCCTGGGTTTGGTTCCCAGTGCCTCCTGAAAAAAAAAAAAAAAAATGGAAAAACCAACTCAAGGAAGTTGATGTGGCTCAGTGGTTGAGTGCCAGCTTCCCACATTCAAGGTTCCGGGTTCATTCCCTGGTACCTAAAAAAAAAAAAAAAAAAGTACCGAAAGTTGGGATTTGATCCTAAGTCTGTCTCCAGAGCCTATGTTTTATTTCTTATTGCTATAATCCTTCTTAGAGTCCTTCAGGATGTTAGCCCCTCCCTTGGGGCAAAATATTGGATATCAGCCTCAGGGGATGGCTACAGAAAGAAGTGTAAGTAGAAGGCTAGTAGAGAAAGGACAGCTTGTACTTAACAATCCTATAAATCCATCAGCAATTCAATAATGTAATTTTAACATTAATCTCCTTAGCCTTCCTTTCTCTCAGATCACCATCATCTTTATTGAGGGCCATAGGATATGGCCTTAAATTATTTATTTTTCCTAGATTTGTACAATTCTGCCCTATTAGATTATTTTACATTCTCATCAATCTATGGGCCTTTTGTGACGAAGCAGGACTGAAACTTCTGCCAACATCAATTGTTTTCAGTTATGGGAAGGGAGTTTCTGTTAGTGGATGCAGTGTAAAGTAATGGTTAAGAACACTGTCCTTAAATTCTAGCTCTACCTTTTAGTAGCTGCCTGTGCATAGGAAAATTAAACTTCTCAGAGTTTCAGTTTCTTTATATGTAAAATGGGGATAATAATACCTACGTTGCAAGGTTGTTAATTATTAGTTAGTCAGCAAAATGTTTAGCCCTGTGTCTGGTACTTGTCAAGCATTTGATTAAAGAGTAATTTTATTTATAGTGAAATCTGCTTTTTCTAATGTTACCAGATATAAAATATTGCCACAGGTTTGGCATAGTTTGTTCCTGATATTTCCTCTTCCTTCCAGGGCAACATACACTCAAGCTTTTTGAATAAATGTTTGATTATAAGGTTGACATTGCTCCTGGTGGTGATGATTAGAGGGAAGGGTTCACTGGCTCTAACTGCCATCTACAAAATGTGTTTATCAGAATCAAATGTGCACTTGGCTCTGTTTCATGCTCAGAACCAGGTGACTTTTTAGTAATCTGTCATTTGTTAAAATACTGAAGTCCTCGATCGGTTCACTCTCCTATCTGCAGTTCTGCCTGTTGGCTTGAGACTGTGCCACAGACTCAAAGATTATGTTTGCCTTTAGAGCTCAAGAATCGGGTTGGTTTTGAGGTACAACGCCATGGGTCTGGGTGCAACACATCCTTGAACTCAGACAAGTGACAAGTTTGTACCCTTGTTTGTTGGTTTATTGATCACTTGATTTTTAGAACACAAGTCTTCCTCTGCATCAGCCAGGCCTCCTTCCCTAAAAACCTGAGGAATTGGTAACCGTGCCTGCCCGTGCGCAGAGAGGTGTGAAAGACCTAGTGGTTCAGCTTGGGGTTTCTTTCTCTTTTTTTAAGATACAATTTACAGACCATAAAATTCACCATTTAAAGTGTAAAATTCAGTCGTTTTTAATATATTCACAAGGTTGTGCAACCATCAACACTAGACCTAATGATTCTTACTTTTCGAAATATATATACCCAATTACAGAATGAAATCCTTGCTTAATATGCAAGTTGCTGGTGCAAAAGATCCAAAATTCTGACTGAAATGTTTTGCCCTTCAGGCCACTTTGTTTGTGTATTAAAGCAGATATATTAAGGGATTCCTAATATGAATTACAAGCTTATTCCCTTTTATTTAAGTGTTTTCTCCTCTACTTCCAATGATGAAAGAAATGATTGTGAAACACATAAAGTCCAAATATTTAATTTTTTTCATTTCATACCATAAGTTACTTTTCTTGTTGAAATTTATACAGCAGAGGAATGGGGTCAAACCACCCAAACTCTGTTGTGGACAGGAATGTTTAGTGATAGACCCCAGACAAACTCCTTCCATAGAATACATCTCAAGACCCCAACTCCATTATCTTCTATTACTGCCCTTTCTTACTATGTAGACATAGAAGTGTCAATATTCACACTATTTCAGAGATCCCACTCACATTTGGTAAAAACTGATTTTTGTTTATCATAATTATCTTTTCAAACTTAAATTGTTTACTTTCAGTGTTGTCACTTTGACACTATCATTTTTTTAAATGTAGACTTTAGAAGGAGTAGACAAATAGGTGTCATGATTTGTATATGAAGATAATACTGTGGCTCTGTGAGGTACATGTAGAATTATTTTCCAGTAGTAATGAAGGATTTGTACCAATGGTACAGTTACAACTGTAGGGAAACATAAATATCCCAGGCAAGAGGTGTACCAGCCAGTTACTGCCAGTGCAGATAGCATTACGTAGGCACAAGCGGCCCTTCTGTTATCTGTCGATATTGAGCTGGTTGCTTCTAGAAGCTTCTAGAAGGAGACATAAGGGATGAACAAAAGAGTCTCGAAGATTTCATATGGAAGGCTGCAGTTCCATACTTAATTCCTTCAAATTGTGATTAAAATGGTGATAAAAAATGAAGGCCATGCCAATTGCAGTTCAGTAATTCTAGCTAGTGCCATTACTACACATGAACTAGTTTCCATTTCACATCCAATTTTATTGTAAATTGTTCACTTATTCCAAGGTTTGACAAGCATCTACTATGTGTGAAACTTTTTATTAGGGACTCTTGTTAAGGATCTTAAGATGCACAAATTCTCACATGACAAAGAATATAGTTATAAGGTCAAATCCCATTATGACAGACTTCAACGAACATCCAAATTATTTTGTATCACTGGAATTTTTTTATTTCAATCTCTTTGAAATAAGTAGTTATTAGCTAAGGCTTGGAAACCTTTTTATAATAGTGAGGTATTCATTATGATGGTATTTATTGTAAGGGGATATGAACTGTAATATAATACAATTACAATCATAAATATAATTACGAGTGTGTAAGTGCTGAGGGAATACAGAAGAGGAGATTAATTAGAGACAGGTGGTTCTAGGGCTTCTCCAAGGGCTTCTGATTGATTCAGGGGGAGATCCTGATTCTCTCTAGACTTCTCTTTGTTCCCAAGAGATTCTCCTATTCTAAGAACTTATGATGGAGAAGGTAAGGGTCTTTTCATCTGCACCCAAAATCAGAAGACCTTTTGGCTCCAACTTTAGGATGCTCATTTCTTTAAAATAACTAATATAACTAGAAAAATAATATATTATCCATTAAAGAACTTATCCTTTGAGACCTTTGGTAATGGAAGTTTTCCCCAATTTGAAAAACAGCCCTTTAAAATGAAGTGACATGCAGAGGACTGGGGTCAAACCACCCAAACTCTGTTAAGGACAGGCATGTCTAGCGATAGACGCCAGGCGTTATGAAACCTGCATGGATCCTGACATGGCCGTCACCGGGGCTCCGTGGTAACTCTCATCTGGCCAGTCCTGCAAGAGGTCTTACATTAGATCAGGGATATAACCACACCACATCTCTCTGCCTTTCCATACAGATAGACATTTCACAGCCTTGCAGATTTGATGAGAGACTCTCCTAACATTAAGCAACAGGTCAGCTGCTAGGTGTAAGATTTCTTTTGCAGTAAGCTGTTTGGAGAGATCTAAACTTTTGGTCATCACTGATACCACAGACAATTTAAAAACTCACTCAGGGAAGTAAAAACAGCACTAGGTTGTGCTGGATACTCTTAGCACTCTAAGCTTCAGGATGCTTATGTTCAGCAAACAGCAACTGGAAGTTTCTGGATGACCTTACCTGGACTAGCCTTGGTGTTGGAGTTATTTTAATGTTTCGATGCATGTTTAATTGCCATCCATAAGAAGCTGTAAAAAGACTAGTCAAAACTCCATGTAAACCAGAAGTGAGAATATTGGGGAACTCTGTCTCCAAAGGCAATTCAATCAAGTGTACTGTGCTGACCATCAATTAATGTTGGGAATCCTGAGTCTCAATATCAGCTTGGTCGTGATTCACTCTGCAATCCCAGGTGAGTCACTTAAGCCGTTTGCTCCTCAGTTTCCCCACTTGTCTCCCACTAATGTGTATAAAAAGACCTTGCATAAGAAGCCCCACACACACATTTTTAATGACATGTTTTCAATCATCTGAGAAGGTTATCATTTTACAGGACCTCAGAAAAGAAACTTTTTAAAAAGCAAACTTCTAGCCTGGGTTGATTTTACATCAGTACCAAACTACAGTTTGTTGCTTATATAGGGTTGGAAATCAGCAATCAAGCCAAAATGAAGTTCCAAGAATCTGCATTGTTAAAGTGCCAGAAATCGAAAAGGTAGTTTGTCATGTTTCTATACAACTGGAAAGAAGGGAGCAAGCTGAAGCAGGCAGTTCGGAAAACCTTAGGCAGGATGGAACAGAGCCCCAGGATTAATAGGAGGAGGTGAAGGTGAAGTGGGATCTGTGGCTTAACAGAGTGCTTAATTGTCACCACACGATTCAAATATGCTTGTTTCTTAAACCTCCAGCCCAGACTGAGGTAGAAGGGAGGTCTCTTTAGCTACCAATGACCCCGTTAACAAAAAACGGGAAAAGAAAGAAAGAAAGAAAAATGAATGAAAGAAAAGCATGTGATTCTTTGAATTATCAAAAGCCATCAACATCCTTTGTTTAAAGGCTGGGAGAGCAACATTTCAACATTATATTCCCAGCCCCAGCTACCAGCAGAAGCTCCCTATAGAAGGAAGCTCTAGCAGTGTCACTACCCACAGACGACAGAGAAGGAAGCTGCCTGCGGTAGCCTTCACCTTCAGGACGACAGACAGATGACAAGGCATTTCACCCTGAAGGTGTATGTGTGATTACACAAAACCTTCACTTGGTCATTTTTTAGGAGTTTTAATAATGCTGATGCAAAATAAGAGTAAAATTACAGGTGCCAGTTCCCTGTGTAGAACGCTGATAAACAACTTACCATTTTGCAGTGGCTGGTCACATCTGGAGCCTTTTGGGATGCAAAAGTACTGGAAGGATTATTGCAAAACTTAAAGACACTTTTGCTGCCATTACTTTGTTTTTAACCTAAATTAGTGGGGATTGGGGGGGGGGTATGCTTTTTAGAGAGTTGTAATACTTATATCATAAACTTATTTAGTTAACTACTAATCCAACAGCAAAATGGAAAGAGGGAGTTAGATATAAAGTAGTTGCTTGAAAACTTTTCCAAATTGACCTTAAATAGACAGGTTGGTATAAAACTATGGATCAGTGGATTACAATTTATTAATTTTGGTTTGCTATCAAATCCCCTAATTTAAATAACCTGCTTAAACTTGACTTGTTATTCTGGTTGCCTCTCTTCTAATGTTGAATTAACGTGTAATATGCACAATGTTAAAATAATTATACAAATAGAAATGCATTGTTCTTGTTCTTTATAGAGGCATGCTTTTCCCATAACCACAAAAGATTAACATAAAAATATGTTTAAAAATCTTATGAATACAGTTTTTCTTATAGAATATAAATAATTCTCTATATTTTATATTCTCTTTAAGGGTATTTGGGTCTGGCACCAGGATGAGACATAGATACATGGAGAAAGTCTGGGTCTTATTCTTTAGAAAAGTATTTTGTGATTCTTGCACATTTTCCATCAGCTTGCTTGAGGAATAATTATGCATGTGTGTAGTTAATAGTGCAGATCCCCTTTCTCTCTTTTCTTTTTCTGCCCCTCCATTGAGAACATGCAATCTGAATCTAAGGCTGAAAACTGGTCATAGACACTGAAGTCTGGTTTCCAGGAGATTACTTGCTATATCTATCACGTAGGAAATCAGACATTTTAATGAACGCACATGTTTTTCTATAGCGTTACATGGACTGACAGGGCTGGAGATGTCTGAAATGATTTGGTTAGACTCATCGCAGTTGTCCAGAAATCATTTCCTGTGATATCATGCAGTGCATTTCTCATAAGGCTTACTTGTCAAGAATATTCCTCTTTTAAGCTAAAAAAAATAACTTATAGAGCTTAATAGATTTTATTACTGAACATTGAGGCAGTGTTTCCTGTGTATGGGGCATTCTAGCTTTCTTCGTGCAAATGAGCAGATAGGGTAACAAGTCAATTTTGAATCTATTTGGTGAAAAAACGAAGCCACTCTGTTGGCCTTGCCCTGTTAGTACATGTTGACACAAGCACATGCTGGCTTGGACATATATTATTAGCATCAGATTTTACTTCACTGAGAAAGTGATCTGTTGCCCAGAATATGCATATTTGATTTAAAGAAGGTCTTTATGGTGCTCTCTTCAATTTCAGTCCCTTCTGCCTAGAGTCTTAATGTAAACCCTATGTATGTTTCTCTTTTTGACAGTAATGTGAGAAACTCTGGCTGACTAGGTCAAGAAGTCAAAAAGGGATTTTTCTATTTTCTTCCAGTTTCCACACCCTGCTTATTCATTTGGAGTGATACTCTGTGGTGGGTTGTAAAATAATAGAACTCACATGGTAAGTGAGGTAGAGTGCCAAGTTCTTTCCATAAATTGTATCATTTGTCCCTTATGACAAACTGAAAGGGAAGTATTATTTTCAACATATAGATCAGGAAACTGAGGCCCAGAGAAATTAAATAATGGTTAAATTCACAGAACTCATATTTAAAGGAGACAGAATTTCAATCTGGGCCTAACTCTAAAAGTCCATGATATTTCCATTATACCATGCTATTGTCTACGGATTTCAAAACATCATGCAAGGAGGATCAGCAAGAGAGTATTCCTTTGGAGGAATACTTCATTTTGTTTGAAGCATATCTTCAAACCTAGCCAGTAAGTCCATGTGCAGAAAATTGGGCCTGTTCTTGAATCTCCTAGTCTGAAGTCCAGTCTGCACTTTATAGTTGGAAAAACATATCTAGAAAGAGTTTCATCTTGGTAGCTACAAAGGACAGTTGGAAACTTTTGCCTTTGGTACAATAAAATCTACAGTGT
Source organism: Tolypeutes matacus (assembly GCA_026826555.1). Lineage (NCBI taxonomy): Eukaryota > Metazoa > Chordata > Mammalia > Cingulata > Chlamyphoridae > Tolypeutes > Tolypeutes matacus. The sequence goes on from JAKSZT010053785.1 coordinate 2,806,442, forward strand.
TCTTGGTAATGACCTTTTCATTTGTGGGTATTAATGATTTAACCAAAGCTCTACTGTTTGCCAGGAAGAAAAAGGTTATTATGAGGTTAAAACGGGCCATCTTCTGGCCATCTTAGGAAAAAACCAAATCAATATAGAGCCCTCAGACTGAATTAGGGACTGGATCTAGAACTAAGCTGCTTCCCGTTTCTCCTGCCACTAGGTCATCTGCTCTATTCTTCACCTCTCTCTGCCTACTCTTCAGGATACTCATGGCCAAAAATGGCCACCATAGCTCTCAATTCTTCATGATCATTCAACCACCAACTGAGGACACTCTTGAGTCTCTTTCATTTCAACTGAGCTGATTCCTCACTACCATTGGATGTCCTTGATCAGGCATCTCCTGGTCTCCCAGTGTACCAGGAAGAAAGGTACAAAATGACAGCTAAAACTATCTCTTTAGCAAGAGAAAGGGACTCTGGGTGAAGTAGGCACTTCAAACACCTCTTCAATCATAAACAAAAATTATATAAATACAGTTCTAAAGTTTTTGAAGTATTTTTATGTACATAATCTCCTTTGATCTGGAATGATTGACCCTCAATTTACACTTAAGGATATTGTGGCCAACTGGTTGAACAACTGCCCAAGATCACTTGAAAGGAATTTGTTCCTGTCCTCAAGAAAGGAATAGTCTGGTAACTGGAGGACCCAGGACTTGAGACTAAAGCCTAGGTCTTTCCATTATGTTAGTCTGAGTCTTTATCCATGGAAATGGGCACAATTTATGGAACAATGCTTTTTATATATATATGTAACATTTTATTGAAGTATATCATTCATACATGAACATAAGGAAACAATAAGTGTATAGTAAAAGTTGTGAACTTACAAAGCAATCATGTATAGCATCATACAAGGCTCCCATACATCACCCCACCACCAACACCTTGCATTGTTGTGAGACATTTGTTACAAACTATGGAAGAGCATCATCAAAACATTACCGCTCTATGAACCAAATATATTGTGTAATATATTGTTTGATTCAAAAAAAAAAAAAAAACATTACCGCTAACTATAGCCCATATCTTACATTTGGAGTGGAACAATTCTTTTTTTAAATGTACAGTTTCATTCACAGAATCCATAAATGAATTTGCTAATTTGGAACCATAGTGGGTATTGGGTTCCTTTCATAATATCTCGTTTTTGTGTGGTACCTGAAGATTAGTTTGGCACTCCATCAGAAGCTTGCCAATGCATTGTCTTAGACTAGTCTGGTATGAAATTGTAGGAACTATGGATGCCTAGAAAGGAGTGAGTTGGGTAAGTTGTTAGGACTATAGAGTAATTGTAGTTAAGTTCTGCACAGAAAATGCTTTTCAAATGTCACGTGACAGGGATAGAGATGGGAAATTTTAGTTAAAGGAAGGTACCAGCTCCATAAAGGTGGTGATGTACTAAAGAATTGTTACTAAAATGTGTGGAGAAACAACCCCTTAGTTAGGTTTACACCCAGGCAGATGTACCAAATTTTTCAATGATTCTTGAATCTCGAACCAAAAATCAAGGGAAAAAATTTTGAATTAAAATGCTCAGTGTTATTCTCTTTGCCCAGAGAAAATGAAATTTCCTCATGTTAAATTCTGTTAAATTTTCCAAAATTTAAGCAAGTGGTAACATTTTAAAGATGAAAGGAATTTGTTCCTCTCTTCAAGAAAAGAGCCGCCTGGTTTAATGAACAAATTGAAAGGCATCAAAATAGAAAATGTTTCTTTATTTTGTTCCTAATGGACATGTCTGTTGGAAATAGCCACCAAGGCAAAAAGGGGAGGGGGGTGATGGTAATTTTTCATGCAGGAGTATTACAAATAAATTCCTGCAGTGTTTTAAATTTTGGGGAAAGTCTCCAGAAATGGGCCTTAAATGGTTACACAGTTAACATTCAGATATCAACGAATTTAGCAAAATAGAAACTGTTTAAATATTAAACATCAAATTTTCCTTCTTTCAAAGGACTAATAACTTGGCAATAAAAATTGTCTTTGAAACTTGCCATCACAAGGTCTCAGTCAGGCAGTGGATTTTAAATAAAAATTGCAGGCAGTTCCTATTTAAGCAAAATTAACAGCTGAGCAAAGAGGAATGAATTAGTGGCCTGCCCAAACTCACCTTGACGAGACGACAGTCCACCTCCTCTGCAGCACAAGCTCCTCCTTGGTGGAGCTGCCTGCAAAGAGAAACTGCCCAGGATCCATGCTATAAAGGAAATGCTTCTGCACAGAAGAAAGGCACTAATCGAGTTCCCCTGCAGTTGCTGATCTGGCCCTCGGGAGTAAATGAAGAAACCCGGAGCCTTGCAAAAGAAGCAGATAGTGGAAAAGGAAGTGGAGAAAGGAGATACAATAAAGGAGGAATCCTTGTGCTTGAAAATAATGGACCACCCCAAGAATAAAATTCCCTTTGTCCACAGTGATCAGGAAATGTTTCATTAAGATATTCTCAAATAAACTCCCCCATGTAGAGTAGGAAGCAAAGGGTAAGGGGATTGCCAGGACTGTTCCTGGGTTGGGAACAGGAGCCCAAATACCAGTACCCAAATACCTGTTGCTGGACCAAAGATGGAAGGTAGAGCCCAGTCAAAAGTAGTGGAAGGAGTCATAACCTGGGATGAGTGGAAAGTTGGGGAACATCAACGCAGTTTTTTCTATATTTATGTCACTGAAAAATATTGACTCTCCTTGGTTCCCAGGAGAACAGGTCACTTATAGGCAAAGAACCACAATATCATAGATGCTTGGCCCTGACAATTACCTAAGGCTTTCTAGTCCAATCACCTTATAGACACACAAGGAAAGGGAGACTTGGGAAAATTCAAGAACTTTCCCAGGGTCACATACAAATTAAGGGCAGAGAGCTAGAAAGAACCCAAACCAATTTCTCCTAGATCTCAGAACAGTGCTTTTGGAAGTCCAGGAAATTTTCCACACCTCTGAAGCACTTTCGGCTGTGGGCTCATGTTAGAACACTATATTTCAATTAGGTTGAATTGGAACACTATGGGGTAATTAGCAATAAGACTGGTTTTCATAAATAATGACTTCTATAGGAAATATGACTCCCATTAGTTGATCTATAAAGTGCATCTTTGTTTTGCAAAGGATAAGTTGTATCCCTTTTGGATGTCAGGGATTCTTTTTCAGATGTCATCACCAACATGCTGTTACATGGCACAGACAGTGAAAGCAAAGAATCCAGAGGATCTGAGCAACAGTGTAGACAGCACGGTTGCACCCAAAGCACACACTTTATTCCCCTCATTTGTTTGATTAATGCATACAAAAACTAAGAGAGTTGTAAGGAATCAGGAGGGAAGTTGGCTGGAGTAGTTTGGACATGAAAGGCCTCTGCTATGGAGGTTTTTAGGCAAGTGTTTCATGTTTTCATCTCTAAAAGAAAGAGGAGATCACTGTAGAGGCAACCACCTCTTTTTGAAAAGTATCTACTGTTAAAAGACATTTCCTTTGGATATATTTAGGTTATAAATGACTAGAAACTATATGCCAAGGCCACGATAAAAAGCAAAAAGTACACTTTTCAGAGGCTCATCTACTTAAAAATCTTTCACTGGAGTGTAAATCACTGAGAAACTAAAAGGGCTAAGGAAACCAACTGGTAGAATACAATGAGAACTGACACAGTACAAAAGTTAACTAATAGTATTACAGCAGTCTTTATTCAACTTTTTCACAAGCACTGCTTAGGGGTTGGGGGAGGGGTCATGCCAGGGAAAGCACTCACTTGCCAACTTACCTGCCTTTGGAAATAAAAGGAAATAAATGAGAAGTATTATTTCAGTAATAGATGCAGAATAAGTTAGATTCTCACTCATCCTGGCAACAATATTTTTAAAGTATCTGCTTGTGCTAGATATAATGCTAGGCGTTGGGAATATAGGAAGATGGAAGCTAATGGGCTAGTAGGGAAGACCATGCATATAAAAAAATTGCAATGCAGCATGATCATTCCAGGATTCTAAAGGAAGGCAAGTTTAAGATTTTGAAAGGAGAGAGCAAAGGCAACTCAGAGAGAGAACTTGGGCTGATCCAGAATAGGAGTGGAGGGAGAGGAAATTTGGGGCAGATGGAACTGCACTGTTCAGAACTATGAAAGTGAGAGAGATAGGTGTCTTCTGAGAATAGAAATGGGAGGGTGGGGAGAGCAAGGTGAGCCGTGTAAGATGAGAATGGACAGGTGGTTGGAGTCTGACAAAAAAGTGTCTTCTATTTGGGCTATTTCCGGTTTTTATTTTTGTTTTACTCTAATGAAGAAAAAACTGCTATGAATTTTTTTTTTAAATTTCTCTTGGATGAATTCTTAAGACCATAGAGTAAATATAAGTTTAATTTTATAAGAAATACCATACTATTTCCCAAAGTGGTTGTAGCATTTTATAGTCTCTCCAGCAATGAGAATTCCTGCTGCTGTGCATCCTCACCAATATTTTTGTTGTCAATCTTTTTAACTTTAGTCATTTTACTGGATATGTAGGGATATATCAGTAATTTTAATTTGCATTCCCCTGATGATTAATGATGTTGAGCATCTTTTAAAGTATATGTAATAGATTCATATCCCTTTCTTTGTGACATACCCAAGTCTTTTGTCCATTTTTTTTGAGTATTGTTTGTCTTTTTTTTATTAACTTGTAGATGTCTTTTATGTATTTTGGGTATACATCCTATGTCAAATATAAGTTTTGTAAATATCTTTATTTTTTATTAACTTTTTTCTTTTATGGTTAGTGATCTCTGTATCCAGTCTAAGAAAGCTTTGCCTACTGCAAGTTATAAAGATTTTCTCCCATATTTTCTTCTAAAAGATTTATAGCATAAGTTTTTTACACTTAAGTCTATAGTGCATCACAAGTTAATTTTGTGTATGATATGAGATAGGGGTCAAGTTTCTTTTTTTTTAATATGGATATCCAATTGTCCCAGCAACATATGTTAAAACAAACAAACAACAACAACAAAATCCTTTCAAAGCCATTGAACCTCTTTGGCACCTTTGTTGAAAATCATTTGACCCTATCTGTGTCTATTTTTGGACTTCTCTTTTGTGTTCCATTTATTTATTTGCCTATCCTTTTGCCTACAATTTTGTAGGTTTATAATAAGTTTTTAAATCAGGTTGGTTAAGTCCCCCAACATTTTTTTTTTTAATCCTCAAAATTGCTTTGGCAATTCTAGGTCCTTTGCTTTTCCATGTATATTTTAGACTCAGCTTGTCAATTTCAACAACAACAAAAAGCCAGTTGGAATTTTGATTGGGATAGCCTTGATTCTATAGATCATTTTAGAGAGGACTGACACCTTAACAATACTGAATTTTTCAATCCATGAACATGTTTATTTATTTACTTAGGTCTTTTTCTCAATTTCTCTCAGCAATATTGGATATTTTTCAGCACAGTGTTCTCACACTTTTTTTTTTTTTTACTAAATTATCACTTAATATTTACAGTGCTTTTGGATGCTATTGTAAATTTCATTTTCTAATCCTATTTGTTGTTTTAAAAATCAAAAATCCTAACTGTTTCTCATTATGGAAAATATAAAGACATAAAGAAGAAAGTATCATGTATAATCCTATCACCCAAAGATAATTATTACTCACATCTTGGTGCATATCCAACAGTCTTGTTTCTATGCTTACCTACACACAAGTATTTTTAAAATAAAAATGTTAAGTCTGCCCTTTAAAAATAAAAACTAAGCCAAACCAACACCAATAGAAACCAAGAAGTGTTGAAAGGCAATCCTAAACTACATTGGGTTACTCATTGTAGTCCATATGTACACTCATTGTTTGGAAATCAGAACACATTTAACCCCATAGAAGCAATGTTTAAATGATAAGTAGATTATCATTTCAGGCCCAAAATCCCTAATCTATAATGGCTTTTAGCTCTCTGACTTAAGCCAATTTCTAAATGCTCCTACAGGAGTCCTAAATCCAATCCTCACACCTTTTGTCTCTAACAGCTTTAAAAACCTTATAAGGAGAGAGATTTGGAGAAGGTCTTAACAACCAAAGAAGAAAGGAATTGGGCAGGGAGTCCTATATCAACAATGGCTCTGGGTTCCCATGTCTAAACTTCAGAAGTGAGGTGGGCTTTGGCAACAGAAGAACTGAGTGGTAACACCAATTTATCTGTATTAACCATTCCCAAAGTAATTCCATTGAGGCTAATTCCATATACCTTTTTCTTTCTTCTCTTACCCATTTTCTCCCACTTCAGAATTCCCTAAGCCCAAAGAAGCATCCTGGCAATGGCAGAACCCTCTCTGAATAGACAGAGACAAGGGAAATGCTGGCAATACCCCCACATTAACAACTTCCATCACATCTCCCTGAGTGGAAGTTTCCTAAGTCAGAGCCTCTGTGGCCTGGAAGACTTCTAGGCAGTCCTGAGGTTGGGGAAAGTCAAGACTTTTTGATAAAAAAGATTACAGATTTTTAAGAAGGTACTCTAGAGGCAAATCATTTTCAAGAAATTTTCCTCCTATTTGCTCTGAGCCTCCATTACTAAACCCCCCCAATAAACTGGCTTAGCTCTGCACCCTAGGAGGTTGTAGGTTTGGAACTCCTGGGTAGTTGCAGGTCAGAAGGGAGCAGCTTTGGCTGTGCAAAAAAGGGAAGCTGGTCCGATGGCTGTCTGTTCTGTGTTGATATTTTGGTTTGATACTTGTTTTTAGTTTCACTTTCTTTTAATTATGGTCTCTCCATATCTGACCTGAACAGTATCATTCTTCTGGTTTATTAGTTAATTTTAATGATAACAGCATATTGTCATTAGAGTGGCTTCTCGGGTCACAGTATATTGCAGAAAGCATTTTGTTAATGAAATGGAAAGAAAGACAGAAGGAAAGAAGGGAAGGGAAGGGAAGAGAAGGAAGGGAGGAAGGGAAGGGAGGGAAGGGAGGAAGGAAAAGAAGGAAATCATCAGTATATAAAATCAGTACGTAATTAACAAGCTGCCCTCCAAGAAGCAGATCACATCACATTCTATCCAAAAGGAACAACTTTGCTGACAAGGCACTGACATAGTTAAGAGAAACCATGAATCATGAGGGGCCAGGAAAATGGTGCTGCCCAGCTCACATTCAGAGGCAGCATAATTTATGAAGCACTGAGGACAGTGGGAGGTAGGCTGTCAGAAATGCTAAGTTCTCTGTGGAATTATTACATTCCCTATGAAAGATTCGATGTCATTGAAACGAGGTAATCTGGGGAAGCTTGGAGGTTCTGTGCATTCAGGAAAAGTGCAAAAAATATTTGGAAATGAAGCCAAATTTCTTCAGCCCTTTTCCCCCTGGAAATCAGGCCCAAGGTCTTACGAAAAGAGACTTTCTTTTCAAGCATCAGGAAGAAATACTGCAAGAAAGATGCCTATGGCACTTTGAAACTTCTGGATCCACCAAGACTAGAAAGGTTAGAGATATGTAGAATTACATCAAGATCTACATTTGCTTTATCCTAAGCAAACTCTTTTCAATAATATAAGATCAGATATTGTCTATAGGTTCAAGGGAAAGAGAGCTTGCCCAAAAGCTGAGAATGTAAAAATTAACAATACATGTTGATGACTTGAGCAAACTTATTACATTTAATGTTACTACTTTTGATAGGTTAATTTTAAACATTTATTATTGTGTGCTTACTAAGTGTTAACACTAGTGCTAAGCGCTTTGCATGGGTTATTTTATTTAATTCTGCCGTAAATATAAGTACCACCTTCAATGTAGAGATGAAGAAACTGAGGCTACAAGAGGCCAAGTGACTTGTCTAAGATCACACACAGTTTGTCCACGGTGAAGCCTATATTCCAGTAGTTTCCTGTAGCTTTTATAAAGATATCACATTTTAATCTAATAAAAATATTAAAATAACTAAATCTACTTGACATTTTGGAATGGAATATGATTTACCTTGAAGAAAAGCACTCTGGATTTTGGCATAGCAGACTGGCTGTTTCTTTTCTTTTTTTTTTTTTTTTTAAATAGGAATTGTTTATTAAGGCTTATATTCTCCTAGAGGAAAAGTTATCCGATGTTGTCCATTACTTCACACAGGCTCAAGAGACAGTGACACGTTCTAAACACAAGTCTAAATAATACGGCTTAAACTTTGAATTAGAGGGTCTTTTGGAGCCACTAGTTTTCAGAAGAAACCTGCTTTGGGTACGGGAGAGACCCTCGACAGGAGACGCCGGCAGACTGCGTGCCAGGCAACAGGCATGAGCACCATTTCCATGCTTAAAGGCAAGCTCCAGGTGGTTACGAGTTCCTCAAAGATTCCCTCATTCCACAAAAACATGACAGCAAATTCAGTTTAAGTCTTTTTGTTTTTCTGTTTTGTTTTACCCATTCAACAGGAAAAAAAATTAGACACACCGTCAAACTGACACACTGGAGGCATCATGTGTCACACTGTCTACCGGGTCCTACATTTAAAGCTCAGACTTATTGGTGTAAAAACTCAAGGCTGGCTATTTCTTTTTGTTGAATCATTTTTATACAACTCCTTGCTGGTCCATAATGGCTCTGTGGTATGTACTCTCTGCATAGAGGTGATATCACTCCCCTGTTAACACCTCCATGGAACATTCCCTCAGCAAAAGAGAAAGTTTATTCAACTTTGGAAAGTAGTACCTGCAAACTACTTCAAAACCACCTCATGCCACTTTCATACCTTTTTTCTTTCTACCTGTTCATATACTCAGCTTGTCCATTAAGACTTGCATCAGAAAGAGATTTCTTCTAACGGGTTTTATTATTTTCTGTCAAGCAGTCGTTTATTTCCTTGGAGGTTCACTGTACCTGCTATCCATTTCCATGGGGGTAGATAGTCCTATTTCTGAGGTATTTATAAAAAATTTTATAACAGTTTCTATGGTGATACAGGATGAGAACATTACTTCAAGCCATTTAAAATGATAATTCACAAAAACAATTGCATGCATTTTTTGTTTACTACTTGGTCATTGAAAGGTCTAGGGTATCTTGGTTGGCAGTTTGAAGACATGTTTTACTCCTCACTTCTTTGCATCAGGTAGCTACCTGGTCAGAAAATTGATTTCAAGACACCTGAATGGTCACAGAACAATTTTAGCAACAGCTGAGCCTTTTGCAGTAAACAATGCTATTTCCTGGGAGCAGAGTGATTGGACTTCAAAATGAACCATCAGGCCCACAGGCAAGCTCAGTACAGCAAGCAGGCCTGCTTTCTAGGCTAGTACTTAAGCTTTTCTCTTCTGAATCAAATATCAGAAATAAGCCTTTCCCATTTGTGTGTGATACCAGAATAAATAGAGGTCCCACACAAGGGAAGTATTTTGATTCAGCTCAGTTCAACAGATGGTTATGGGGAGGCAGATTGGCATTGTGGAAAGAGAGCAGGCTTTGGGCCCACCAGAACTGGATTCAAATTCTAGTCCCAGATGTGGGGACTTGAGAAAATTACTTATCTGTTCAAAGGCTTTTTCTTCACCAAGAAGTTTGAGACAATAATTCCTTCACTGCCATGGATTTTAAGGATTAGGAATAACATATATGTAATCTGAGACCCACATGGTCCTGTCTTGGAGGTGAAACAGAAGTAGAGGCGGTTAGAAGTAAATCATATCCTTTGCTTGTGTTTCTCAGCACACAGTAAAGGAGGTCCTGTTTGAAATCTACAACAGCATTTCATAAAAACACCTCTTTCGCAGTGAAGAAGTCTCTGAAGTCCTGCCCTCATGGGGCTACCCTCTCTTATCCTCCTACTTCCTCTCACCTCATTTCTCTCTAGCTCACAGTTGCTCAATTCTATATCACAAATGTCCAGGAATCTGGCATGTCTGATTCTCCTCAGGGGGCAGAGAAGAGGGAGAAGGTAGAGAGCAAAGCTAGAATTCCCTTTAGATGGCATAAGGGGTGTTGTGAACACACACCATAATGAAGTTTGCTCTGTTGTATACATGTAACACTTAACTCAGTGCCTGGAACCTCATAGGTACTCAATAAGAAGTCTCCCATTAGTGAGCATCTACAATTTGCCACATACTTATCTCGTGATAATGAGGATTGGGACACAAAGGCAAGTAAGACAAAATCCCTGTCTTCATGGGATTCATTGCACACAAGTTATTCTTGAATTTAATGTCTGTTTTAGGGAGCTAAATCATCACAAAAACAATGAACATATACTCAGTTCTTTCCATAAAATACCCCAGGCATAGCAAACCATTTACATGGCATAAATGATGAATTAATATATTGATGGTTACATTCCAGAGAACTAATTTCAAAAAGGTCAGTTAACATTTATTAAAAACAAAGACAAAGGGAGCAGATGTGCCTCAAACAGTTGAGTGCCCACCTCCCACTTGGGAGGTCCCGGGTTCAGTTCCGGTGCCTCCTGAAAAAACAAAAACAAACAAACAAGCAAAACAAACAATAAAACCAACTCAGGGAAGCCATTGTGGCTCAGTGGTTGAGCTCTGGCTTCTCACATACAAGGTCCAAATACAAGGTCCATACTGTTCAATCCCCAGTCCCAGTACCTCAAAAAACAAATAAACAAAAAAACACAAAAACAACAAAACAAAAACAAAAAACACCCAAAGCAAGTTTTTAAAGATATGCATTTCTAGTTGTACATTTAGTGCTAAATGCAATTTGTGGGTTGTATAATAATTACAGTGCTAAATGTCATAAATTATTTCATTTCTTCTTATCACTTAAGCCATCCATGCTTGGATTAGAATGACAAAGCACAGATATTTCGTTCACTAATTCCTTGCTTCATTCCTTTTTTATTATTGCCACCGTATTCTAGTCCTAAATAGGTTGTGGTGTCTAACTGTGTTTTGGGGCAAATTACTTAATCTCTTTAAGCTTCAATTTCAATACCTGTTAAATGAGGTTAAATTTAATAGTATCTACCTTATGGTAGATAAAGATTAAACGAAATAATGCATGTTTAGCACCTAACGTAGAATCTGGCACTGTAGGCACTCAGCAAATTGTTATCATTATTAATTCATTATTGTTTATTATTGCTGTCATATCAATTCATTATCGGAGATTTCTTTCTAAATTTCATTGCCTTTAAACATGTTCTGTCTGATCTCACTTTCCTACCCCTAGCTCAGGCAGAGTCTGTGGATTTTCCTATTACTTTAGGATATTAGACAACAGTCTTCTTTTCAGATTTAAAAAAGTCTAGTCCAGTCTAAATCAAAATTTCCATTTCCCACCTAGTTTAAAGCTTCTCCCATTTCCCTAGCTCAGGCTTGGCCAGGGATCCTGCAGCTCTGTGTAGGGAGCAGCACCGGTCTTTATCTTGGCCATCATGTTCTCCCTTCTCTATCACCTGCTGCTTCTGGCTCCTTCAGGGTTGAGGATAGGGGCAAAGCGATTAAAGGAAATAGTAGCTGCTGCTCCTCATACTTCTCTTTTGTCTATCAAATGGCCTCTGTCCTGGCAATTGTCCAACTGCTGGCGCTTTTGTCCTTAGGACACTTCTGTGGGTTCTTCTGAGACTCTCACTCCCACACCTCCCCACTGCCAAGAATGTCAAACACACCGCACTGTTCTCTCAAGAAAGCAACACTCTTTCTGGCCCAGAAGGGAGTCCTAGAACCCAGCTACCTCCCAAGCTGTATATTTGGCTTCTGGGAAATTCACCCGTCCTTTCTCTACCAAGCTCTGAATGGGCAGGCTTTCCCATTGCTGTTCTCTCTGACCCTGCCCACTTCCAGGCCAGTGTCAGGCATGAGTCTCTCTGTTCTCCAAACTCCAAATGTGATTTGGGGGAGGGAGAAACCATAGTACTTTCCTATAAATTTTCTTGTGTCCCAGAAACTTCTCTCTGATGATTCACTAATTTATATAGGAGGGGGGCATGATAGGATGAACAAAGAACCAGTTAGCAAGTACTGCATAGATGTATTTAGCAACTGTTTTTAGAATGTGTGGACTCTTATTGCCTATTGTCTTCAGCCTCTGAGCTTCAGCCGGAAACCCTGAGACAACAGGAAAAGCCCCATCCAGCATCCTGTTACATTTTTATTATGCCTGGACTTTTACAATAGTCTCCTAATTGGTTTTCCTGCCTCCTATCTCCTATCACTCACTATTCCATTTCATCCCATAACTATTAGATTAATTTTTTTAGGAAAAAAAAAAAAACACACACAAATAAAAAACTCCGCTGAATCTTGTCATATTTGCTTTTTCAGTCAGTCACTGTGGCTTCCACAAGTTGGTTACCATCCCCAAAACCCTTCCAAAACCAAAGTAAAATTCTAGGGTGCCCCAAACTAAACGTAATCCCAGAAGATTATGCCAGATGTCACAGTGATAAGGTTTCTGGGAGTCCCAAAAATCTCCTGTAACACTGACTCCTTCTAACTGCTTATTATGTCAAATAAACTCCCCAGGCTACTAACATAAAGTCCACTAATTCAATGAGGTATTTATGGTCTGATTAGAGATCCCGAAGGCACTAGAAAGTATGCCTTTAATATATAATTCCAGTTTCATCATTTCATCAAAATCCTCTAAATTTTTAGGAGCGACCCACTGGCTGAACAGTACCCAGATCAGTTAGAGCTGAATTCTCCAAGAGCCATACCCTTCATCAAGGAAGTGCAAAGAAGGCTTTTAAACTCAGAGAACATCTAATTCAACTTTCCTGTTTCATACATGACAAAATGTTGGCACAGAGAGGTTGTGACATTCCCAAAGTCACCAGGTCATTTGAAGCACAACTATAATCAGCACTCAGGTCTCCTGATTCCTAGACTCAGGCTGGTTTCACCATCCCAGTTGATAGCATGCTGGTTGGTTTCATTTCCTTACAAACTACTGTCCAGTTAGTCCCTGTACTGCAGAAGCTCACCCACCTGTAATGGAAAGGAAATGCTCTTTCTAAAATTGTTATTAAAGGCTGCTCTAATAGCATGGAGGGAGAAAATTATTACTATTAAAAGGAATTAATATGGATTGCCTATTTATGCTTTATTAATATGTACCAATAAAATTGATTTGTTAAAAAATATATATGGATTGCAGACACAGAATTTGTCTCAGAAGATGCTGATGGATTATTTGGTTATGAAAGGGAAGGTCCCAGACGTATCCTGGAGAGGAAAAGCTGAGACAAAACAAGCCAAATTGCTTTAAGTAATAAAGCAACAGAAAATTTCCATTTCCAGTGAGGACTGAGAAGGAGGTATTTTGGCAGGCCCTGGACTGCACAAATAAGGAAAAAAAGGTCCCTGGAGAGAGGGAGAGTAGGTAGACCAGAGGCAAAAATGGGTAAAAAGAAACTCTCTGTGGTAGAGAACTTTAGAATCATTGAGGTTTTATATTCAAATTTAAGTGGTTTTCTATAGTATATTGTGAGCACCCTCCATTATCCATGAATGTTCAATAAAAGTCTATTATGCACAACAATGGGTGTTAAAGGTTACTTGAGAAATAAAGGACTGGGCAAATTTTCTATGCTTGGTGCAGAGGAGTGTGGAGAGATTTTTTTTTTTAAATCCTGGAAGATCTTGACTACTAGATTGCTGTGGGAGGCAGAATAATGGCCCCCAGAGACGTCCAGATCCTGATCCCTAGGACCAGTACGCATGTTAGGTTACATGGCAAAGGAGAATTAAGGCTGCCAATCAGCAGATACGGAGATTATCCTGGATTATCCAGGTGGGCCTGATATAATCATTAGAATTCTTAAATGTGGAAAAGGGAGACAGAAGAGGAGGTCAGAGTGAAGGAATGTGAAAAGGATTTCACCTGCCTTTGCTGCTTTTGGAGATGGAGGAAGGGAGCTAAGGAATATGGGTGGCATCTAGGAGCTGGATGAGGCAAGGAAACAGACTCTCCATTTGAACCTCCATAAAAGATCGCAGCCCTGCAGACACCTTGATTGTAGCCTATTGAGACCTGTATTGGAATTCTAAACTACAGACCTGTAAGATAATAAATGTGTATAGTTTTAAGTCACTTATTTGCAATAATTTGTTACAGCAGCAAAAGGAAACTAATACAGTTGCCTAATATAGATTTGATAAGAATCTTAATGTTTATATTTAGCTTATGTTTAACCCAATGTTTCCAAACTGGCATTCAACCACTGAGCCACATCAGCTTCCCTGAGTTAGGTTTTTCATTTGTTTGCTTGTTGTTTGGTTTTTCAGGAGGCACCAGGAACCGAAACCATTACCTCCCATGTGGGAAGCAGGCACTCAACTGCATGAGCCACATTCGCTCCCTTTCAGCTTTCTGAGTTCAATCTTGTGAAAGTACAGAGTCACCCCCAGTTCTTCCAGCGCTTTCCAGAGCAGTGAGGAACTTACATTCTTCATAGTTGCCCCAGACTTTTGCTTTTGGTTATTTCCTGAATAAAATCCCTTTGGTTTATATTAGGTTTCAATTCCCTGTACAGGCTTGCCCCAGCCCACGTTTCCAACTTCATCCCCCATTATTTCTCTTTGAATCCTATACTCTTGCAAAATTGGACCATTACTATCTTTTATCAGCAGAGTCCTGTCACTTGGAAAACTCTCTCTTCCTTTCCCTGCTCCCCAGGTGTATTAGTCAGCCAAAGGGGTGCTAATGTGAAATACCAAAAATGGGTTGGTCTTTATAAAGGGTATTTATTTGGGGTAGAAGTCCACAGATACCAGGCCATAAAGCGTTAAGTTTCTTCTCACCAAAGTTCATTGCCACGTGTTGGAGCAAGACAGCTGCTGACGTTTGCCAGGGTTCAGGCTTCTTGTGTTCCTCTCTTCCCAGGGCTGCGTTCCCTCCGGGCTTAGCTCTTGTGGTTCCTCCACAAGGTCAGCTGTAGACTCTCAGGTGAACGGCTCACTTCTCTTCTTCTGGGGCCTTTTCTCCAACATCAAAACTGCTTCTCAAAAACTGCTTCAACTCTTTTCTTGCCTTGCCTTTTATATTCAATTCCCCACCCACCAAATGGGTGTGGCCCAGTCAACGCCCTAATCATAACTTAATCATGCCCAGATTAACAGATCAGTTTACAAGCATGATCCAATTATATTTTTGGAATTCATAATTACATCAAACTGCCCAACTGCCACACCAGGCCTGTAAAAAAAAATTGCCTTTTGCTCAAGGCCTAGCTCTAACATTGCTAGATCCACAAGGACTCCCCAGGCCTCCCTTCCTCAGAACTCCCTGAGCATTTTGTTCTTAGCTCCCTTATGACCACGTGTGTAATTTACTTGAAGCTTGGCCATTTGAGTCTATCTCCTCTTTCACCGCGTTAAATAGAAAGAAACTCCCTAAGGGAATTCATGTGCATTACTTATTTTTATACCCTTCCCAGTGTTAAACCATGCTTTTCACATCACAGATGCTCAATACATGTTTGTTAAATGAAGTCATGGAAACATTTTTGTCTAAAAAACTTATTTAAAATGGAATCCATTGCCATTTACACTACCAATACCTTTCTCTCTCTCTCTCTCTCTCTCTCTCTCTCTCTATATATATATATATATATATAAATTCTGAATCCCATAGTTCATAGTTCACAAAGGAACAAGCACCATCCCCAAATACCATAACCCTTAAATACTTTGAATATAATTTAATAATGGTTAATATAAAAAAACATACCTTGGTGTGCCTGGGATAGTCCTAGCTGACACCTGTTGTCCTTGTGTAATTAAAGTGTCAATTATCTGGGAGATTCTGGTATGTTAAGTCCAGAGTGGCCATAAAGTTTAATTTCTTGCTCTATTTGTTTGAAAATGAAACTGGTAGCAAAAAATGGATGTGCTGTGCTGAAAAGGACATTTTTTAAGTAATCTCCATGGTTTCTTACTTTAATGATAGAAGTGATGGATGATACCAGGAAGGTGAGCACCACAGGCAAACTTGAATAGGGAGGGCACTGTCCTATCAGGGTCATGTGCATTTAGGTTTAGTGGTCACTTGGAGAAAGGAGTTTCTTTGTAGGTAACACAAATTTGCATCTAATTTAGAGATAATTTCATTGAATTATCTGGTTGCTTTCCCTTACTAGAACCTGTACTTTAGGTGTACATTTTTTGTGTGTACTTGTGTCATTTGTTGTAAAGGAAGTAATATTTTATGAGCATTTATGAACATTTTATGAGCAAGTGTGGCTTATATGGGACTCTTCCAAATTGTTTTATTTATGTATTACTATATTCATTTATCTTTTTAAAAAATCAAAGGATCACAAAATGCATTACAAAAACAAATTCACTGATCTGAATTACATGGTGAATCACCTGTTTGCCATTTCCTAGGTATAATTGCTCTTTATTTCACCCATAGTGATTTAGTGTTTAAAAAATAACAGAATCCAGTACCATTTATTGTTCTGCTTTAGGTTTTACTTTGAGTACTTAGCTCATACCACCAATTCTAGTCATTAGATTGGAATTTTCAACAGCAAATTAATTAGCACGAATTCCTTGTTGTGGTTGAGGAGGGGTACTGAATAATGGGGAAACAAGATTAAGAAAAGGTGAGGGAAACCATTTATTTCATCTTCCAAAGATAAAGTTCAGTAGAAAGCAGCATCTTGGTGCTCATTAGGAACATAAACCTCCATACATGCATGGAAAGGAGAGTAAAAAGAATTTCAATTGCTTTTTCATGAATTCTGACCCAGAGTTGAACAAATAGAATTCTAAAGCTCCTCCATATGCCATTTTTAAGGGGGACATCAATCTTTTCCCCCTTTTTCTGGTGTTGCTTGAACAAAAAGAATTATTGAAACTGAACTTGTTCAGTTTTTTATAAATCAAGATGTCAACAAATATAAGCACTAGTCTAGTTACAACAAGAAACTGTAGTTTACAGAATAAAACTAATGCTGTTTTTTTTTTTAAACTCTACAAAGAACACATTGTTTATTCTTGTGTAAAAACGTCACATAAAGAAACTCTCTTTCAGGTACTCTCTATTTTTATTTAGTTGTTTCATAGCTCAATTACAATGTTCCCTTCTGCTTAATAATTAGCAAATGTATAGTCACAAGGCTTGAAAACCTGTTTTTTCTCCCCACTGAGTGTCAGTTAAATTTCCAAACTGTTGTGGAGAGCGGATTGTGCCTGTGTAGGTGAGTCGGCTCTCCCAACCGCTCTGGCAGCTTGCCTCTGTGCAGGAGTTGAGGGTCAGCTCTTGGAGAAAGGCCCAGCCAGAGGCCTGAGCAGGGACTTCCTGCCATCTGGAACAGTCTGGGGCCCAGGGAAAGATGTCAGTAAGAAGCACTCAAATCACTGCTCTCCAGCTCCCCAGAGGTGACCACTATTTCTGTTCAGTTCCACAATTGGGCCTAATTTAACAGTCACTACCAGTAACCTGATGCATACTTTTTTTTAGGCAAGGGAGCCAAGAGTTTATTAAGAAACAAGAAAAGGAAAAAAGTACATGGTCTGAGGCTGCCAAGTGAGAACCTCACACGGGGCCCCACTTTAGGCCTTTGAAGACTTTTACACCCCGATGCATAATGTTGGGCAGGGGCTCCAGCTGTTCACTGTTCTGATTGGTTGCCCCACCCGTCCATTCTCAGGGGGCCAATGGTGAGGCCTTTTGAAGGTATCCAGGTCTTTCCCTTGACCCTGAAAGGGATCTTGTCCCAATCTAGTTCCAAATGGGGTTCTTCCAGCAGCCTTCTTGGTGGTGGTCTTTCCCTCAGGGGGTTTCCAGGTAGGGTTTCATGGCCACATGTCTTGCGGCCATGTTTTCCTGATGCACACATGTTGAGCTCTGTATTTGGTTGTATTTCATTCTTACAGATAGTTGCCACATACATAGGATTTTGTGGCCACACACCAGCTTTTGAACACCCTTTCCAGGTGTGAAGAATTTCCCACAGTCGGAGTCCTACCTTCCCGATGTACTTTCCCAGCTTCTCTTATAGCAAGGGTGCAAATATGTGACCTAAGCTCAGCCAATTGGCCTTGTTTGTAGGAGAAATTGTTTTGGAAGAGAACAATGAAAGGAAGTAGGGGCTTCACAGAATCCATTTTCTGGCAAAGGTGGCAGTGGGGGCTTCTGGCCTTTCGAGACAACAGTGGTAGAAGTTCTGGCATCCAGAGCCCAGTATTAGCAGGCCTCTCTGTGATGGGGGAGGGGTTATGGAATCTCCCTGCTGCAATTATGATGGAGTCAATGCCCAGGACCAAGATTTTCTTTACAACTAAAAAGAAAGTACAATGGTAAAGGAGCCTGATGTATGTTTAAAAATAAAATAGATAGATGAAAGAGAGAGAGAGAATACCATAACAAATGTAGCAAAATGTAAAAAGTTGGTAAACATCTGGATTATTCAGGTAGTTGATATATGGGCATTCTCTGTATTATTTTTGTATTATGTTTGCAACTGTCCTGTAAGGTTGAAATTATTTTAAAATAAAAAGTTTTTAAAAAGGAAAGTACAGGCATCTAATGTAATTGCTCATTAGATACAAACATTCTGAAAATCAAGCATTCAATCTGATTTGTTGGAATTTTAGAAAGTTTTTAAGATGATAATTTTGAGTGCATTATTTTCCATAGGCAAGTAACAGATGTGATAAATAAGACCAAAGTGTTTGTGGGGAACCAGCATGGCATAGCTGCCATTCAGTATTTTGGGAGCACACATGGATTTATATTTTGTTTGGATATTATTGTTTACTGATTTCTGAGTTCTCGTTTTCCTCCTCCACCTCTCTTCTCACATCTGTATTATTGCATTGGTCTTATTTTTTTCCTAGGCTTGGGTGGGCAGAGGCTATCTGGAGCACAGCATGGCATTTAGGCAGGAAAAGTTGGGTGGGAGAGAAGGTTAATAATAGGAACTACAATAAACACTAGTAGTGTGAAAGAGGAGAAGAAAACCCCACCTAAATTAGTGAAAAATACATTTTTTGAAGTGAATCCTATTTTTTTATTTTCCAGATAATTTCAAGAAAAATGATATTGTCAAGAATAGGTCAATTCAATTTTAAAAATTACAAGTCATTATTGGCCAATGGCCCTCACCTTTTATTCCCCTTCACTTTTTCCCTTTATCGGAGAAGTTGTAAGTTTATAGAAAAATCATGCAGAAAATACAGAGTTCTTATATCCCCTCTCCCATTATTAACATTTTGCATTAGTGTAGTATCTTTGTTACAACTGCTGAGAGAATATTATTATAATTGTCCTATTCACTATGGTCCATAGTTTACATTAGGTTTCACTATTTGTGTTGTACAGTCCTATGGTGGTTGTTTTTTAAAAATTTTCTTCTAGTAACATATATATGATTTAGAATTTCCCCCCTTTAACCACATTCAGATATGTAATTCAGTGTTGTTAATTACATTTGTAATGTTGTGCTACCATCACCACCATCCATTACTAAAGTTTTCCTATCACCCCAAACAGAAATCCTACACCAATTAAGCATTAATTTCTCATTCCCTAGCCCCACCCCAGCCCCTGGTAAACTGTATTCTAGTTTCTGACTCTATGAATTTGCTTATTCTAGCTATTTCATATCAGTGGGATCACACAACATTCACCCTTTTGTGTCTGGCTTATTTCACTCAACATGATACCTCAGCATTCATCCATGTTGTTGCATGTATCAGAACTTCGTTCCTTTTCATGGCTGCATAACATTCCATTCTATGTATATACCACATTTTATGTACCCATTTGTCAGTTGATGGACTCTTGGGTTGCTTCCATCTTTTGGCAGTTGTGAATAATGCCACTATGAACATTGGTTTGCAAATATCTATTTGAGTCCCTGCTTGTAATTCTTTTGAGTCTATACCTAGAAGTAGGATTGCCAGGTCATATGGTAATTTTATAGTTAACTTTCTGAGAAACCACCATGGCCTCACCCTTAACATTATGGAAATAACTCCTGTACCCAAAATTTGAAGACATGCTTGGAGAATATTCGTAGGTCCCTTATTTATATGACTATACTTTTCAGGGGAAAAAATTGTAAAATGTTATCTCAGTCAGAATGGCACGCTACAACTGTACTACTACATTACAAATAAATGGGATCCAACTCAATGAGTTTTAACCATAGAAATTCTGAGGAATGAGGAATTTATGAACCCAGTACATAGTACCAAGTTACAGAAATCTCAATTAAAGATCTTCACAATTTTCTGTTCCTTTCTCTACCATGATGTTGAAAAATACATATTCTAAACTCCAAGTTGTTCTTTCTTTAGTCATTCTGTTGTTTTTAAAGATCTCTCTCCTACCCTCTATCTCATGTCATAATTTCTACCTGATAGTATTCCTGTTATAAGCACTCTTCAATTATTATTGACTCAAGCAAAGAGAATTTAAATGTCTTTGTAAAGGTGCCTCAGGTGTGGCTGCAAATGACTGAATGGAGAAAGGAAACCAGTTTTCTCCTCTAGTTCAGGATTATTCTCTATCACTTTCCAAAGTTCATTCTATTAAGCTATGTGATTACTTAATGTGTTTTATAATTCTATGATTCCCACTATATATACAGAAAAGTGAGAGAACAATATCCTCACATTAATATTAATTTTTTCTGCTTTTTAAAATATTTTAAATTCAACTTTGGATTCTTCTTTTCTCAACAGCATTTCTCTGTCTCTATGATTCTGAAAATAGCACTTCTAAGTATAGGAGACATAACCATCTGGCTGGAGTGATCTAGATATAGTTCTACCAAGGCCAGGAATATGGCCTGGTTCTATCCTTGGGTTCCTTTCAAATTGGGGTGTTTTGGTATGGGAGACACAGAGACCCTTTCATGGCAGGACTTGCTCTCTAGCAAGGAAGGACTTGCTACTCACCATCTTCAGGGTTTGCTCCAGTTGCTGAGAACCACCTTTCCTGACATCATCCCCCCCCCCCCCCGGGGGCAGCTCATATTAGGCGAGTGAAGCTGGAGTATAAAGACCAGGCTATTTGGGCTGGCCGAGGAACACTCAGACAGACAATATTGGTTCCAGAGATCTAGCATCAAGTCTGCATTGCTGTTTGACTTCTTTCTCTATCCAATCCTATTTTCTCCCTTTCCTTTCACAGGATTGATCCCTAATAAACATCTTGTATTCCAAACTCATCTCAGAGTCTGCATTCAGAGAACCCAATCTGAGACAGCAAGCTGATAGATCTACAAGCTTTCTCAGTGAAGGTCTGAATAATCTAAGCTAGAGTTTTGAAATGTTCCTTATCCTGAATTTGTATTATGTTTTTTATATCTACTTTTTTCTTTTGTTTGACTGCTGTTTTAACTTTTTTGTTTTTTTTATTTTTGTCTGTTGGTTTTAGGGGTTTTGTTTATTTATTTGTTTGTTGGAAGGAACAGTAGGTAGCTCTCTTTATGCATTAGAAACCTGAAGAAGAGAGTAAAATGCTGTTTTTCCCATCTATTTCCACTGGTATGGAAAGATGTATTCTGACTGAAAAAATATTTGGTTTTCTCACATGAAATAATTTGTAGTTAAAAGGCTTGTACATTCAATTTAAGGGATAGATTATCTTTGTCTATATGTAACCTGTGGATGTTTAATTAATATAAAACTTGAAATAAATGGGCCAAATAGATCATCTTTTCCCATTAAAAAAAAAAAATGGGTACACAGTAGTTCCAGTTTTTTTTGTTTTCCTCCATCTCTAGATCACATATGATCCCCTCTTCTCCGTACCTTACTATCAAGCTTGGGTCACACCTTCATCAGTTCTCACTTGGATCCTTGTCATATCCCCTTGCTATCTCCTCTGCTAGTTTCCCTGCCTCCTCCTACCCTTCTATCTCTCCTCCACACAGCTTTCAGAGTGGTTTTTCTAAATTGCAAATCGATCAGGTCATTCCTCTGCTTAAAATCCTCCAGTGGCTCCCCAAGGCTATTAAAGGATTTAAAACCCGAAGTCTTTTTCATGGCGTTCATACAAAACTCTTCATGAATCGGTCTTTGCTTATACTCCAGGTTTATCTCCTCAACTGCCTCCCAGTCATCCCACTCCAAGAAGAATTCCTGTAGCCTCTGGAGTGTGCATGGTCTTTCTTCCCCTTTTGCCTTTGCACATGCTGTTCCTTTTGTTGAAATGCCCTTCCCACTTTTTTATTTTATTAAATTTAAAAAATTAATCCTGATTCTTCTTTCAAGTCTCCACTCAAGCATCAAGCAAGTTTTAGGCAGAGGCATTCCTCCATGTTCCCATAGTACTCATTGCCTCTAAAATATTTCATAGTACTTATAAGACTATATTGAACATATATGACTGTTATGTTCCTTTCCAGTCTATTAGCTCCTCAAAAACAGGAATAATATCTGTACAACCCCAGCACTTAGCACAGTGTACAGTTCATAATAGGTTTGTACTCTTCTCTAAAACTCCTTTATGCTAACTACTGTTTCCTACAGGTATTTGCATCCCCTCCACGGTTTAGCAACATACTTTGCTGCTCAATACTGCATACTAAAGGTGCTCAATGACAGTTTGTTGAGTGTATGATACCACTAGTGTTTTGAAGATTACCATTCTACTACTGATAAATGCTTACTAGATTCCAATATCCAGGAATAGCTTAGCAAAAAATTTGAAGTGTTGATTGACCAGTAGAAGCCTCTGAAGATGTTTTTATTTCACTCCAGAGCAGTCACCTAAAGCATGAACTACAAGCTAATAGTATTCACAGGAGAGCAACTTTGTTTGCCCAGCCAGTTTGTGATATTAGCTATGCAAATAAATATTTTGATTGTTCATTTGGGAGAAGAGGATTACTTGATGACTGTCTTGAAGTATATGTAGGCTTATTATGAGGAGGAGGATGACTAATTTTCTCCTGTTGCTACAGCTGATTCAATTGAGGAAAAGTACTTGTATTCTATCAATAGTTAAGAAAGAATTTCCTCACTGGAATCCAGGGATGATGTAGAAACTCCCTTTGTGGAGATGTGACTAAATGACCTCAAAATTCCAGTTTTTACCCTTGAATCTCTGAAATTTGAAACAATGTCATCACAGTGACCAGCTGCTACTAACAAAGAGGCTGTTGAATTTGGCATTGTATTTACCATTCACCACATCCGGAGGAGAGTTAGTGGGTCTGTACTATAGACAGAGGACCATCTTGGGCACTGCTAGAGAACCACCGCATTCTCCTGGCACTTGTTTCTCACAGGGAAGACAAGATACAGGAGAAGTTAAGTTCTGGTAATAGGCACCTTAATAGTATATATGGACAGATTGTAAGAGCAGAGAAAAGCTTCCAGTGGAGTTAGAGAGTAAGAGTGGAATATAGGAGACCATTCCAGGCAAGGGGAACTGTATGCACAAGTGATGCACCACGTGCTGCACTGCTGACAGCTGAGCTAGACATGTTTATAAATGGTTATAGACCCTGTAGGGTGCAGACCAGTGCTACCAAGGAAGAAAACATTTCGTAAACATTTGCTAAGTACTTATGATTTGCCCAGCTCTATGCTAAACCCAGTACATACATTTTCTCTTTTAAGCATCACAGCAACCCTGATATATAGTTAGTAACATAATCTCAGTTTGCAGTTGATGAAACTGAGTCACAGAGAGGGCAAGTGACTTCCCGAAGATAGTACAGCTAATTGATAGAGCACGGATTTCAAACCCAGGTTGTCAGATTTCAGCTACTGGGACTAAAATTTAATTCCAAAAACATTAGTAAGCACCTCCCAACGGCAAGGCACAAACTGAGTAGAAAATGTGGGACTTGAAAGCTGGAAATGTCTTCTTGGACAAAGTATTCCTTCACATCAAGCCCAACATGTAGGTGTGCTATAAATGTCTGTGAATGAATAGCTATTTTCAATGAGTTTACAGTCTAGTAGATAAGACAGGAGTGCATAAATAACTGTAATGTACAGAAAGTTATAGGTACGGATGGATCAGACTGGATACAGATATGAAGGGGGAGGAAGTTCCTTATAAGCAGTGAGGAGACATTAAGGTTTTTTGAGCAGGAGAGTGATATGATGAAACCTTGTTACTGAAAACTTTATCTGCTGACTATGTGCTACTTGTTTCCTTATTGTCAGCAACATTAACCCACTTGGAACTCCAAGCAAATGAAATCTGCAGTAATAGAAAAGAGGAGGAAATATTTCCCTCTTTCGTGTCCTGCTCACTAAAATTCTACTGAACTGGTTTAGATGCTGGCACAATAAATTGGAGTTAAGAGCAGAAGCCTAAAACCCAAATGTGTGTGGATACTCTCGGTTCAATCACTGTTGTTTCCAAGAACAGAAAGAGCCCCCAGGTGGCAGGGGTTGGGTGAGAGGCTGGCAAGGTTGTATGCTGTAAATAAGAGGGCTAGGATCTAAGGTCTTTCATGTATGGTAGTTTTAGAGTTATCTATTCATTCTTTCAATGAATTTTATTGAGCACCACCATGTACCCAGTACTATCCTAGTTCTGGGGATATAGGGATTTAGTTTGAGAAGAAGTACAATGAGACCACTGCCCCCATACAATGTGCAAGCTAGTAAATCTTTACAGTCTGATAACCATTTCAGATACTGATAAATATAAGAAGAAAAGAAAACAGGGAACAGGGCAACAAAATGAGGAGTGGCCGAGGATGGGGGTAAGCATTTTAGAAAGGACTCTCAGAGAAAACCTCTTTGTGCAATGACATTCCAGCAAACTTGAACAATGAGAAAAAGCCAGCCATGCAAAGAGCAGAGGGAAGAGCATTCCACACAGAGGAAACAGCCAGGGCAAAGGTCCTGAGGCTGGAAGTTAGAGGAAGAGGCAGCAGGAACCATGGGTTTTTGCCATTAGCCGCATTTAGAACTTTGAAAAGCACAACTGAATTGCTTCCTCTTCAAATGCTATGTATGCCAGTGAAATATTTTAACAATTAAAATCCAGGGTTGTCCTTATTATTGAATTTGTTCCCAAGAACCAATTTAAATTTTCCATCTGAAAAAAAATGGGTATTTTAAAAATTAATTTGGTTGTACACTGACAAATAGCAAAAAAAAAGAAATAAAGGTCATAGATAATATGGAGCCACAACTATGGATGAAGTGTTTCAGAAGATCATCTTGGGGAGGGAGGTGGTGGAGAGGATTGGAAATGAAAGGCTGAAAATCATGTACTATTTATTAATTTAATAAATCTGTCTTGATGTCAATGTAATCGAATGTTGCCACAAAGTAATGGTCTCCTGCTGCTGCATAAATGTTGAGGCAAAGCTCTGATGTTTATTTTCAAGACAGGAGACATTGATCCTTCACTAATAGAATACTACACGTTTATTTCTATTATGCTAAGTAACCAAAGTTGATCTCATTGTTTGATTTGATGGATGTTGGTACTGTCAGAGTTCAGAACAGTGTGGGGCTCCAAGGCAAAGAGGATGAGTTTTTTTGTTTTGTTTTGTTTTCCTATTTAGGCATCCTTGGATTTCATTCTAATATAAGATCAATAAGGTAAAACTTTAGGGATAGTCTGTGGGATCTTTCTTCTGATGTCCCAGGTAAAGGGAATATTTGACACAAGATTGTTCTCCCCTGAGACCAAAAAGACTCTAAAGCCAGATAGCAAGCGTGTTGGATGCGGCCCCACCAAATTGGAAAGGCAGCAGGAAATGTGATGAGAGGAAAAGAAGACAGCTACAACAATAGAAGGAGGAAGTGAAGCCAGAAAAACAAGAGAAGAAAAAGTAACAGTGAACTGCAACAATCTATGAGGAAAGGAAAACCATACAGGAAAAAAAAAAAATGCAAGGGAATTGCAATTTGCTGATTTAGATACCAGCCACCAGTTTCTGACCATTTCCAGAGATGGGTCATTTATTTACAATGATCTGGTGAATGGATGGTACTGCCCAGGTCTCCATTTTCCTAAACAGAATGTGAATTGAAAACAAAGATATTAGTTTGGGGGTTTTAGATCACACAGCCACACAGAACTGGTAAATGTGATTGACCAAAAGAGGAATGAAAAAGGTGAAGGATGGTAGAGGATATGAATGGCCAATGTAGAAGGAGTACGGAGAACACTTTTTAAATGTCAAATTTCAAAAGAGAAATAGACACATACCAAATCATTTCTCCTTTTAATATCCTATAGTGAGACAAGGTGTCCACTTTACAATTGTTAAAAGGGGAAGAAATGATGAATTTGATGAACAAGTCTCCAATAAAGTAGTGTGCTTTGATGTGTCTGAGGCTTGATGCTTTTGCCAAACCATTAACTGCAAGAATAGAGTTAATTGCTGCTTTCCAGGCTGAAGCAGACCCTGTGGTCCTTTCTCTCGCATGGCCCCACCAGTATTTAATCTACCTGGAATCCAAGGAGAAGTTTGCCTTTCTAGATTCACAGTACATTAAAGAGCAAATGTTAACGGGGAAGGGTGGTTGGAAGGATCTTTGTTTCAGAGTCCAGAAAGGGCCTGAAGAGTTAGGTTGTCTGGGTGCAAGTTACAATGCAGTCATTTACTAGTTGTGTGAGGGAGAACATTTTGTTAATCATAGCACCTACCTCAATGGATTATTAGAAGCATTAAGTGAGATACCCTATGTAATACACTTAGTGCTGGGCACATTGTAAGAGGCTGATAAATGTTAGTGATGTTCATACATAAGAGCCTGAGGTGTGGAATGCAACAACTGAAATTCCTAAAATTGCCAGCAGTCAAGATTTTGACCTACAAAGATAGCAATTTCATACACTTCAGCCTAATGTGTCCCCACTAAACTTCCCTATTCCTACATTTTTGTCTCTGTCAGGGGTTAGGGGGAAGGCAAATAGAAAGGAGAGAGGAGGAAAAAGGAGGAAGAGGAAAAAGAAGTGGGAAGGCAGAGGAATGTATGTAAAGTGCTCTGACTTGAGGCAACTTGTACCTACTGGGAATTGAGGGGATGTGATGCAGTCCTGTTCCCCTGGCATAAATCCTTTAGCAAACTCACCAGGTATGTAGAAAATCCCTGAGACACTGATGTGACATACCTCTCCTTGTGCCACAAATGATGACTGTTCCTTTGAAATAAAGAAAAAACCCAAAACAATTGAATAGAACTGATCTCTCCTAAAATTACAGAATTGCTGAGGCAGGAACAAAGGAAGCTGTGCAGGAAAGTTGGGGGCATAGAGACAACTCTTCCAATGGGGTGGGAGAAAGTGCCCCGAAGTGGGTTCTCCTTGCCTCCCTTCACCCGGGACCACCTATATCCATCACCATAGTGCGCCTTTTGTTTGCCTCCCTTGTAGAAACTGGCCTCCTCTGAAAAGCCTGGGTAAATGGTTATAGTGCTCCTGAAGCCTCTCATTTCTGTGCACCTCGGTATCAAACATCGCACCAAAGAAGAATATTCCAGAGATCAGAGGCCTTAGTAAAACCTACCCTTATCCCAGAGAGTAGCCTTCAGTCCTATCCACAAGAGTGTAGTCACTGATTAAGGTTCTTCTCAAAGAATTAAAATTCCATGAGTGTTAGAGGGAGGGCAGAATAGGAGGTAAGCAGAGAGAGGAGCACAGTGACAGACTATAAGACAGACATGTATTCTTTCTTAACTTTCTTAACACTGGCCCCCAGTACAACAGACAATGTGGATCTCAGAAGCTGGGCAAGACTAGTGGGGATTTGCCTGGTTACTGTCAGTAGCACGTGGCAGAGGGATCCTTTCATCCTTTGCCTCAAGGACTTAGGTTCAAGGCCAAAGACCTGAGGAGTCTAGAAAACTGATGATAATGAGACTATAAAATTACTTATCTAATGAGGAATCTGGTTATACATGTATCAGTATCATTTAATGCAGGAGTTCTTAATATTTTTTGTTCCACGGACCCCTTTGCCAGTCAGGTGAAAACCACGGACCCCTTATTAAGTCCACACTATACTGTGTATTATTTAATAAGTATATCACACCCACACCAACACGTCCCCACAAGAATAATGTTTTTTGTTGTTGTTTTTTTTAAATTCAATTCAAGCTCATGGACCCCTTGTAAGAGCCCCTGATCTAACGGTAACTGATGATGCTGGCAGGCAGGAACTGCTGTATTTATGTATCATAGTATATAGAATTAGCCCAGTTGGTTTCTAGGACTTTTTGACCACCCAAAAAGAAAATATTTAAAATGTTCTCTCTATATCTGGCGAGTATAGATGGCCCTGGTAAAATTGTTTATACCTTATAGCTTATTATTGGCAATGGATATATTCAGCATTTGTCTTTTTTTTTTTAAAGATTTTATTTATTTATTCATTTATGCCCCCCCTTGCTGCTTGTGCTCGCTGGGTCAGCTAACCACGCTGTGCGAGCGGGCTTGCCTTCACCAGGAGGCCCCGGGAACCGAACCCAGGGCCTCCCATATGGTAAACGGGAGCCCTACTGATTGAGCCACAGCCACTTCCCTCAGCATTTGTCTTAAACATATTTTGTTTGGCATCATATATATGCATATATGTATGGAACAATAATAAACTTTATTTTTAAAGAAGTTTTAGATTTACAGAAAAATGACACCAAAAGTATAGGGAATTTCCATATAATACCCCCCCCACACACCCACCCACATACATACTACCACATACATAGTTGCCCCAATTATTAACATCTTACATTAGCGTGGTACATTTGTTACAATTGATGAGCCAATATTGAAGGCAGCAGGAAGGCAGCTAACCAAAGTCTATAGTTTCCATTGTGGTTTACACTTTGTACTGCACAGTTTTATAGGCTTTGACAAATGTATAATAGTCATGTGTCTGTCACTGAAGTATTATACAGAACAATTTCACTGCCCTAAAAATGCCCTGTGTTCTAACTCTTCATCCCTCTCCCTCCCTTCTGAACCACTATCATTATATCAATTTTACAAGTTCTTCCGTTAACATAAGATAACAACTACAATAACAATAAATCTACTTTGGTCTGTGGCTACACTCCCCCCTTATGTTTGTTCATTTTTCAGTCTTGAGGGATTTGGGGTGATGTCCGCTCTGAGAGGGGACTTAGATAATATGGGGCAGATGGAAGGAATTATTTTGCTTGCAGTTGTAAATATTCCTTGTTTTTTGGGATGGAACTTGTCCATCATCATCATTTTGTTGGTTGTCCAGGATAAGTCCAAAGAACTGGACAGTAGGAGTTGGCCGCAAAACTCCGCTAGGATTCAGGTCTCAAACAGCGTATGAACAATCCAACAATGTAAGTCTCTGAGAGATACATTTAACAGGTATATTCAAATAAAAGGAGTAGAAGAATTATGAGTAGGAAAATTATAAATGAGTACAACTATGTTATATTGGGGAAATAGTTCATCATATATTCCCAAATAGGGCCTGCAGAGGAGATGTTGATTTCATGAGGCTGTGTGCCTTGCTTCTGACGTCTGAACATCCCTAGAGCCCCCAGGAACACTCTTGTATGAGGCTTTGTTTACTGTGGCAGTTAGCGAGATCTGCCTGAGACCTGAATAAGCGTAATCTCTGGAACGATCTCCAGACTCACTTTGAAATCTCTTAGCCATAAAAACACTTTTAAAAAATTCAATATTTTCCCCTTTTGGTCAAAGTCTTTTTCTAAATGCATCACTTGTTAGTGCTTATAAGTAATGAGCCAGGGAAGCTCATCCCTGAGAGTCATGTCCCACATCTTGGGGGGAGGGGTAGTGAGTTCATTTGTTGAGTTTGGCTTAGAGAGAGGCCACATTTGAGTAACAAGGAGGCTTTCAGGATGTAAGTTTTAGACATTAATTATAATTAGGCCAAGTTTCATTTTTACTGGAGTAAGCTTCCTGTGTACAGACATTAAGATAGTCCTGTTTCCTTTTTTTAGGCACGGCTTATATTTTCCAGAGATTTTTGCCATTTTATTTGAGAAAGCAGGAGGACTTCCCCAGGAGGGAATGTTAATATTTTGCTAGCCACAGTGTGAGCCTCTATCTTTCAAGAAAACATACTTACGACCATATGAATACAACATGAATACATACCATAGAGGTATGCTTTAGGTGCATTTTTCCCGCATATATCATCCTACTATCAACACCCTGTACTAGTGTATAACATATTTTTTAACCTTTTGTCCTTAAAATATTTTATAATAAACAACAGTCGATAATGGTATAATTTTAGTCATCTTCCTTTTCGGTCACACTTGGTTAAACAAATCTGATTACATTGGAAAATTATGAAAAGCAAATACAAAAACAAAAACAAAAAAAAAAGATTAAAAAAAAAAAAAAAAAGCAATACAGCAGGTATTTCTTTTTTTTATGCTTCCATTCCCAAGAGAAGGAAATGATGTTGCTTGGGATGTTGCACAGCCTCCCTCTTGACATTGGGGCTTTTGTCAATTCCAAGAGTGTGAAGACATTGTCATAACCCTACCAGGTAAAAAACCATTGTGAAGATTTAGGAATTCGCTAAAAAATATTAATACTTCTGAATAGAGAATATTCTTTGGCACTCTTCCTATTACATAACTCTTAACACTTAATGACAAAAATCCAGCCAGTGAACACTGCAATACTGGGAATTTATTTTGCAAAATGTGCTAAAGTGTGTGAAATTGACATAAATGGTAGCCCTGTTTTTTGTTTTTTTTTTCTCTTCTTTTTTTTCCATCTTTATCTTATGTACAAATTCTTTGTATCAGGATTATTTTATTTTATTTCAGGTTACTAAACTTCAAATTCTTGGTGGTGTTAAAAACAGTTAGGCACTCTAGAAAAAGAACTGGCTGAAACTCATAGAATCTGAACACTGTCTCATATCCCTTTGGTGGGTTATGAATATGTAAGCTGGGATTTAAAAAATCCAGTGAAATAAGTTAAGTGAACAGTCATTGCTTCAGATTAACTGATATTAAATCAACACCAGTGTGTCAAATAATGTTAATTTGAGGCCCATTTCACTTATTATTCTGGTATATGCATAGGATTATAGCTGCAAATAACTCTATTCATTCCATTATTTTGGTATGTGGCATTTGAACAATTTGTGAATCTGAGCATTTGGTCTGTTCTGCCTGTGAATGAAGTTTAATAAGGTAGTTTGAGTGACAAACATCTCAGAGCTTGCTCACATTCCTCTGTGGAATAGTCACTTTTGAGAGAAAGAGGTGTGGCTTCATGGTCTGGGAACAGGACTGTCAGCCAGGAACATGGAGTTCTCCTGGGACTACTTCTATTTGCTTTATGGATCAGGTCATGCTAAGCAATCTTTCTAGGACTCAGTTTACACCTTTTGAAAAGCTGTTTAGGAAACTAATTAACTGAGGTACATTGAGTATTAATGAAGGAATATCTATTAAATGTTTTGAAATGAAGTGATATGGGTGCAACTAGTATGTTATTTTTATAAACTAATTTTATGAAACAAATAATGGAACAGTTTTGTCCTTTAGAAAAATGGGCTACAACCAAGAAAATTCATTTTAATGTTTAAAGAGTTTATTTTTATTTTTCTATATATTTTCTCTTTTAAATATTTTTATTTTTGTAGGTTAACATGCAAATAATTACATTTACGACTAGTTTCCTTTTAAACATAGAGGTAGTTTCTTTGTTTCATAAAACACGGGGACATCTTTTCTGAGTTTCCATGCACTCTAAGAATGTAGACATTATTAACATTAATGCTTTAGAGGTAAAAATTAGGATCAAAGAAATGTATAGTCAATCTAGGGCTTGAGCAGGGTCGTATAATGAACTTCCCGTTTTAAAATGATAAAGACTTCCAAGAATAAGATGTAGGTTCCAGAAAGGGAAAATTGTGCATACGTGCCCAAACAAAATGGGAGAAAAAAAAAAGTCCTAATGATTGAGTAATTGTTGTGTGTCTATATTTGGCTTAGGAAGTTTGGAAAAAAAAAAAAAAAAATCAAACCTAAATACCCTATTCTGGTGACTCAGCCGGTCAGCACCTCCCTACACAAAGTCTAGACCCCCAAGATTAATCAATCTCATACGTGAAGTTAAAAATACACTGTGATTCTTTACACTAAGAAGCTTTAAATTGCCTCTCTTCCTCCTTTTTAAAAATCAAGACAAACAAAACAATGGATCTCCAATTCTGTGTCTGGGATCTCAAATTTGGCTCAGAATATGTGTTTCAAATCTCATTAATTACAATATTGGCCCCATGAGATACAGTTGCTGATGCAAAGAACACTCTTTGTACTCAAAATAATTTGAACAAGGGCAAAGAAGCATTTTATTTACATGTGTAAACATTAAGAGGAAAATAAAACAGAGATGGTTCAGATAGTTGAGATGGTGTCATGATAATTGATTTGATTACTTAAGCTTTAAGATTACCAAATATAGAGGAACAGTCATGTTTTCACTTTGTGTATTTGTTGGATGATAACATTCTTGTAAAGGTAACTCTGACATTAACTTGGCAAGTTCTGAACTAAGACCTTTTAGCATTTTATTCTTTCCAGACACTAAGACCAAATTGTTCTGAATTCCATACCCTACTGTGCAGGTCTATAATTTATTTATTTTTGAAATATCAGAAAATATGCCAATACCAAAGGACTCTTTCATATATCAAATTTGGGTAAAAACCAATCAAATGAATAAATTACAGCAGTAGATAGCAGTCTTTTTCCTTTGTTTTCTTCTCTTAGGAAATAGCAGGCTAAACTATAGCTATTTGTGGATTTGTACTATAAGAACACATGTGGTCATACGTTTTCATCTATTAACAAGTTTTTTTGGCTCAGTGGTGGAATACAAAGTCCACTGTAAAGACAACTGATTTCCTTAGATCATGGTGAGGTCCTTCTGCTATGCACAGCCACATCAGAGTTTCTCTAAGCTCTGATGGAGCCCATTGGTTGTCTTTAAATGGATACTCAAGAGCAGAGGTTAAGCAGCCTTGGCTACCTATAAGAATCAGGAGATGCTTTTAAAAAAACACAGATGCCTGGGCGCATCCCCAAGGTTTCTGATGCAGTTAGTCTGGGGTGGAGTCCCAGACACTGTATTAAAAAAGCACTCCTAAGGCAATTCTAATGTGTCACAACTGAGAACCACAGCTAGAGAATCCCAACACCACTGTAAGAATCAGATCTAATTTGTAGTTCAAAACCCACACTTAGTTTTCAGTGGAAACTTTCCGTTATACCATGGGTGGAAGAAGGTGGGTCCAGCAGCAGCCAGTGCTCTCTTCTTGACAACTTTCTAAGAGCAGCACCTCATAGGGAGCCTTGAGATGCTAATCGTTTTCTGGGTTAAAGCCAAGGAGGTAGATAATTGAACAACAAATAACATAATGCTAACTTCAAAGGTAGAGTCCGTAAACAGTGGCAGCCTTATACACATTTGAAGATTTTGAGCAAAATTTCATCAAAAGAGAGAGGATTACAGGATCACCTTCACGGATCCCATTTCTTCAGGGTCCATGAATGCAATGTCTCAAGCACCAAATTATTCTAGGTCATCAGAAACAGAAAGGAGAATTTCAGAGTTGGAAATGGCAAATTACTTATCTTGAAAATTAATCTATTCAAGCCAATGTGAATTTTTTTTCACTTTCCTTACCCTTATTTCTTCTATTTGCTTTTTCTGTTTTCTGCCCTTTTACTAAAAGTGTTTTTATTTTTCTTATATCCTTGTATCATAACTGTATCATTATTTTTGTCATCTTCTTTTGCTTCTTGATTTACTCGTTTCTTCTAGTATTCTTCCTCTTTTTATACCTTACCTTTCCCAGTTTTTTTTTCCCTTCCTTTTCCCTAACACCAGTAAAGCAGGACCTTCCTCTTCATTTTTTGATCCTTTGATTTATGTTTGGTTGCCATCCCTGTCTCTGGTTCTCTACCTCCCATTTTTACTAACTGCCCTTCCTTAACCTTCTGTTGATGTTTTAGTCCCATCATTTGCTATCAATGCCCACACAAGCCCATTTCTTTCCAAGTATTTCTTTATCTCAATAGCATTTTTATTATCCTACTACTAAAGGCATAAAGCTATACGTGAGGAATAGAAAGGTACCTTTCTCCATCTGAATCCCATTTCCTCTCAACCCCCAGAGTGTTTTGTCTATTCATCCTTCCCAGATATTTTCACTGGTCCCAACCCTACCTGGGCCCCTCTTCCCAGACACTCCACATTTGAGTGTCAAACCATTTTTTTACACTCAAAATGGTTTGAGTGTAAAACCATTTGCACTCAATCTGGTTTTACAGCCAAGGATCTTGGGCAAGATAAAGGATGGAGTTCCATTGGGAACCAGGTTGTGTTTGTCAGAAATTTTTGCATATTTTCAGTAATGGGATTAGGGACTTGGATCCAGAAATATTTTCGGGCAGTCTTTGAGCTCAGGCACAGATTTGCACACCTTGGAACGTTGCTGGGCCCTATTCTGATGGGTAAGGATTGGGATGTCTTTTAAGGCCTTCTCCGGCTATTTCAATGCCAGGGTCCGGACGAGTAGGCTTCGCCAGCCAACGCTGGAAAACCAGGCCAGGTGGGGATGCCTGGGGCTCTTTCTTCCGCGGCAGATCTGGCCGGGGTGCTGGCGTGGTACTCAGCCGGGCTCCAGGCCTGCAGGGGTCGGAGTAGGGGGCCCCCGGAGTCGCCGCTCCATCTTTGGGAGAAGGCTTACCCCCCTAGAGGGGAGGCAGGGCGCTCGCCCCGGGCGCAGGGCGCCGCCCCGGGAGCCTGGCGACGCCACCCCAGCGGCGCCGAGGGCCGGAGGCGCAGTCCCTCCCCAGGAGGAAAGGCGAGTTTCTCCCGGTCGTTCAGCCAGAAGGTCGAGGGAGCAGCGCGGGTGTCCCTCGCCAGCCAGCCCTCTGAGAGCAGGGCGAGGGCGACACCTCAGGGAGTAGGGCTGAGGGCGGCAGAGATCAATCGCGGGTACCGGCGCGGGGCACAGGCAGGAGCGGGAGAAGGGTCTGGTGGGGGCCCCTAGGGCGGCTAGGGCAGTGGGTCTGCCCGTGTACTCGGCAGGCGCCCCGAAGTCTGGGGCCGCCAGGGCTCCAGCTCCGCCGGCTCCTGCCGGAGACTCCAGGCCGCACTTTCCCCTCCTCCCGGCGCCTTCTCTCCAGTGAGGAGCCGAGCGCGGGCGGCGCGGGGGGAGGGGCGGCGGCGGAGAGAACAGCCAGTTGTTTAAAATCCTTCTAGAGCAGTTTCTAATTCCCCCCTTGCGCCGGGGTTCGGAGGGGGAGGGGGGAAGGAGAGCGGGAGGAGGGCGGAGAGCCGAGAGGGAAGAAGGGAGGGAGGAATTCAGGGAGGGAGGGAAGGAGGGAGGAGACTGCCGCTTAGGCTGTAGCCGCCACCGCGCGCTTCGGAGGGCCTGCGGGGGGGGGGGAGGCCTGTCAGTCTCTCGCGTTGCCTGGGCGAAGGGGGCGGAGCTTCGGCGTGGGGCGGCCAATAGTGGGGGTGGCTGCGTGGGTCGCCATGGGGACGGGGCTGTTCCCGGGGAGGCTGTGATGGGTTGACAGGTGCGTGACAGTGGGAGCTGCTCTCGGCACAAGCATGTACGGCAAAGGCAAGAGTAACAGCAACGCCGTCCCGTCCGACAGCCAGGCCCGGGAGAAGTAAGTGTCTCCGCTTCTCACCCACCTCCGCCTTCACACGCGCGCACACACAAGCACGCACTCGCACAGCACACTCTATCTCGGCGACACACAGACACACAGACACTCTCCGCCCGGGGAGAGCCGGGGGTGGGATGGCAGGGGGAGGGGTGCGCGAGGTGGGGGCGTGTGGTGCGGGGAGCTGCTGTTTCCCAGGAGGTGCTCGCGCGGGGCGGGCGGCCGTGGGGGGCTGTCGGCGGGTAGGAGCGAGTGTATTGGGGGCGACGATGGTGCTGGTGGTGAGGATGGAAACTTGTTTGGGTGATCGAGGGAAATAACCCGCGGGTTTACCACCTTACAAAGTAACTTTCGAGCTGGGGTCCGGGGTTGCGGGGACCTGGGGAGCCGCCGGGGGTCGCGGGGAGAGGGCAGCTGCAGCAAGGAGGGTGCGCGGTGGAAATGTGGGTGTTTGGAGGGGCGGGCTGGGGTCGGGGCGGGGAGCGCAGGGAGCGCGGCGGCGGGTCTCAGGGGCCGGGGCTCGGGTCCCGGAGCGCCGGGCGAGGCCAGGGCGGCGGTGTCGGGCGCGCGGAGGGCGGAAGCCGGGCGCGGAGCGGGGCCCCGCAGGGCGCGGAGACGCGCGCGGGGCGCGGAGGGCGTGTGCGGGTCGGGTGGGCGTCGGGGCTTTCCCAAGCGGAGCGGAGGGACGCGGCGTGCGCAACCCTGCGCCTGGAGGAGCTGAACCAGCGCGGGTGGGTGCCCGTGAAGTTTAGGAGTGAAGGAAGGACCGAGTTTCCTGGGAGGAAAAGTGTGCTGGCGAGGAGCGGGATCTGCTGGAGGAGGCTGGCGTTACTGCCTCTCGCAGCAGACCCAACTCCGCGACGGCAGCGGCTGGAGAACTTTTTGTGGAGACTCGCTGTCTCCTAAAAGTCTGGGGGTCCGGGCGGCGGCGGGCGGGGCGGTCCCCGCGGGCGGTGGTCCTGGGGCGCGCCGAGGGGAAGTTGAGCGAGTGGCGGCGGCTGGCGCGAGTACGGAGGGCTCTCTGCGGTGGGGAGGGGGCGGTGGTCCGGAAAGGAGTCTGCAGGGAGGGGAGAAGCGTTGAGGTTGGGAGGAGTTTTTGGTCGGCGTTGTGGGGGAGATACAGGTGTTCACTTCCGTGGGAGCTCAAGAGAAGACGGGAAAGAAAAGAGCCCCTCCCTACCGGGGATGCCACCGTCACGGCACACTGCGAAGCAGGGTTGTTTGCTGCTATTCTTATGTACTTGTAACGGTGACTTGGTTGTTACTAAAAATGAGAGCCAATAGTGACTGTGACCACTGAGGAAGAACCCCTCCTTTCTGTGCATCAGATCAAGCAGTGATTCCCAGTAACCACTTCAGCTCTGAGGGTCAGTTTATTTGGTCATTGAAAGCACGTTGCCTTTCCAAGGGGGTTCAGGCGGGGGAAAAGGGTCTGAGAGCATCTCTCAAAAGGGACTTTGGTTACCTCTCGCACAGCAATAGCTGCGTAAATAAAAACCGAATGTGCAGACGACCGAGTTTCCCTCCTTGCTTTAGGCAGTCTTCCCCTGAAAGTTTCTTGTGCCCTGGGGATGAGAACATATCCTAATCTTCGTGTTAGCAGCAACACACAATTCTCATAGGATTTTTGAGGTGGCAGGCCTTGATGTGGCAAAACAAACAAAATTAACGGAGATGCTGTGTTTTTTTTTTTCCAGAGATATTTTCTGAGGTGCATTTGGGATCTTGTTGCTGTGACAAGGCATATCTAAAAGTCATAGGATTATAACCTGGCTAAGAAACAGAAGTTACTGGATTTGAAGTTTTGAAATAACATCTTAATTTGTGTGCATTGATTATTTGGTTTTAATTTACCTAATAAAATAAAAACAGCTAAAGGAGAATGCTTTGCTATTGTAGTATTAATGGTTATGGAATATTTGGATTTCATGCTTTTGGGGTGAAGGAATTGAAATGTATTGAGGCACAATACATTTGAGGTGGCTGAATTTGAGAATCAAACTAATTTCGGATTTTAACTGGGCTCTCAGGCATGGGTGAACTTTGAATCTAATCTGTATCTGATGATTTTGTTGACACATTGTTTAGTTTCTAAGCTAAATAAGAAGGAAGTTACTTGGTATTTTTGTGGTCCCTTCTAGCTCTTTAATTCTGATTCTGTCATAACAAATAATTGCCACTTTTGCTGTCATGTTACCAAACTGAGCACCACAGTAATGTCTACTTTTGTGAACAAAGTGATGAGGGTTCTGCTAGATGGTGCTGTTTGATTTAAATACATTTCTTCCATTCATTATAATTGACAGCAAGATTTCTGGATTACCTTGCCATTTGCACTAAATATAGGCGAAACAGCTACTTGTGGAGAATTTGACAATGTTCTGTGTTGTTGCATTAATTTCTAGGTGAATGTTGTTTGAATCTAAGAAAAACATTGAGGTAGTTTCTTGTTTATAGAATTCATTTAGTTTCATTTTGGTGGGAGAGTTGACTGCTCATTTTCCCTTCTGTGTTTACTTGTGACTTTAATGGCACTAATCTATAACAACTGTAATAACTTCTTGAAGTTGTTTTTAAAATGGTTGTCACCAGATTTGTTTTTATTTGATTTTAATTTTACCTGAGCAAAGAATTCTTTTAGTAAGCAATTAGAACAGGTTCCAATCTTTAAAAAATCACAAATAGTTTTTGTTTTCAGTCATGTATAATATACACTTTAACAAGAAACATTCTGGGGGAAAAATTGAGGCATTATTGTAAATAATGGTATTCACATAAAGTTAAAATCTTTGTTTTCTAATTTATCAAGAAATATGTTTTTTAACATGAGCTCATAGTGGACAGCTGCCAGGTGCTTACCTATATCTTTTGTTTTGTCTTTCATTTCTCACTATGTGGAATATTTGAAGTTAATTTGTAGGTTTTACACAGTTTCTATAATTTCACTATACAGTTCAGAACATAAAGATGACCAGGGTTAGGTTAAATACTTGCTTTTTTTTTTTTTTTTAAACCAAACAAATCAAGTATATACAATGATTTGAATTAGGCATCATTGTATAGAGAGAGATTGAAAACTCTTGGAGAGAGGTGGGATGTTTGTGTAGAAACTTTAATTCTGATCCTGTTAAGTCATTTCCCCCTTTAGCAATTCTCATGGCACCCTGTAGGTTTTCTTTGCAACACTGATCACAGTTGTACTTTAACTGTGTAGTTGGTTGTTTAAATGCCTAGCTTCCCTAAAGTGTAAGTTTTTTGAGAGCAGGGATGATGCTTACAATTTATTCTTTGAGGTATTCTTGACATTAAGGACAGTGCCTTCTTATGTGGAAAGTACCAAATGAATACTTGTTGAATATATGAAGATGTTAGACTCAAAATAATTTTTCTAATGTGAACAACAACAACAAAAATGTAATGACCTCCAAAATAAGGATTTGAGAGTTTGGGTTCCTCATTCTCTAGCTTAGTTGTATTTCAGAAATACCCAATAACAACAACACAACAACAATAACTTTATTTTTGCCATTCATGTGCCAGTATTTTATGTTTTCTCTTAATTCTTTCAACCGCCCTACATGATAGGTGATTTTCTCCATTGAAGAAATAAGGAAATTAAGACTGAATGGTTAAGCAATTTGCCCCAGAATCTACTGCTAGAAAATAGGAAAGCTAGGTTTCTAACACACATCTCTCTAACTTTAGAACCCGTGGTTGAAGCTGAAAGACACATTTCTTAATATACTAGATTGCCTCCCTGATCTAGGGTAGGATGCTACAGATTTAGGAACAGCGCCATGTAATTAGATATAACAGACTTTAAGATTTGATCAGATGTGCAATCTTAACTATTTATCTCCCGTGATGCTTATACCCTCCATTTTAACAGAAGATACACGTGTGGTGGTGGAGATGGCATAGGAATTTAAGGAGTGACAGATGGAAGCCTAGTAATGAAAAATCCTTGTTTCCTAAGATTTCTTTTTCCAGGAATTTTATTTGATCACCTAAGCTTTAAAAGTAGAGATAATAGTTGTGAACAGTTTCTGTATGAAATATTGCTGAACAGTACCACACAGTACCATAGAAAGAGTAACTGACACTTGCAAGTAGATGAGTAGTGACAATTATTTTTCATTAACTAATTTGATCCCTTAAAATTCTATAATAGCACAGAAAGGTGAATCTGCTATAAAACAAAGTTGAACAAAAGGTACTTAACACATAGTAGATAGAGACATTTATTGAGAATACTACTCAGAAACTACAGAAGTCAAACTGTGCATCTCCCCTGGGGCTTTCAGACGTAACTTTTGGTTTTTAAATTGTGACTCTTTTAGTTGAATATACCAAGAAAGAAATACCATATGCTCATTTTTAAGTGGTTACAGTCTAATCCAACATTTAAATAATACCCCATATAAAAGAGAGAGCTTCTAGGTATTAGTATCTGCCAGTGTCACCTTATTTCTCTCCCCTGTTATTTTGCTCTTAAGGCCTTCTCCCCTCCAAAATTATAAACCTTCCTTCTTTTCTTCTTTCCTTTCTCAAGGAAAATAAACTTAAGGCAAGTGAAATAATGCAAGTCTTTCCAGAAACTTGTTTAACGAGCAGTTAATGCAATTCAAGATTTCTTAAATTAATGAAGGAATACCTTCATGGGAATGAAATTTTCTATAAGATATTAAATCGATTCTCTCCCTCCCAATCCCCAGGATGTTACCTTGAGATGACTAAACAACTTCTATTTAAAATGGCATCTTAGCTGTGAGGGATTTCTTTTGATTTCTTTCCCATCATTTTGAAAGGAGTGTCAAAACATTATTATTTTGAAGAAACAAACCTAAAGAAAGAAAGAAAATGTTTAAGATATTAAGAATTCAATTTTAGAATTGTTTAACCAGAGATTTATTGTGACACTTAGTATTAATATCATGTTGTATTTTTTTCAGAGCTGTGAAAGAAAACAGACCCATACCTGTTGGGCCCATCTATATTAAAGGTTTATTCCCACACTTTCAAAACCAGTTTGCTACATAAAACCAATTCAGCATGAGAAAAATTAATTACATTTTAGTTGCTGTGTAGTAGTAGACTTCCATCTTCAACTATTACTAGAAAATAGAATTGTTTTGTTTTAAAATTAGAACGTATTCGGTAGGGCAGTGGTTGGAAAACCCAGCCTATAGTTTATTAATGTTTCAATTTAAGAACTTATAGTTGTAAGTAACATTTGGGAAAAAACCATTTTGAATTTAGAATTCTTCCATTGAAACCACACTGTGTATTAGTATTGGGACATAGGACTGAGTACTAAAATACTGGTCCCAAAGACATGCTGTTAATGCTGGGAATATATAATTTTAAAATAACAAATGAAAATAATTATAGCTGTTATTTTGGAATACATGGGAATATTTTCTACTATTGTGTGTACATTATTGCTTTGACATTGTTGCGGGAATGAGAGATGAAATAGTGATGTTTTGTTTAGTTATATGTAAGATTCTTTAAATATATGCTAATATAATTTTTATTAATAATTTATTGTTTCCCAAAGGATGGACCTAAAATAGCATTAAAGCTGTAGAGTAAGATGTATTTTTTTAATATCTGAAGAGACTCTGCAACAAAAATTAAGTGGTTATATTCAGATTTTAAATTTGGTTCATCAGATTTTGTGTATACTTTACATAAGTAACATGTTCATGTAACATTTTAGCATGTGTTTATACTTAACATAAAAGCAGAATGGTGAGAGTTCACTATTATACCAAAGCCTCATGTATACTACAAAAGCTGACCCAAAGGTTGATCCTCCAGGATTTACCTACTACTTGTTTTCAGTAATGTTCAGTAATGTCAGATAGTAGAGGCTGTTCTTACCTTCCCCAAACTGTATGTCTTAGTAGCTGTTTGAGAACATTGAAAAACAAGTAGAAGGTGGACTACCCAGAGAAGAATCAGTTTTTCCAGGTAATTTTTAATTGCCCTGCAGGATGCCCAAATTTATGATTGGTCATAATGGGTACCACTCTTTTGTTTATAATGGGTAAATGGTAATTTTTTGTTAGAGAAGATTAATAGTTAAAGATTTATGAAAAAATGGAGCTAATGATGTTCTTGTAATGTTTACAGGACTAAAAAAATTATCTGGACTCAGAATAACCTGGGCAGCCCCAGAGCAGTGAATGAATTAATATTCGTTTGTAGTTGATAAACTTCAGTTGGTGTCATTTCTTTAGGAATGACAAAGCCATCCTCCTATTTTACTTCAAGAATTTTGATTTTTATATTTTTATGTAGGACTCAAAACAGCTTTTAGACAATAATGAGCCATCATAACATTTTAAATCACAGTTCAGCAAGAGTGAACTTGAACGAATGACCTGGCACGCTCCTATTTTTGGTCTTCTATATTAATTTTGCTTCATGAGCATAATGTCAGACAAGGAGTTCAGCACAAAGAATATTGTAGAGACTGAAGTATAACACTTTGTTCTTTTTTCCTATTTTAAAGAAATTGTAATTGTAGGTATTAAAACCTGTAGTTTTAATTACTAATTTTGCTTTAATTACTAATTAGTATAATCTAAGCCATTTAAAAATACTGGTGAAATATTTGAGAAGACAAGAATACTCAACTATAGCCTTTTTCTTCACTAATAGATGAAAATTTATATGTACCTCTGCCCATGTAAATTAAGAGGAGTTGATGCCAAAAAATATGCTCTCACCTGAAATTAATATGGTTATTTTTCTTCAGTGATTTGATATTTGCCTTGATTCTTCTTTCATTTACCTACTTAACATTTGAGAAATAACCAAAAGCTATTTTATTGATGGAAGAAAGATGGATAAATGAATTAGCCTATTAAAAGGGATTTTAATTAAGCAAAATTAAAATAAATGGTTTTTGTGAAATAAAATCCTAAAATGCTGTATGAAGGAAGAGTTTGTGGAGTTTTGTCATAGGAAGTTATTGTTTAATGGTAACTATAGCAGCAATGTTATTATTTGAGTATTTTGTTTATATTTGGCACTTTACTTGCTTTGTCTCTTTTAATTCCCTAAAGAATCTAGTTGGTTGTAGTTACTATTTTCTCTTAATATTACAGAACAAACAGAGGCTTAAGAGTTTGTCATACTTTTGTCTGTAGGTATCAAAACAGAAGATAAAAAAAAGACTTAATTGATTGGGGTTTAAAAATAAATCTCACATAACAGGATGTCTGGAAGAGGTAGTTTTCAGAGTTAATTCACTGGACCTAGAACATCAGAGTTCGGGATCAGTTTCTCTGCAACTCTTTTGGTCTTTGTCTCATAAATGCAGTATGGCTGCATTAGGCTCCAAGCATCAACTTCTCACACAACTAAATGTAAAGCGAGGAAGAAGGACAGGTTTTCCTTCTTCATATCTCATCAATCAGGAGATATCCTCTTTTGTCTTATTGGTGAGAGCTGTCAAATATCAAAGGTAATGATGGGATTACCATAATTGGTTTAAATTAGTCATTGTTCATCCTTGGGCTGGGAACATTGCTCC
This sequence comes from Tolypeutes matacus, assembly GCA_026826555.1. NCBI lineage: Eukaryota > Metazoa > Chordata > Mammalia > Cingulata > Chlamyphoridae > Tolypeutes > Tolypeutes matacus. The sequence goes on from JAKSZT010053785.1 coordinate 2,849,554, forward strand.
CCTTTACCTGAACTTCATGAACAAAACTGGAGATCTTTAGCAAGAAGATGTATCTTGAGATTATGGGGAGAATAAAATGGGTCCCTGCTTTCATGGAACTTACTTTCAAGTTGGAAGAAGAAACAATAATAACGAAGGAAATAAACTTCAGATAGTCATGAATGCTATAAAAGTAATAAAATAGGGTGACATAATATAGAAAGTGGCTGAAGCTACAGTTGATCGGGTAGTTAGGGAAGACTCTTTGAGGAAGGGACATTTAAGCAGAGACCCGAGTAATACCAAAAGGCCCAGTCTTGGGAAGACTCGAGGTTGGAGCTTTTCTGGCAGAGGGAATAGGTCTTAACCATTACTGATACCTCTCAGCATCAGCATTATTGCTCAAAAATACTTAAATATGAGTCAAACTTGGGATGAGAAGCTATGCTTCCTGAAGCCTGGTTTTGTTTTTTACTGAGAAATTGGGTGGTGGGTCCAGCTTACCTGGGTCCCTCTGGATAATAGGGTTAATTATTGCTTATTTCCCAAACCCCAGGGGTACAGTTGTCCCCGGCATGAGGACAGTGGGGCATATGGCTTTTACAATGATGTTGATGATAGAAATAGCTAAGATTTATGGAGCACTTAAAACCTAATGGGTTGACAAAGGATGGTACAGCTGGCATAATTATTTCTCCTAAACCTCCCAGATTGAGTTAAGCCCTCTCACTCTATGCTCTCATAGCAACCTTTATTTTCTCTTTTTTACATCTGTCATGAAAAATGAATTATTTTTGTGTTTGTGTGATGTTTTGGCTAATGTCTCATCTTCCTGTCAGATAGTAAGCTTCATGGAGACAAGGACTATGATGTCTTCTTCACCATTGTATCCCACTGCTTAGCACAAAGCCTGGAGCTATGATTAAATGTTTGTGAAAAAAATGAATGAAGGATGTAACCTGTTATAAATATGTCACAAGAGGATATCACTGTATCCAGCTCATTTCTAATACTTGGTACCAGAATTAATATTTAATTTGTAAAGAAGAGTTATCTAAAGTATAGGCATTTTGTAGTCTTTCTGTTGAATTTTGGGACTACAGGAGATTACCCAGTTTATTACTATGAAATGTGTGTATATTTTCAATATGAATATTTGATAAAATAATCTCCTTTTCTCTGTTGAAACACATTTCATAATATAAATGAAAGTTGTTCTTTATAGCTTTCAAAGTATTTAACATACTTTATTTTACTTAATCTTCACAGTAATTCTGTGAGGTAGGTGGTATCCCCATTTGACTACTGAAATCTATAAATGAAAATTGACTTTATTCAACCAAGGTCATACAGCTAATAAGTGGCAGAGTTCAGCCACGTTTAGATTCTTTTGGTTCCAAGGTCAGTGTCCCTGTCATTATACTACAGCTGCCTCTTTTTAGATGAGAGTCATATATTTTTCGAGAAGGTTTAGGTATGGATCAGATTCGACAGGGAATCATAGATTATATGATAGTTAAAAAGTTGATGTTAGTACTTTGATTACATGAAAAATATTTTACAGTGTGAGTTAAACACAATCCTCTGCAATTACTTAATTCCAAAAGTGCCACTTAATAAGCAGAATATGATTTTTGTTTGAACTCCTTATGCTTTTGTTATATAAGTGGACTTGCACGAGATTTAGGTCAGTTTTGGTTTTCTAGTTTATGTGAAAGTTTAGGCCAAAATTGGTCAATGAACTTTTCTTTTGCCAATTAACTTGAATTTGGAGTGTAGGGTTAGGGAAGGGTGTTTTCCTTTCATGGCTCTCCAATAAGGGAGGGAAAGTCTTTTGAGATGGTTTATTGATAGAATATTCTTTTCTGTCTTAATCCTTATAGCAACTCCTTAAAGTAAATGTAATCCTCATTTTACATTTGGGGAACTGACTCTTGGAGAGGTTATATACCTTGTTCAGGTCTACACAGAAAGTTGCATATTGTGGATTTAGACTTAGGTTTCTGACTCCAGTGCTCATTTTAACTGCTTTGCCTCCTTGTGCCTAATTGTGTAAAAGGGAAAGAAAAGGTAAGGGGAATTGTAGGGGGAGGCTTGGTTAGTTCTTTTCACATGTATACACCATTTTTATTTGGGTTGAGGGGCGACAGAGAAGAAGAAAGAAATAAAGGAAAATTTAGAAGCAGTTCACAGCTGCTAAAAAGTTGGGCAGGATTATCAATACCAAAAATGCTCCCCAAGAGTTCCGAATTCTTTAGCAGGTACTGAGATTTAACAACTTGGATATAATGCTTGTGAGAGAGAAAAATGCCAGTTAAGAGCTCAAGGAATAATTTCAGGTAGAGCTGTTTTCTAATTCTTTCTGTATCTAGAGGCAAAATAAGTTGACATAAGTTGCTTGGTAAACACTGGAATCAGAAATAAATAGAAGAGGACTATGTAATGTCTAGGAAGAAACTTTCTCTTCTAATTATGAGTCCCCTGTACTTATTGTCTCTTCCACCAAGCATATGGCCTGTTGGTTTTTTGTTTGTTTTTGGACAATGGCATCTGGAAAGTTCCATGTGGTCCAGGAGCAATAGTACACCATATTGAGTCTATTACCCTAGTAATTTTTGTAGTACCAGCAATTAGAAGAAGTAGAAACAGTTGTATTGTTTCATTTTTTTCATAGCATCATGTGCTATTTGTCATTTATAATTGAATTAAAATTATGTGACAATTATACTTTATCAGTGTATTTAAGCAATAGCTATTATTAGGAAGCTATTAAGGTGTTTCAATAAGCATTTTTAAAAATTTCTGAATTCAGCTCAGTGGCTGATATTGTTATTCCTTCATTTAGAAATGTTGTAATGGGAAAACTCATTTGAGATTTTTACCATCAAATACATTACACAGAGACACATATATGTATGTGCGTATATATTGTGAGTAGTTTTCAGGTAACACTTCATCTTGGGAAATTACTTACTACTTCATTTTAAATTCAAATGAATATTGGATCATTTACTTATGTTATGTAAATTGGGCTTAAAAATTCAGGGCCAGAAGATTAGAATATAGGCAAGTTTTTACTAAAACATTAAGGGCTGTTGACGCTTTTCTGTAAGATGGGTGTATCATTGACCTGAGAACTGATAATACAGCAAGTACTGGCAAAAATGCTGCTAGTGGACAAGATGTTTTTGCGCTTGTTATTAGTCAGGTCCCCAGCAGGAAACAGATGGCTCCCATAAAGGGATAATTGAAGAGAGCTTAATGAAGGTATGTGCAGGATTAAAATCAACAAGGATGGAGAAACACCCAGGGACCAGCAAGAAGGGAAACCGTATCACCTATAAGTCCGAAGGAGCAAGAGAGATCCCTTACCAGAATCTGGTGAGAGCTGTAGTCATTGGAGAAGGGCCAGCCTCCTGGAGCTCTGGCTATATGAAGAGGACCATAGCTGCTATCAGACCCTTCTAATGAAGAGAGATGGGAGACCTGGTAGGGAGGAGGTCTTGGTCTTCTTCCTTTTCCTGCCCTCTGATCTGCTTGTGCTCCTTTCTGTTGAATCTGACTGGGAGCCAGAGGGCAAGGGAGCCTAGGCTAGGCCATACTGTCTGTGGATGTTGGCCTCCTAGTTTACAGCAGGGTAGAAAGGACAGAGTAGAGAGAAAGGTAGATCTGGAGAGGAAATGGAGAACATTCAGCACAGTGTTTAATTCTTAAATTTTTTTTTTTTTTTAAATTTGAAACAAGTCTTCCAGTTCTTTGTACAGAATAGTCTAAGAAAACAGCTTTCTAAAAAGTTGGGTTTTGTCAAAATAGCATTTAAAAATGTTTTTAAAACTTGTTTATTTAGAGTAATATAAATTTATATAAATTTTATAAGCTGGTGGTCAAATTCATCCTTCTTTTTTACTGTCTCAATTCTTTATTCATTTAAGAAATGTTAATTTTCTGTTATATGTCAGCCAGTCAGATTGAATAACAAGGTAGTCTCTGCTCGCCAGGAGCTCATTATCCAGAGTTGACTTGCTCTCAGGAAATATACAGAGTGAGTCACTCTGTTCTCTTATAAGTAGCAGGTGAGAGTAGAGTAGCAAGTATTATAATGGATATATAGAAGTGCTATTGAGAGTTCTGAAAAAGTTCATCGAATTCACCGTAGGACTGTGGGAGTGTCAGAAGGTATTTCTAAGAGGATGTATATGGAAGGCAAATAGGTTGGAGGGAGGGGCACGTAAAGAGTTTTCCAGGGAGAGAGAGAAGCATGCCATGAAAATGGGGAAATTAAAGAATATGGTATATTTGGGCAACTGCAAGAAAGTTGTTATGGCTGGATGCGCTATAGAGATTAAGTTTGGCAAGTTAAACAGGAACTATTTCAAGAATGTCCTTGAATGAGAGTTTCATCTGGGACAAATTGATAAGAAATGTTAAGCAGAAAAGTGACATCATCTGAGGTGCCTTTTAGAAGAATCATGTTGGAAGCAACATGGAGGGTGGGATAAAGAGAGAGACTGATACATTACGAAGCTATTGGGATAGGTAAGCTGCTGTAATAATAGCTGTTTATGTTCTCATTTTCAACACCACTGGCAGTGCAGTGAATATTTTAGATGTAGAACAGACAGGATTTGGTGGCCTAAATATGAAAAATCAAGATTTTTTCAATGGCTGTAATTGTGGATAAAAGTTTCAGTCATAGACTTTGAGGGAATAGAGGAGGGAATACCAAAAAATAGGTAGGCTTAAGGCAGAAGATGATGAGCTCAGTTTCAGGTACCATTCAGACAAAGATGGAATAGTTTGGGAGGAATTGGATAAATGGTTCTTGACCTCAGAGAAGTCTAGACTGGAGATGCAGAATTAAGAGAGGATAGGGAAAGAGGAGTAACATTTTATAAGCATTAAGTTGCCTGTGTTTCGGTCATAATGCCAGGAACTTTATATATTTTATTTTATTTTCTTCCCTATAGTGCTATGAAGTATGTATGCATACTCTCTATGTTGCAGATGAGGAGTCTTAAGTCTTTTAAGAGGATAAGTAATTTAGCCAGAATTCATGTCAGAGCTGGAATAAGAACTCAGGTTAACTTGTTCTTTCTCCCTTTAAAAAAATGACTATTGAAATATGATATTCATTCAGAAAACTTCACATCAGTGTGTAGCTTGATGAATTTTCACAAACTGAACTCATCAATGTAAACATTATCAGGAAAAAACATCAGCATTCCAGAAGCTTCTCACATAGCTCTCCCCCCCCCACTTGATAAAGCACAGGTTAGTTTGCCAATTTCTGCCTCTTATATGGCCCACTTTCTTTGCATTCTATATCATTTGAAGCCGTGAGATGGTAGTGAAGCTATTTTTCATGGGTATGTTTGGGGAGGGGGAATATGTGAAGAGATCAAAGATGGAACTGGGGAACATTTAAGGTGTAGATTTGGGATCGAGACTGAAAAGGGACATGAGAGATGTGAACAAACCTGTAAGGAATTGCCATGACAGAAGTCAAGGAAGGGGCATTTAGAGAGTGGAGGTGTGATTTACCATGCCGGATGTAGTAAAATGAACGAGGAGGTTAGTCTGAAAAATGGCCCCTGGTTCTTTAAATTAAGGCATCATCTGTGACCTGAGGGAGAAAAGTGTCGGTGGAATGACTGAACCCAAGCTAGAATGCTGTGGTTTGAGGAGTGACTATAGGTGAGGGAGTGGAGACATCAAATGTGGACAACATCCACTTGAGAAAGGAAGGATAGAAGACTAGAAGGGGTTATAGATTTTTTTATTTGGGGGATTTTGCGGGGGACTCAGTATGGGGACACTGGTTTTATCAGTCAGTAAAAAGGTTTTGTCAACTGCTTTGGACTATTTTCTTTTAAAGGATGACCATATCTGAATGCCATCAGGGACGTAGAAGGGAAAAGGAAGTAGGTAAAGTGGTTTTAGCTTTAGTATGTAGGCTTTGAAGATGAGTGGGGGTATGTGAATTTTTAAAAGTGATTTTTAGGATGGGGTCAGATGCTTTGGTGGGGTTACAATTGCTTGCTTTTGTAAACTGATTTTTAAAAGACTTTTTGAATCTTAGGAGAAAATTATTAAAATAGAGGGATCATTTCCACATGATCACTGGGAAATGATTGTGGTAGAGTTAAGAAAATTAAATTAATGTTTCCTCCTGTGGCTATCAATCTCCAGGCATCTAGCCTTTAAAGCAGAAATTTGTGGGAAAAAATAGATTTTTAAAATCTTCCCTTGTTTGCAAATGCCAACCCTTTCCTATACAGTATCTCTAATTTTCTTTTCTATTTTTTAAATTCATAGAAGGTCCAAATGAGAATACTTGAGTAAAACCTCTATTTACAGGCACAAATTGAGTTAATTTGATTAGTTTACTAGTTCTTCAGAAGTGCTTTTTATTATTTAAGTAGTAAATATTCATAGTAGAAAAATTAGAAAATATAGATAAGCATTTAGACTTTTATCTATATCCATAAATGCATGGAAAATTTTTGATATTATTTAATAAGAAAAGCATCAAAGTCACTTTACCCAAAAGCACCCTTTTAAATCAGAGGGAGGCAGGCAACAAAAAGATAACAGTTGTGGGCATTTATTATTTTCCAAGTTCCCAATAAATCCCTCCCTCAAAAATAAAAGTTAGAAAAAAAAAATTTTTATATTTATTTTATTTAACTCATTAAATACTTATCAAGAACCTGCTCTGTGCCATGCACTGTACAGGGCAGTGGAGATATAACAGTGAACCCTGCCAGAGACGTAAACAGGGCTTTTGGAATGGGGAACAGTTTGTGCTTGAGAGAAGTCCAGAAGTGAGAGAGAGAGAAACAAAGTTCAGTAGTGCTGTAGTATGTGTGTGTTTGGGTGAGGGTGCAGAGATAAGCAATGGCTAGTTCTTGGAAGCCAGGATAAGAATTCTGGTTTCATCCTGAGGTCAGTGGAATCCTTTAATAAGGTGTTTAAGCAGGGAAGTGACTTGATCAGAGTTCAATTTCTACCATTCTGAAAAGAGGAAACAAATAATATGAGGTGTTAAAAAATAACAATTCTGTTTTACCCAGATATAATAAAGCACAGATGAATTTATAAATGGTTTTTGTTGTTTGTAACTGGGCAAGTTTAAGCTCAGAAGAAAGTAAATGGTAGATAGACAAAGTATGGTTTATTGTTGATATTCTATTTTTATCTAATATTCCTTATGATAATATTTATCATATTTATCAGTTTATCCCTGCCAAATAGTGAAGTTTACAAAGTATTATATGAATTATCAGTTGTAAACACTGATTTCTTACCAAAAATTATTTTGTTATTTAAAAGTATATTTAAAATTAAAATTTAAAGGTGTAATATATCATTAATAGTTTATTTACTTTTGCATGAATCTCATGACTAACTTTCAAATAAAACTGACAGAATTAGGGAAGATATTTGTTTTTTGTTATAGAGTTATAAATGATGCAATAAATGAATTTTTATCAATATGTATTTAATATTATTTGCAACATCCAGCCTGAGATAAATTAACTAAAGTTTACAACTATTGCTGTTCTAAGCAAAATTCGTTAAGTACTTTCATTTGATCATTAATTTAGCATGCTTATATTCATTTAAAATCAACAATGAGGAGCATATGCTGGTCAATTTGATTTTTCTCTTGGGAACGTGAGTAAATTGGCATTTATTTGAAGAATCTTCTTAGAAGGGCAATGGTCTTGGTAATGTAAAATAACTGTAATATAACCAATTATTGATAGGCGGGGTGGTGATGACTGGCTTAAATAAGAGTATAACATGCCATCTCTAAATGTACTTCCTTTTAAATATTCCTTAAATATAGAAAAATATTGCTACTTAATAAATTTGTGAGGTTTTATAAGTTAATTTTCTTTTGCTGATTGCCTATTAGCATATGGTGAATGTTAGGAATTTATGTTCTGGATATTCTTTCTTTCTTATCCGCGACACCGTTTTCACGGACCCAGGTCCTGACCGGCAACTGACCGGCAATATATGGCAACTTATTTTGCAAAATAAGTGAGATTTGAAATATACAAGAATTGTGTATGCATTACAGTCCTCTGTTGTCATTTAGAATAGAGCTAAGAGAAGGATATATTTGTGAGAAACTGCAAACTAAAACCAAGCTGAAAAGAAATCTTATTAGTTTTGCTAGCCCTTTAAGATATTAAAGATTTCTTAGAGATACTTTGTTACATTTTTTATTTCATTTTTTTGTTATTTTTTGTTAATATGGAAGGAATACAATGACTTAAAGAGCAATGGCCTTTTTATCTGTATATTTAAGAACTTATAAGAGGCAAAGAAACAGGTATAGGTTGATAGTACACTTCCATATCATCTACCAATTCAACTGAGTAATTTTAGCCCCAATAAAACAAAGGTGCTTGACTCCTGATTCTAATCAGGAAATGTCATCCATTTGTCTGTTTACTTTAAACAAATAGGTATTTATGGTACAGCTTTCACATTTTTAATGGTCTCTGTAGTTATATTGTTTTTTTCAGATAATTGGAAAAGGCTGATAATGCGTCCCAAAATTTCAGACTTCTCCTTTGACAAGGCAGAAACTATATTTGTTATCTTTTCAAATCCGTGGAAATTTGATTATTTGAATTAAGTGCTATTTAGTATTCAGGGCCCTATTCAGATAAAAATAGACACTGTGAGTGAGGCTTCTCGGAGATCTTTGTTTCCTAAATTATATTGCTATAGGCACTATACTGTTTTGGGAAGGAAAGTATATACTGTCTAATTGTGGCGTTAGGTCAAATCAAGGTGAGTTATATAGGAAGGAGAAAGGAATCAATAAAATAAAGGGTTAATAATTTCTTAGATTTCATAAAAAAAGTTGGAAGATTGAAAAGGGTAATTCTTAGACCTGTTTGATTTTAAATAATCCAATTTAGGTAGATTATAATAAATCTATTCACATTTTGTGAAATATCTACTTTACTCATGAAAATGCTTCAGGTTTAAGAATAGTGCATGTCTCCTGCAGGGCTGTGATGGGGGTGGGTGGGTTCTGATCCTTCTCTTCCAGTTGTTGATGTACTGAGTACTGATAGGAATCCCCATAACCCTGTCTCAGTGACTAAGAGAAACTCATTCTTCTGTTGTTTGAAAGTCATGGGAGTCCTCTCTATTCCTTCTTGTTGACTTCCATGTTATACTGTCCATTCAATGGAATCCTGAAATTGCTGGGGGCTTCATTTTTTTTTTCCTTTCTGTTTATGACTGATAGTATTGCATCTTGTTGATTGACACAAGATGAGCATAAGAAGACCCTTATCTGTTAGTTTGGGGATTCTGGGGATGTTTATTTTGCTTGAAAAAGAAACCTGCCATATTTAACTAGTCTCTTAGAATATTTTAGAATTTAAATCTTTTGAAATTAACCAAGTTGGAGGATTTTGGCACTTTGAATTACTTTTTGAGACTTCTTTCCTTACAGTAAAGAGAGATGTTAGTTTTTAAACTTTTTAAAATGCAGAAGTTCAATGTTTCTTGAATTTGTTTAATTGTGTAAAATGATAAGAGATCACTTGCGATTGGGTCTCTTGTGGAGGCTAAAATAGCTGAAGGGTAGGAGGTGCCCTTTTTTGTTGTTGTTGTTGTTGACTAGAAAGTGCATAAAATACTCTATTTTAGTGATAGGTGCATCTGCACAGAAATCAGTTTTACTTGTAGTCTGAGTTCCTTCTATATGTACCCACTTAAAGTAACCAGGCCACAGGCATTATAACTACATATAAAAGCAGCATTCATATTGCTTGTTTTGCTTTTATTTATTTGCCTATATAATTTAGTTTACCTGTAAAAAGGGAAGTTCTTATAAAAAGCAACAAAACCGGAAAAACAAGCAAATTGTCACCTCTATTCTGGTAGATTATGATTCAGAGATTAATTTGAAAATTAAGTTTGAGAGATTCCATTTACTCTCAGTAGAATTTTGATAGAAATTTGAACATATAAAAGCAAAACTATGAAAGCATTATTTACAAGATGCTAAGAGTAAATTTACAAGTGCATTGGTGCTACTATTTTTTGGATATATTGGATCCCAGGCTGTATATTATTACTACTCTGTTTTATAAAACCACTAATTTTCTGTACATATTTCTGTTGAACTATTTATCTGTACTATGGGTCATGGATTACCACTTTTACCATTTTATTTTGAAAAGAGATGAATTATAATTTTCATATTTCAAAATTGAGGAAAAACAATGAAAAAATAATTGAAGGACCAGATGGTTCAACATCATTTGCCATTTTTACTTATTTTAATTCAATAAAATTAATAATAATTTGAATAAATTTACATTAAATATGTTTTTCTACTTTTGATGTTGATGTAGCATTTTAAGGATTACTAATAAGACTTTCTAATTCATATAGGTAGATAATATTAGAGCCATCTTATGAAGCCAGTTTTAAGGATTTGAGATCCAATGTCCTAACAGTGTTGAAAAAGCAAGTTTTTGTTCTTCTGACGTGATATTTGAAATGATAGAACTATTAATTTCTCTGTTTAAGTTAATATTGCTATACAAGAAAAATCAACATTGAATTTTATCATATCTTCCCAAGTTATATACAACAGGGAAAGAAGCAAAGTTTTGGATATTATCCCTCTCAAGGAATCTACAAATGGTTTGTTGTTCTTAAGGGAAAGAAAAAATGTATCTTCTAACTTGGATGATGACCTCTTCTATAAATGTGTTAAAAGCTGGAATTTGAAAAAAATCATATTATTTAAATCCTAACCATTTGGATAAGGTAGTTGACTTTCTATTTTCTAAGGTTCTTTACTGGAACACTTGAAGTGGATGAGCTTTTTTGCCTGAAGCTTATTAAGGCAGCCAGGAAATCTTTTTCCCTTACTTGGCATCATAAGTAAAGATAGTTTTCCATATCATATTGCCAAAAGTTCATTTGGCTTGGCAATTGCATGGACTGTTTTGTGATTGCTTCTTGAGGGCAGTAATTCTAATCCATGAAAATATTAGTCATTATTCTTTGAATCCAAGGTCATCTAAAAATGATAAAAGGTTAATGTATAATTTCTTAATGAACTTTTATCATATTTGAATGACCAAAAGAACATAAGGATGCTAAGCTGAGTACTTCATTCGTCATCTTACAGTCCTGAAGAGGTAGATGTTGTACTCTATTTTATGGATAAGGAATCTGAAGTAAAAGCAGTTAGAAGCTTAAGGTTTTACCTTTTGTTATTTGAATTCATATTTGAAACCAGGTGTTTCTATTAAACATTAAAATTGTACGAGAAACAATTTTCATTTTGTTTACTTTAAAAGTAAATTTTAGTGAAGCATAATAGGAGGTAATATGTTCATCACTTTGGCTGATCTTTCACCCAAAATGAAACTGCTTAAATTTTACCACTTAAGAGGAACCTGAGTTTCAGTTTGGGTTTGGATTAAGCTATGAAAGTCTATTTTTCTTTCTTTACTATTAGAAGGTTGTATTTCTTTTATTTAAAAATTTTTTTATTTATTTACTTTTTATCCATTTAGCCCCCCCCCCCTTTGCTGTTTTTCTTTGGTGTCCATTCGTTGGGCAATTCTCTGTGTCTGTTTCCTGCCCTCTCCTCTCATCCTTCTTCTCCGGGATTCGATCCTGGGAACCTCCGATGTGGGAGGTGGCCATCTGTGCCACCTCAGTTCCTGTTTTTTTCAGCATGTCGTGTCTTGGCTCTCTCCTGTGTCTGACGGTACGCCCATGCACCTTCTGTATTTTTCTTTATTTTACCGGGAGGTCCCAGGGATTGAACCCAGGTCCCTCCATATGGGAAATGGACACCCAAACATTTGAGCCACATCCACCCCCTGTATTTCTTTTAAACATTTAGTCAATGATGGGAACTTAAAAGGAGTCCTGTCTTCAAGTTCTTTAAATATATATATTTTAAAAGGGAGAATCTAGTCTATTTGAAGATGGGCTAGTTCAGATTAATTAAACTAAGGGCAATACAGCCTAATTCAGTGATTTTTAAAAGTGAGCAAGTGTTGGGAAACCTATGGGAGTATATTATTTATATTTTTAACTCATTGATTTTTTTTTAAACTCAAGAAGTAATTAAAAAATAAACTTCATTGCTATTAAGCACCAAATTTAGCTTTTATTTGCACTTGGCTATATTATTGCATAGGATCTAAAATGTAGTAGGGAATCAATAAATGTGTTCATTCCATTAGAAGCCACAGTTACCAATTTGTAAATTGGCTTGACCATTTGCAAAGGTTAATTCCTGCTTTGGGGCCTTAATATTTCAATATTGTTTGGACATCAATCAAGCAACTGGAATATGTTTATTACAAAAGCAATAAAAGATGTAGTTTCTAGTTCACAATCCCCCCAACATTATAGCTTTTGATCTACACTACTCTTTTGTGTGGTAAGCATGTCAAATATTATATCCATTTTAATAAAATAGAGGTTGAGATTCAAGGCATTAAGTGGCTTGCACAATGTTATTTGGCTAATAAGTCATAATAAGGACTAGTACTGGAATCTTCTGACTCTTAGAGCAGTGTTTGTTCGACACTCATGTTTTCGAACTCTGTTCTAGAAAAAACTGAAGGAGGAGACATTGTCTGGGATATGGACCACTTTAGAGTAGCTCCATTATTAACATTTTAATTGAATGTGGTGCAAGAAATGTTTCATTTAACAAAAAAGATTCTGCTGCTTTTAATAGAACTTTGAAAATCGTTGTTGCTGTTTTGTTTTGGAATGGAAGTTTCAAATCAAATTATTAAATGTTAACTCTGTAAAGGAATGAGAAAAATGGTCTAATATTCCTGAAATACTTGTTGTGTTTACAGTATCTGTCTTATCATGTCACTCCCCATCACCTTTAGAATAAATTAAATAAATAAAAGTTGTACTCCTTTGGCCTGCAGGGTCCTGAATAATCTGGTCCTTGCCTAATTCCCCAGACACATTTCTTGCTATTTTTGCTCTTATTCACAATCCATATTCTCCATAGCCTTCTTTCAATTCTTGAATATGCTACCCCTTTCATACCTCAGGACTTCTGTACATGCATTTCTTTTGCCAGTGCTTTACTTCCCAGCCCTTTCCATGACTAACTCCTTTTTCATCCATCAGATCTCACCATTCTAAAGTGGATCCTTCCTTATTCTCTATCTAGCACCTTATTTGTTTCTTTCATGTCCTGCAACACAAAGTGAAATTATTTAATGATTGATAGACTCTTAACTCCATGAGTGCAGGGACCATGTCTCTCTCATTCATCATTGAATCTGTAGTCACATTGCACACAGTTGGCCATCAGTAAATATTTACTGAATGAGTGAATGTTGAATGAATAATGAATTATCGAGAGATGGTTAATTTATATTCACTGTCCCCTGAGAAAAATCTCAAAAGTATATACATTTGATGATTTCCATAAAAAATGATTTTAATTGTTTCAGTGTGTAATAGTGGTTGGAGTAGTTATAGCCATGGTTTAAAGAATGCTGTAACAGATTCTTTACATGTGATTTCTTTAATGCTAACAACAGTTTTGTGGCTTAATACTATATTGCCACTTTACTGATGATAAAATAGACTTAAGTTCATTGACACTTGCTCAAAGCCACTTAGTAAGTGGAAGAACTGAGATTTGAACTTAGGTCTATCTGTAACTCAAGCCTGCGCTGTTTTCACTCTACTTTGTTGCTTCCTAAATTAAAGCTAAAGATGTCTGGGAAATTTGTTTCTGAAGAACACTTCCTTTCCCAATGATGCTGGATAAATGAGGTGTTACTGTAATAAGGTGCTAATTGAATGGCTCAGAGAGAAAGTGCAAAGGAAATTAAAGAAGGAAAAGGTGTGCACTGAAGTCATTAGGGAAGCTTCTTGGGGTAGCTGTGGGACTTTAGTTCATTCAATTAATGCTATGGAAGTTTTGTCAGTACTTGACCTTGTAGGATGTATGAGGTAAGTTGTGAGAAAGGAAAGGGTATTCCAGTTTGGAGAAAGCACTTAGAAGCTTGGAGGTGTTTTCGTTATACTGAAAGGAATAAGGAGGCTTAGTGTGACTGGAAGAGAGGATTCATATTGGGGAAAAGTGATATTTGTTGAAAAAGTGTATGAAGATGATTGGGGAGGGGGTGTATTTACGCTACAGAATTTAACTTTTTTGGTGGTTGCCAAAAGGGGTGGCTTGTGGGTAAAATAATATTTTAGGAAGTTTAATCTGGAAGCAGTGTTTAAATTAGAACAGTGCCACATTGGTAGCATACTGCTACTCACTATGAGTGAGTAGTGCCACTGTGAGTGGCAGTTCTTTTCCTGGGTTTGAATTCCACTTCTTCCATTTGCTGGTTTGTGAGCTTAGAATATTGTTTTGCTTACTTTACTTCCATTTCTGCTCTCTGAAATGGGAATTGAACCATAGTACCTTTTGTTAATCCCAGAGATTCTGATTCAGTGGGTCTAAGGTGGGAGACAGGAATCTACCTCTTAAATCTAATTTAGTTCATTCTCTTCTGTGATCCCAGAGCATTTTGTATTTGCTTAAATTGTTTCTTTTTGACCTCAGGTGCAAAAAGTCAAATTAATCAGACTTATAATGGTACAACATCAGGTTTGGCAAGTACAAGGCTCCTCTCTTGTTTTATTAAAAATATTTCTCACTCCCAGTCCCCATTCTTATTCTGTGCCTTCCATAGACATCCATATTAATATTTTTGGATATGTATGTATCTTTAAAAAGTATATGATAGTACTTTATGCCCATATTTATTTTAAATTTATGTAAAAGGCATTGTGCTATAGGTCTGTTTTTTTTTTCCCACTCATCAGTAAAAATGTTCTTTATGATAGAAAACTTTAAACATAAACAAAAGCAGAGAGAGGAGTATAATTGTCTCTGCATTAGTCAGCCAAAGAAGTGCTGATGCAAAGTACCAGGAATCTGTTGGTTTTTATAAATGGCATTTATTTGGGGTAGAGGCTTACAGTCACAAGGCCCTAAAGAGTCCAACTCAAGGTACCATAAGAGGTACTTTCTCACCCAAAGTCATTGGCCACGTGTTGAAGCAAGATGGTGGGCGATATCTGTGAGGATTCAGCCTGCCTTCTTCCTCTTAAGGCTCCGTGGTCCCAGCTTCTTCTGATCTCCGCTGTAGGCTGGCATAAGGCTTGGCTCTCTCCCCAAGACTTGTTTGTTTCTGGGCTCATCTGCTCTGGTCTCTTCACAAGGTCAGCTGTAGACTATCAGGCTCCTTGCTCTTCCCGGGGCCTTGGCCTATCTAATGAGCTGTCTTTCTTCCTCTATGTTCTTCTCTGTGTTTCTACTTCTGTGTGAGAGTCTGTTTTGTCAGCCCACCAAGAGGGCAGGGACTCAACAATGAGTTGCACTCTAATGACATGGTTGAATCAAAGCCGTAATCTTAACATAATTTAATCACAATCTAATTGAATCTAATACAATCAAAGGGTTATCACACCCAGAGGATCTGACCAGTTTACAAACATAATCAATATCTCTTCTTTGGAATTCATAAATAATGTCAAACTGCCACAGTCTCCCCCGTATCCATCGTTGAGCAACAACAGTTAGAAATATTTTTAACTACTCCTTTCCCTGGTGCACACCCCTCACCACAGCTCCACCTCTAAAAACTGTATTATTTTGAAGCAAATCCAAGGCATGTTTTTTTTTTTTTTTTGGTAAATATTTCTGTATTCAATATTTAAAAAAAAAATCTATCCATTCGGTTCTCTGCATATCTGTTTCATAACTTGGCATATACATATGCCATATCTTATTATCTGTTCCTTTGGTGATGGTCAACCTAGTTTACGCAAACAACTCTGAGATTTTCATTTTTATAAGTGTCCTCTTATGGACTTTAGGGAGAATTCTGGTTTTCCAAGTGGGATCTCTGTGTTATAGTGTATACACATAATTCATTTCACTAAGTACTGTCGGATTACTTTCCAAAATGGCTGTACCACTTTACACTCTCACTAGCAGTACATGAGGGTTCCCATTCCCTGTATTTCCACTGACATTGTTTTATCTGACATTATATTTTTACCAGTCTGATTTTTGTAATGTGGTATATAATTATTTAAATTTTAATTTCTCTGATTTTTAGTCAGGTTGGTTCTTTCTTCATAAATTGTTTTCTATTCTTTAAAGCCTCTCTTTCTTGCTGTTTCTTATGCTTAGAAAACTTTTCCCCCTTATTCACATGGTTTGCTCGTTTCATTCAGATCTCTGCTTATCATGCCACCTCTCCAGACTTTCTCTGACCACTTTGTCTAAAAGAGTATCCCCATCACTTTCTTTGTGTCCTTCTTTATTTTTCTTCAGACTGTTTATCACAACAAAACCTATTATATTATATTATATTATATTATATTATATTATATTATATTATATTATATTATATT
>JAKSZT010053785.1:2866015-2911254 GCA_026826555.1 Tolypeutes matacus
TTATATTATATTATATTATATTATATTATATTATATTATATTATATTTTTATTTGCTTATTTTCCCTGCTTAAATTCCTTGGAGGCAAGGATCTTATCTGTCTGGTTCACACCTGTATCCTTAGCACCTAAAAAAGTAGGTCCTCAATAAATATTTGTTGAATAAATGAATGTGAGTTGGCTATATATCCTTTGCCCATCTATTCAGCAGTTTTCTTGGATTTTCTAGACATAATTACTTGTTGATTTTAGACAATGTAATATAATCTATTCATTTCATCTATGGCTCCTTTGAAAAGGAATCCTTTGTTTTCAGGTGGTTAAATCATCACTATAAAGAAATCAACCCATTATTGTTTGTGTTGTTGGGGTCTGAAGAAATCCTTTTCTACCCTGATATCACAGATCCCCCTACGTTTTCTTCTGCTTGCTTTAGAGTTTTATATTTTACATTTAGGTCTATTGCTCACACCTTCATGCAGGGTGTGAGGTATAGTGTCTGATTTTATTTTTCTCCCTGTAGAGGAATCTGCAAGCAATCTGTACTTTGCCTGCTGATCTGTAGTACACCCTTACCATATAGGTGTTCTTCCTCATGTTTCATTGCTCAGTTTTTTTATTTCCGCTGGTATCACAATGTTTTTATTACAGTATTTTGTACTAATGCCCTAGGAGGGCATGCCCTAGTAGGACAAATATTCTCACTTTACTCTTCTTTTTCAAAATTTACTTAGCAACATTCACAACAGCAACAAAAATGATCAAGTAACTAACCTAAAAAAGAATGCACAAGACCATTATGGAGGAATTTAAAAACTCTCTTAAAGGACATAAAAGAAGACATGACTAATAGGAGAGAAATGCCATGGGATGACTTAATGTTATAAAGATGTCAGTTCTCCCCAAATTAATCCATAAATTCAATGCAACTGCAATCAAAATTTCAGAAAGATTTTTTTTGTGGACCTCAACATACTTATTCTAAAATTTATTTGGAATTTACTGAGAATATATGTCAATTTCTGAAATGTATACTTTCATAGTACTTTTTATATTGTGTGTGTGTGTGTTTTTTAAGTGACAGTTTTTGTGTTCTCATGGATGGGCAGTTGATTGGAGGCAGCAGTGAAGAGGGAAGAGAGCATCAGACATAAGTATTTGATTAGAAATGATAGAAATGGTGGTGGTGGCAGCAAGTTTCACTCACAGCAGGGAAGCATAGAAAAGATAGAAGATGGAAGACTGAGGGGTTGTTGGAAAAATAGATACTTCTTCCTCAACTCTGGGAAAATGTGTGTGGTAAGAACTGCACAAAGACTCACCTATACTATCCCTCAAAATACTGCCTTTGCCTATGCTATGCTATGCTATGCTATGCTATGCTATGCTATGCTATGCTATGCTATGCTATGCTATGCTAATGACATTTATCATGTCTAGTCCAACAGTCTATATGGAATAATTACTGTTTGCAGTATAGTATCTATAGCACTATCTCTAAAATGTGGCTCAATAAATGATACTCATAAATGATGACGACCCTGAGTAATCAGGAAGAACTTTAAATATATTCTTGATATGTTTAAAATGTCAGGGAAATGGGTACTGGAAAGTTTCAGTAAAAATCAGTTAAAGTAAAAATATACATGCACTTGGTGTTAATGCTCATCCATTTAGAAAACAAGGACCTCCAGAGCTACTTGTTCCTTGAATTTTCTTAGAGTCTTCATCTACTTATGTGTATACACAAGTCACCTTTTTGTCCATTCTGTGGTGTTGGTTTTTATGCAGATTTAAAAGGAAGAGACCTAATGTGTGTTATATTTTGCCAAACCCTTTATTTACATTGACACACTTAACACTTATAAACCCTTTGAGGTAGGTCCCATCAACACCCTAAAATGAGGAAGCAAATGTTTAGAGAAGTAAAATACCTGCTAAAGGTTCTGTCGCTAGTGACTAGGATTGTTTCTCTATTGTAGTAATTTTAGGATCTCCATTTGCTAGCTGTTATCTCAGTGTGTCCAGGTTAGTTAAAATAATTACTACTTTAAGAATAATACACCAACTCTGCTTGTATACCTCTTAGGTAAATTAGGTAAGCTCCTTCTAATTTTAATGTTTAAAAAGATGTATTAGGGCTCTCTAGGCAAACAGAACCAACAGGAGATACATATATCTCATACATAAACATATTATATTTTTTTTAATTAATTTTTTTCATTTTGTTTTTTTGTTATATATTGTATTTATATATGAGATTTTTTATAGGAATTGGCTCATGTGACTGTGAGGATGGGCAAATCCACATTCTGTAGGGCAAATCGCAAGCTGGGAACGTTGATGAAGTTTTCTATGAATTCCCCCAGGAGAAGCTGGCTGGGTGAAGTTAAGATGGAAATTTTGCCTCTGACTGCTGAGATCATTACTTTTCCTTTTAAGGCCTTCAGCTGATTGGACATTGGACGAGAAGCCTCTCATAGTTGAAGGCAGACTCCTCAGTTGATTGTAGATGTAATCAGCCATAGATGCAATCAACTTACTGATGATTGAAATCCATGAAATATCCTCACAGCAATAATCAGGCCAGTGCTTGCTTGACCAAACAACTGGACACCATAACCTGGCCAAGTTGACGCATGAACTTAACCATCACAAAGGGTTTGGAGATGACTGAAGGAAGGATGTTTTCTATGTCCTCAGCCTTCCCTTTTCTACTCTTATTTCTCCTTTCTCTCTCTCTAGGAGGGTGTGCCATTCTGGTAAAAAAAAAAAAAAAAAAAAAAAAAAGTTCTATTGTTATTAAAAAGGAGAAGGGTAGTCCCTCTAGTCCAGAATATCCAAGAAATAGAAATTCAAGGGACGGGGTTAGAATTGTTCTCTTGGCCTTGATATTGAGGAATGAAGTCATGAGGAGAGTAAGAAGGCAGGCCTTGAGTTGGAAAGCAAGGAACTCGCAGTGTGCCTGTATTTCATTTTTGGAGGGCTGTAGTATAATTATCTTAGCTATCTTTCAGACAAGGGCTTTATGCTATGGGTGCGTGCTAAGTCTAGAAAGATGCTAATAATTATACCATGTAAGCCAGGCTACTTTATATTCTTTTTATTGTTTCCCTTTTATTTCCTACTAATATTTAGTAAAGCCTTTTTGAAAATTCTAATGAATAATATATGGCTTGGCATATAGCAGATGTGTAGTAGAGGGAAGGAAGGGTTTTTGTCTGTATTCTGACTATAATTTAAATGAGGATCAAGGTGCCCTGATGGAGGATTATAGGGGTGGAGCAGCAGGAAAAGTATAAAAACCTTAATAAGGAGGTAATATCCATGGCGATAGAGTCATATTTTGTTGGTCAAATTGCCCATCTCCCATCATTGGACCTTGGAAATTTTTTGTTTCAATTTACTAAGGAATTTGATTGCTTACAATGACATGGATGGAAAGAGGAAACACAATGTCATGTCTGTGATCTCATAATCTATTAGAGAGCACCATTGTTTTAGAGACTTTGACTTTAGGCTTTTAATTTGCACCAGGACAGTAAACATTTGACTGCCAGTTTTCTAAAAGACTTGATGACAACTGTATTAGTCAGCCAAAAAGAGGTGCTGATGAAATGTACCAGAAATCTGTTGGCTTTTATAAAGGGTATTTATTTGGTGTAAAAGCTTATAGTTACAAGGCTCTAAAGAGTCTAACTCAAGTTTGGTTTCTCACCAAAGTCTGTTGCCATGTGTTGAAGCAAGATGGCAGGCGGCCTCTGGTCTCTCGGGCCTTAGCTGCTCAGCTGCTCTGTTCTCTTCAGCTGCAAACTATCAGATGAATGGCTCATCTCTCCCCGGGGCCGCAGGATCAAAGTTCTCTCCTCTACTGTATATGGAGCTCTCTCTCTTCCTCTTGTGTATGTTCTGTGTGTCTTGAGTGAGTGTCTATTTATATAGCCAACCAAGGAGATGAGGACTTAAACTGAACTACACCCTACTGACTTGGTTGAATCAAAGCTCTAATCTTAACATAATTTAATCAAAGTCATTTCAGCTGAATCTAATACAATTAAAGGGGACCATGCTCAAGGGAACAGACCAGTTTACAAACATAATCTCTCTTTTTGGAATGCATAAATGATCCCAAACTGCCACACTCCACCCTGTGAATTCCAAAAAGACATTACAATATTTAAAAAACCTTAAATCCTTTCAGTTAACAATGCTAAGTACAAAATCACATCACAGTTATTTATAGAAATACAGTTTGTCTTAGGGCAAAGTCCCCTCTGGCTGTATACTTGTGAAACTTACAAAACAATTTATCTGCTTCCAATATACAAAGGGACAGACAGGATAAACAGTTGCATTACCATAAGGAGAATTTGGGAGGGAAGCATGAGTCACTGGTCCCCAACAGCTCTGAAAACCTGTGGCGCATACTACATTAGATTCCAAAGTCAGAGAGTCATTCTCAAGATGATGGTTTCTTCTCCTCCTTGAGGCCTCATGGGGGCCCACACTTAACACAGGTTTGCCCAACAGCCATTTCCTTGGTTCCACCCTCATCAAGCATCTGGGTGGTGACTGAATTCCAGACCTCAACCTCCAAGGACATTGGGGTGATGGCCACTCGTTCCCCAATCTCTGGGGTACAGTTTCATCCCCCTTAGTACAGTGAGGTGGTGGCAACATTCTCCCTAATCTCTGGTTTACAGGCCCAATCAGTGAGTTGGCCACCTGGCCTTCCCTAATCTATGGGCGAATGGCTCATCTCTCCCTGGGGTCGTAGGGTAAAAGTCTCTCCTCTGCAGTGTCTGTGGAGCTCTCTCCACGCCCAGAGGAATAGACCAGTTTACAAACATAATCTTTCTTTTTGGAATTCATAAATAATCTCAAACTGCCACAGCAGCCTAGTTTTGTTTTTAGTTTCCATGTTCACTAGATAATAAATTGCCTAAAAGTTGTATTTCTGTTACAGCTTTTTAGCATCATAAAAAAACACAAATCTTTGGTTTGTGTTTAGGACTTGCTTGGAAATTTCTGTTTCTTGGACTTTGCTAAGTGTATGAACTGGTTTGTGATCTTTTTGTTCGGGTGCTTTATTCTGTGTCAATCCTAAATTACTGCCTTGAGTATTTTACTTTTTTAATAGAGAAATTGTGGACGTACAGAAAAATTATGCATAAAATACAGGTTCACATATACCACACTATTATTAACACCTTGCATTGGTGTGGTATATTTGTTACAATTGATGAAAGCACATTTTTATAATTGTACTATTAAATGTAGTCCATAGTTTACCTTAGAGTTTACTATTTGTGTTATTCAGTCCCATAGATTAAAAAAAAAAATTATTCAGTAACATATATACAACCTAAAATTTCCTCTTTTAACCACATTCAAATATATAATACAGTGCTGTTAATTACGTTTACAATGTTGGGCTGCCATCACCACTATCCTTTACAAAAACTTTTCCATCATCCCAAATAGAAACTATACTAATTAAACATTAACTCCCCATTCCCTATCCCCATCCTGGCTCCTGGTAACCTAGAATACAAATTTGCTTACTCTATTTCACATCAGTGAGATCATACAATATTTGTCTTTTTGTAGCTACCTTATTTTACTTAGCATGTTATCCTCCAGATTCATCCATGTTGTCACAGCTATCAGGATTTCATTTCTTTTTATGGCTAAATATTATTGCATTGTGTTTAGATACCACATTTGTTTATACATTCATTGGTTGATGAACTCTTTTGGCAATTGTGAATAATGCTGCCATGACCATTGATGTGCAAATATCTGTTCAAGTCCCTGCTTTCAATTCTTTGGCTAAATACCTAGAAGTAGGATTATTGAGTCATATGGTAATTCTGTTCTTAACTTTCTGAGGAACTGCCAAACTGTGTTCCACAGTGGCTGCACCATTTTAACTTCCTACCAACAATGATTGAGTATTCCTATTTCTTCAAATCCACTCCAACACTTGTCATTTTCCATTTTTAATATAGTGACCATTTTAATGGGTATGAAATGGTACCTCATTGTAATGTGATTTGCATTTCCCTAATGGTTAATGACGTTTAGCATCTTTTCCTGTGGTTTTTGGTCCTTTGTATATCTTCTTTGGAGAAATATCTAATCAAGTCTTTTGCCCATTTTTAAATTGGGTTGTTTCTCTTTTTGTTGTTGAGTTGTAGCAGTTCTTTATATATTTTGGATATTAAATTCTTATTGTATATGTGGTTTACAATTATTTTCTCACATTGTGTAGGTTGTTTTACTTTCATGATAAAGTCTTTTGATGCACAAAAGTTTTTAATTTTGTTGAGGTCCCATTTCTCTGTGTTTTCTTTTGCTTCTTGTGCTTTGGACATGAAGTCTAAGAAACCATTGCTTAACACAAGGTCCTGAAGATAGTACCCTACATTTTCTTCTAGGAGTTTTATAGTTCTGGTTTATAGGTCTTTGACCCATTTTGAGTGGATTTTTGTATATGGTGTGAAGTAGGTATTGACCTTCATTCTTTTGCATTCTTTTGCAGTTTTTCCAGCACCATTTGATGAAGAGAATATTCTTTCCCAATTCATTGTTCTTTGCCCTCTTATCAAAAATCAGTTGACCATAAATTTGGTACTCTCAATTCAATTTCATTGGTCTATATGTCTGTCCTTGTGTCACTACCATACTGTTTTGATTACTGTGGCTTTGCAATAAGTTTTAAGATTGGGAAGTATGAGTCCTCCAACTTCATTTGTCTTTTTCTAGATGACTTTAGATATTTGGTGCCCCTTACCCTTCCATATAAATTTGATGATTGGCTTTTCCATTTCTGCAAAGAAGGTTGTTGGAATTTTGAATCTATAAGTTGCTTTGGGAAGGATTGACATCCTAACAATATTTAGTCTTCCATTCCATGAACATGGAATGTTCTTCCATTTATTTAAGTTTTCTTTGATTTCTTTTAGCTATGTTTTGTAGTTTTCTGTGTATAAGTCCTTCATATCCTTGATTAAACTTATTCCTGGATATTTGATTCTTTTAATTGCTATTGTAAATGTGATTAATTTCTTGATAGTTTTTTTCCAGTTGTTCATTATGAATGTACAGAAACACTACTGATTTTTGGGTGTTGATCTGTACCCTGCCACTTTGCTGAATTTATTTCATAGCTTTAGGAGCTTTGTTATGGATTTTTCAGCATTTTCTGTATAAAGTATCAAGTCATCTGAAAATGAGGAAAGCATTACTTCTTCCTTTCCAATTTGGATGCCTTTTAATTTTATTTGTCTTGCATAATTGCTCTGGCTAGAACTTCCAGTACAATATTTTTTTTTCTTTTTTACGATCATATAAGGAAGCATTTATTTGAGATTTAACATGAAATCATACAAATAAAATCTGTATAAAAACAAATCTACACAGAGGCATAACACAGATAGCAAAGGACAAAGTGAAAACAAAGAAAACAAATTGGCAGCTATATACAGTTGAACAGTTGTGTCTTGTACACTAGAAAGTCTTTTGCAAAATAATCAGATCAACAGAGGACCAATCTTCAAAGTTGTCTTGCAAGATGGATTATTTTAGCATTTCCTCCTCTTTTCTCCAATGTCCTCCTTTAGTATGATTGGTAATTGTTTTGGTGATTGCCACCCCCTCGAGATGCCTTGCCATTTGTTCTCTCTTGGCCACTGTAGTCTGTATATCCCTGTCCATATCCATAGCTTCCATAATTATAGCCAATATAATCATATCTGCCATAGCCATAGCCACTAGAGTTTTTTTTTAAAGATTTTATTTATTTATTCATCCATCCCCCCCTTGCTGCCTGTGCTCGCTGGGTCAGCCAACCACGCCACGTGGGTGGGCCCTGCCCTCACCAGGAGGCCCCAGGAACCAAACCCGGGGCCTCCCATATGGTAAACGGGAGCCCCACTGATTGAGCCACAGCCGCTTCCCGAGCCACTAGAGTTTTGATCACCACCATAGGTACTATTGTAATTTCCATATCCTTGATCATCATAGTTATTAAATCCTTGGTTCCAGTTTTGGCCCTGACCTCATCCATGACACCTGCTACCACCTCGTCCACCAGCTGCAGGCCCTCTTCCTCCTTTTTGTTATTGCTGTTGTTGCCTGTATACCTCTTTGGGCTGTGCAACTGTGATTTCACACTTCCCTGAGCCAATCTGATGATATCTGCTTTCTAATAATTTCTTTACGGGCTCTTCATCTGTATATGTGATAAAACAAAATCCTTTTCTTTTTATTTGTTTTTGTATCCATAGTTCAATGTTTTTGATCTCTCCAAATGCTCCAAAATATCTTTTTATTTGTTCTTCAGAAGTATCTGGGCTCAAACCACCCACAAAGACTTTTTTTTTTTTTTTTTTAAAGATTTTATTTATTTATTCATTTATCCCCCCCTTGCTGCTTGTGCTCGCTGGGTCAGCTAACCACGCCGTGCGGGCGGGCTTGCCTTCACCAGGAGGCCCCGGGAACCGAACCCGGGGCCTCCCATATGGTAAACGGGAGCCCTACTGATTGAGCCATAGCCGCTTCCCCACAAAGACTTTTTTGAGGGGTTCTTTCCCTTTTAGTGCCTTTGCCCTTTTGGGGTCTGTCAATTTGCCAAACAGTTTGTGTTCCTTCAGTTCCAAAACCTTATCAACACTAGCAGCATCTTTGAAAAGCACAAATCCAAATCCTCTTAATCTTCCAGTGACTGGATCTGTTTTAATTGTGCAGTCTACAACCTCTCCAAATCCAGACAAGTAGTCAGATCTTTTTTGCTTGTATCCCAGCTCAAGCCTCCAGTGAACGTTTTACCGTCATCCCGCTCATTTTTTGCTCGCATTGATCTTTGATCCCTCTGCGAATTCCCCTATGTTGCTGTACTCGTTTATGTCCTCTATGGTGGCGGAGTTGTCAGCACAGGGTTGCTCGTGCACAGACTGAGTCCGGGTAGCAGCGGAAGCCGAGCATTGTATGGAGCTGGATTTAAAATGGCGGTGGAAGAGCTTCCAGTACAATTTTGAATAACAGTAGTGACAATGGGCATCCTTGTCTTGTTCCTGATCTTAGAGGGAAAGCTTTCAGTTATTCGCCATGAAGTATGATATTAGGTGTGAGTTTTTCATATATGCCCTTTATCATGTTGAGAAAGTTTCCTTTGATTCTTATTTTTCCGAGTGTTTTTTATCAAGACAGGATACTAGATTTTGTCACATGCCTTTTCTGTGTCAGTTGAGATGATCATGTGTTTTTCCTTTGTTCTGTTAACGTGGTGTATTACATTAATTGATTTTCTTATGTTGAACCACACTTGAATACCTGGGATAAATCATACTTGATTAAAGTGTATAAATCCTTTTTAAAAAATTAAGTAGTTTTATTGAAATATATTCACACACCATTCAATCCATTCAGAGTGTACAATCAATGGTTCTCTTTATAATCACAGAGTTGTGCATTCATCACCACAATCTATTTTTTATATATTTTTTATATATTTACCCCAAAAAGAAAAACCCCATACCCTTTTTAACCCTCTATTATTGATATTTAGCATTGAGTGGTAACTTTGTTAGAGTTGATGAAAGAATATTAAAATATTACTTTTAACTATAGTCCATAGTTTGCATTAGTTGTATTTTTCCTAAATACCATCCTATTGTTAACATCTGGTAATAGTGTTATATAATTGTTCATGAAAGTACATTGTTACATTTGTACATTAACCAGGATCTTTGTCCACAGCAGTGATCTCTGTGTTATACGGTTCCATATTTATTTTTAATTAGATAAGGTGTAGGTTTACAGAAAAGTCATGCAAAAAATACAGTATTCTTATATACCTTCCCCTATTGTTGATGCTTTGCACCAGTGTGGTACTTTTGTTATAGTGATCAGGCACATGGTTCATCTCTCCTCTCTCCTCTGGGACCCATTGTGTCAGCTTCAGGCTGCTCTGCTGATTCCAGTCTCTGTCCTCTCTCTTAGCCAATTGGGATTTCTTTCTATGGTTGCAGGCAATCCTGGAGTCCTCTCTCACATGGCAGGGTAAAATGGTAGCTTTTCCTTTCCCCTCTCCTCGGTTTGTATAGGACTCTAGTAAAAGATTAAAACCCACCCTGGGTTCCACAATCTAATTAAAGGCCCTTAACTGAAATGATCTAATCAAAAGTGATCTAATCAAAAGGTCCCTTAACTGAATCTAACCAAAAGGTTTCACATAAATAGGTTTATATGTACAGGAATGGGAGCTTATGAAGATAATTTTCTGGGGCTCACAAAAGACTCAAACCAACATACCAAATTCCAAACATTTACAATCAACCTTACTAAAAATTCTGCAGACTTTAAGCATCAGGTTTTCCTTCTCAACCTTCACTCTATATGCTAGTAACCTATAGTCTAGGTTTTAACTCCATGAGTTTATTCATGGTATTTAGTTCATATTTGTGGGACCCTACAGTATTTGTTCTTTTTTGTCCAGCTTATTTCACTTAACATAATGTCTTCAAGGTTTGTCCATGTTGTTATATGCGTTCGACTTCATTTCTTCTTCTTTTTTTTTTTTAAACTTTATTTGTATATTTAATAATTGAAAATATAAACAATTAAAAACTAAAAAGTAAACACAGATGAATAAATATATACATTTCTCAAATGTAATGGATACATATAAATTTTTTTTTTTTTTTGATCAAACAGTATGTTACACAAAATATTTGGTTCATAGTAACGCATTCATACAGTATTCGTCCTTTTGTGTCTGGCTTGCTTCACTCAACATAATGTCCTCCAGGTTCATCCATGTTGCCATATGCTTTACGACTTCATTTCTTCTTAACAGCTAAATAGTATTTTATGGAATATATATACCGCATTTTGTTTATCCATTCATTGGTTGATGGACACTTGTGTTGTTCCCATCTTTTGGCAATTGTGAATAATGCCATTGTGAACATCTGTGTGCAAACGGCAGTTTACATCCTTGCTTTCAGTGTCAGATCATATGGCAGTTGTATATTTAGCTACCTTAGAAACGGCCAATTGTCTTCCACAGTGGTTGCACCATTCTACATTCCCATCAACAATGAAGGAGTATTCCTATTTCTCTGCATCCTTTCCACCACTTGTAGGTTTCTGTTTTTTAAATCGTGGCCATTCTATAAGGTGTAAAATGATATCTTATTGTAGTTTTGATTTGCATTTCTCTAATAGCTAGTGATGTTGAGCATCCTTTCATGTGCTTTGTTTAGCCATTTGTATTTAGTCTTTGGAAAAATGTCTATTCAAGCCTTTGCCCATTTTTTAATTGGGTTGCTTGTGTCTTTATTATTGAATTGTATGATCTTTTTATATATCATGGAAATCAAACTCTTATCAGATATGTGGTTTCCAAATATTTTCTTCCATTGTCAAGGTAGCCTTTTCACCTTCTTGACAAAGTCATTGGGAGCACAAAACTATTTAATTATGAGGTAGTCTCATTTATCTGTTTTTTTTTTCTTTTAGTACTCGTGCTTCAGGTGTAAAGTTTAAGAAGCCACCTCCTACCACAAGATATTGAAGATATTTCCTTATATTTTCTTCTAGGATTTTTATGGTTTTAACTTTTATATTTAGGTCTTTCATCCATTTTGAGTTAATCTTTGTATAAGTTGTGAGATAGGGGTTGTATTAGTCAGCCAAAGGGGTGCTAATGTGAAATACCAAAAATGGGTTGGTCTTTATAAAGGGTATTTATTTGGGGTAGAAGTCCACAGATACCAGGCCATAAAGCATTAAGTTTCTTCTCTCACCACAGTCCATTGCCACATGTTAGAGCAAGACAGCTGCCAGCATTTGCCAGGGTTCAGGCTTCTGGGGTTCTTCTCTTCCCGGGGCTGCGTTTCTCTCCGGGCTTAGCTCCTGTTTCCTCCACAAGGTCAGCTGTAGATGATCAGGCAAACGGCTTGCTTCTCTTCTCCTGGGACCTTCTTTCCAACATCAAAACTGCTTCTCAAAAGACTGCTTCAACTCTGTTCTTGCCTTGCCTTCTATATTCAATTCCCTACCCACCAAGAGGTGGGGCTCAACACCCTAATCATAACCTAATCATGCCCAGACTAACAGATCAGTTTACAAGCATGATCCAATTATATTTTTGGAATTCATAATTACATCAAATTGGCCAACGGTTACAGGGGTCCTCTTTCTTTTTTTTGGCTGCAGATATCTGTTCTCCCAGCACCATTTTTTGAATAGACTGTTCTGACCCAGCTAGGTGGACTTGCCAGTTTTAGTCAAAAATCAACTGACCGTAGATGAAGAGTAGTTCTACTTCTGATCTCTCAATTTGATTCCATTGGTCAATATGTTTATCTTTATGCCAGTACCATGCTGTGTGTGTGTGTGTGTGTGTATATATATATTTACCACTGTTATTGTATAATAATCTTTAAAGTCAGGTAGTGTGAGTCCTTCAACTTCATTCTTCCTCCTCATGATGTTTTTGGCTATTTGGGCCCTTTACTCTTCCAGATAAATTTGATCATTGGTTTTTCCTTTTCTGTAAAAAAGGCTGTTGGAATTTTTTTTTTTTTTTTGTCTTGGCTGTTGGGATTTTAATTGGGATTGTGTTGAATCTGTAAATCAGTTTTGGTAGAATTGACTTCTTAATGATATTTAATCTTCCAATTCATGAACATGGATTGTCCTTCCATTTATTTAGGTCTTCTTTGATTTCTTTTAGCAATGATTTGTACTTTTCTGAATACATGTCCTTTACATCCTTGGTTAAGTTTATTTCTAAGTATTTGATTCTGTTATTTACTCTATTAGTCAGCCAAAGGGATGCTGATGCAAAATACTAGAAATCTGTTGGCTTTTATAAAAGAGTATTTATTTGGGGTAGAACCTCACAGTTACCAGGCCATAAAGCATAAGTTACTTCCCTCACCAAAGTCTTTTGCCATGTGTTGGAGCAAGATGGCTCCTCTCCCTCTTAAGGCTCCATCGTCCCAGCTTCTTCCAATATGAGCTGTAGGCTGGAATACGTCTCCTCTCTCTCCTAGGGCTCATTTCTCTCTGGGCTCAGCTGCTCTGCTCTCTCCATAAGGTCAGCTGTAGACTGTCAGGCGAATGGCTCTCTCTCTCTTCCTGGGGTCTCTGTCCTATCTAATGGAAACTTCTCCCTTTCCTCACTTATCTGCTTCTCTGTGTGTTTATTTCCCAGGGCTCCAATATCAAAACTCTGACTGACTCCTCTGCCTTGTTGTTTTCTCTGTGAGTCCCCGCCCACCAAGGGGGTGGGGACTTGACATCCTACTGACATGGACCAATCAAAGCCCTAGTCATAATTTAATCAAGTAAAAGTGAAACTTCTGAATCCAGTACAATCTAATATACCCAGAGGAACAGACCAATTTACAAACATAATCCAATATCTATTTTTAGAATTCATAAATGATACCAAACTGCTACAGTTGCTGTATTAGTCAGGGTTCTCTAGGGAAACAGAATCAACAGGAGATATCTGTCAATAATATGAGATTTTATAAGAGTCTCTCATGTGACTGTGGGGATGCGCAAGTCCAGGTTCCGCAGGTAGGCTGCAAACCAGGGGCTCCTATGAAAGTCCAGTGAAAGGTCCTTCATGAATTTCTGGGAGAAGCTGGCTGTCCAAAGATGAGCTGGGAATTTCTCTCTGAATGTTGAAATCACTTCCCCTTTTAAGGTATTCAACTGATTGGATAAAAGCGTCACCCATTGCTGATGGCAATCTCCCTGATTGATGCAGATGTAATCAGCTATCCACGCAGTAAACTCACGGGTGAGCAAAGTCCATAAATGTTCTTGTATTACAATTAGTGCAGTGCTTGCTGGACCAAACACCTGGACACAATTACCTGGCCGAGTTGACACATTAGCTTAACCATCACAGTTGCTATTGTAAATGGAATGTTTTTCCTAATTTCTTCTTCAGATTGTTCATTACTAACATATAAATACATGATGGATTTTTGCATATTAATCTTGTATCTTGCCACTTTGCTGAACTTGTTTAGTAGCTCTAGTAGTTTTGTTATGGATTTTATGGGACAGTCTAGTTATAGGGTCATATAATCTGTGAATAGCTAAAGTTTTAGTTCTTACTTTCCAATCTGGATGCTTTTTATTTCTTTTTCTTGCCTACTTGCTCTAGCTAGAACTTCTAGCACAATATTGAATAAGAGTGGTGACAGTGGGAAGGCTTTCAGTCTTTCACCATTGAGTACAATGTTAGCTGTGGGTTTTTCATATATGCCCTTTGTCATGTTGAGAATGTTTCCTTCTAATCCTATCTTTTGGGGTGTTTATATCAAGATAGAACACTGGATTTTGTCACATGCCTTTTCTGTGTCGATTGGGATGATCATGTGGTTTTTCTCCTTCAATTTATTAGTGTGGTGTATTAAACGGATGATTTTCTTGTACTGGCCCACCCTTGCATACCTGGGATAAAACCCATTTGATCATGGTGTATAGTTCTTTTTATGTGCTGTTGGATTTGATTAGCAAGTATTTTGTTTAGGATTTTTATCTCTATATTCATTAGAGAAATTGGTCTGTAAAGTTCTTTTCTTGTTCTATCTTTATCTGGCTTTGGCATGATGGTGATGTTTGCCTCATATAAAGAATTAGGAAGTGTTCCCTCCTTTTCAATTTCTTTTTGAAGAGTTTGAGCAGGATTTGTGTTAATTCATCTTGGAATATTTTGTAAAATTTTCCTGTGAAGCCATCTGGTCCTGGGCTTTTCTTTGTTAGGAGGTTTTTGATTACTGATTCAGTCTCTTTACTAGTTATTCGTTTGTTGAGATCTTCAGTTTCTTCTTGAGTAAGTGTAGGTAGTTTGTGTGTTGTAGGAATTTGTTCATTTCATCTAGGTTATCTAATTTGTTGGCATACAGTTTTTCATAGTACCCTATTTTAGTCCTTTTATTTATGTGTGGTTGGTGGTAATATCCCAAATTTCACTTCTGATTTTAGTTCTTTGTATCCTCTCTGTCAGTCTAGCTAAAGGTTTGCTCATTTTATCAATCTTTTCAAAGAAACAAGTTTTGTTTTTTGTTGATTTTCTCTGTTTTCTTCTTCTTTTTTTTTCCATTTGTCTCTGTTCTAATGTTTGTTATTTTCTTCCTTCTCCCTTTGGATTTAGTTTGTACTTCTTTTTCTAGTTCTTCCAGTTATGAGGTTAGGTATATGATTTGTGTTTCTTCTTGTTTTAATGTGAGCATTTAGAGCTATAAATTTCCCCCTCAACACTACCTTTGCTGCATTCCGTGAGTTTTGGAATGTTTTGTTTTAATTTTCATTTGCCTCAAGATATTTCCTAATTTTCCTTGTGATTTCTTCTTTAACCCACTGTTTGTTTTAGAGTATTTTGTTTAATTTTCACATATTTGTGAATTTTCCATTTTTTCCTCTGTTATTGATTTCTAGCTTCATTGCAGGTTGTTGGAGAAGATACAATCTATGATTACAGTGTTTTGAGTTTATTAAGACTTGTTTTGTGGGTCTAAGATATGGTCTATCTCAGAGAATAATCCATGTGTACTTGAGAAGAATATATATTTTGTTGCTGTTCAGTGAAGTATTCTATATGTGTTTGCTAGGTCCAGTTGGCTTAGAGGATCATTCAAGTCTTCTACTTCCTTATTGATTTTCTGTCTAAATGTTCTGTCCATTATTATTATTATTATTATTATTATTATTATTATTATTATTATTTTAAAGATTTATTTATTTATTTTTCCCTGCCCCCTCATTGTTTGCATTTGCTGTCTGTTTGTTGTGTGCTGGTCTTCCTTTCAAGAGCACTGGGAACTGAACCTTGGACCTCTGGTGTGGGAGGGAGGTGCCTAATCACCTGGGCCACCTCCGCTTCCTGCTTTGTTGTGTCTCTCATTATGTTTTCCTCGTGTCTCTTGTTGCATCATCTTGTTGTGTCAGCTCACTGCACCTGACCATCGCGTCACCTCACTGTCTTGCTCGTCTTCTTTAGGAGGCACCAGGAACTGAACCTGGGGCTTCCCATGTGGTAGGCAGGAACTCAATTGCTTGAGCCATATCCGCTTCCCTGTTCTGTCCATTATTCAAAGTGGTATATTAAAGTCTCCTATTACTATTGTAGAATTGTCTGTTTCTCCCTTCAAATCTGGCTTTATTTGCTTCATATATTTTAGAGCTCTGCTATTAGGTGTATAGATATTTAAAATAGTTACATCTTCTAGTTGAATTGACTCCTTTATCAGTATATAGTTATTGTTTTGGCCCCTTATAACAGTTTTTCACTTAAAGTCTATTTTATCTTATATTAGTATAACTACCCTAGCTCTCTTTTGGTTACTAATTATTTGCTATAATTTTTTTTCATCTTATCACTTTCAATTTAAGGTGAGTCTCTTATAGAGAGCACATAGGTGAGCCTTGCTTTTTTATCCATTTTGCCAATCTCTGCCTTTTGACTTGAGAGTTTAATCAACCTACATTATTAATGTAACTACTGATAATGCAGGGCTTTCCTCTGTCATTTTGCTGTTCAGTCTTTTTAAGTCTTACACTCTTTTTGTCTATCATTTCTTCCATTAATTCCTTCTTTCATATTTATTTGATATTTTGTATTGTACCATAGTGAGTCTCATTTCTCATTTCTTTTTGGGTATATTTTAATACATTTTCTTTGTTATGATGGGGTTAAAATTTAGCATCTGAAATATTTAACAATCATATTTAATTTGATACCAACTTGACTTCAGTAGCATATATATGCACTGTTCCTATATCTCTCCGTACCCCCACCTTTTTTGTCCTTGTTACAAGTTATATTTTTGTACATTTTATGTCCAAAACCATAGGTTTATCATTACTTTTTATGTATTTGCACTTTAGCACCTGTAAGAAATAAGAAGTGGTGGTACATACCAAAAAGCACAATACAATACTACTGGCATTTATAATTACCCACATGATTAGCTTTACTGGTATTCTTTATTTCTTTATGGTGCTTTGAACCATTGTTTAGTGTCCTTTCCTTTCAGTGTGAAGAACTCCCTTTGGCATTTCTTGTATGGAAGGTCTTGTGGTCATGAATTCCCTTAGCTTTTGTTTATCTGGAAATATCTTAATCTTCCCCTAATTTTTGAAAAGAGTCTTGCTGGACATAAAATTCTTGGTTGGTAATTGTTTTCTCTGAGTCCTTGTGTTTTAACTCACTGTCTTCTTGCCTCCATGGTTTCTGATGAGAAATTGGGAGTGAATTTAATTGGTACTCACTTGTAAATCACTTGTTGCTTTTCCTGTGCATCTTTCAGAATTGTTGTCTTTGCATTAGACAATTATACCAGTATGTGTCTATGTGTATTGCTCTTGAAGTTTATACTGTTTGGTTTTCTCTGGGCTTATGGCACATTCATATTAATTTCTTTTGCTACATTTGGGAAGTTTTTTGTCATTATTTCTTTGACTATTCCTTCTGCCTCCCCCCCCCTTCTCCTTTTGGGACTGCCATATTGTATAAATGGTATGCTTGATGGCATCACACAAGTCTCTTAGGTTATTTTCGCTTTTTCTAATTCTTTTTTCTTCTGGCCCTCAGCCTGACTCATTTCAATTATTTTAGCTTCGAGTTCACTGATTCTTTTTTCTGCCAGCTCCAATCTGCTGTTGAAACCCTCCTGGGAATCTTCATTTCATTTATTGTTGTCTTCAACTCCAGTAGTACTGTTTGGTTCCTTTTAAAAATTTCTCTCTATTGAGATTCATATTGTACATTCATTGTTTTCCTGATATCCTTTAGTGCTTTCTCTGTATTTTCCTTCATCTTCTTGAGCATATTGAAAATAATTTTTTAAAAGTCTGTCCATATGTCCACAGTCTGGTCTTCTATGTTAAGTTTTCTGGATTTTTATCTTCTTTCTTTGGATGGGTCATTTCCTGTTGTTTGTTTTGTTTTGTTTCTTCTGTAATCTTTTGTTGTACAGTGTACATTTTAATACACTGGAATTCTCTAATAATTTTTATTCAGCTAGTGAAATGACAGAGATTTTCTTGAATGTCAGGAGCTAGCAAAACCAAGCAAACCTAAGGAAAGAATACCATTCACAGTCTTTGCACATTGGTTTTGTGTTGGCTGGTCTCCTTCAGAGTTCAACTCTACGATCAATAAGTTCAGCCCAAGGTGAATGCAATGAGCAGGGTTTTCTATGTCTTTTCTGGGTCAGTGTCTTATCCTGGCCTTTGTGGTTACTAGTGACCTGAGGAGTTTCGTTGTTTACAAGAATTTGAATGGTCCCTCTCTTCCCTGGGGAAACAGACTTTCTCTCCTGGGTGTGTATGAATACAGGACTTAAAGCAGGTATGCCTTTGCCTTAGGCCACCAGTCTCAGTTGCTTCTTACTCTGCTTTGCTGCCTCAAGCTACTTTTGCCTAGAGGGCAAATTCTGGGAAGCCGGGCATGCTGGAGAGGACTTTCCCAAATCATTCTTTCCCAGCTGGAAAAAGGCTGTACTCTCTTGATGCAGCTGCCCTCTGCAGCTTTAAGGTAATGTATCAGCTTAATGTCTCCTCTGCCGCCTTTGTCTAGGGCAGGTTGGAACAATGGCCGCCCTCAGAGCTGGGCCCCTTGCTGTTTGAAGTAGCTAATCAAAAGCATGATCAGTGAATAGACCCTGCACCACTGGATCTTGGGGAACTAGGTCTTTATGCTCCTGCCTGGCACCAGCAAGCTGCACCAGTACCTTAATGCTGCCTGCTGAGTTGGGGGATGGTAGCTGCTGCTGGGAGAGTGCAGTTCGCTGGTATTCACCGTGTTTTCCCAGACTCTTCCTCCTGCTCATCCTCGGATGCTGCATAGTGCTCCACTGGACTCTGGAGTTTCAAAATAGTTGATTCTGACAGTTATTGCCTGTTTAATAGTTGTTCTGGTAGAGGTACTGATTCCTGGAGCTACCTACTCTGCTGTCTTCCCTCAGTCTTCCTCACCTTGAGGATTTTATTTGCTTGTCTGAGTTAGAAGAGTTCTCCAAAAGTTAAGAAAAGTATTTGGGAATATATCTAGGCCCTGTGATTCTTAAGAATGATATAAAAAGATTAAATAGATAATTTATGACACATGGGGATTGGGTTGCCACATTTAGATGTTGTGACTAACCATCCCATCAAGTAGTAGCCTTACTAATTTTTTTGTGATATCCTTCCAGACTTGATTCGGAGCTGA
This sequence comes from Tolypeutes matacus, assembly GCA_026826555.1. Lineage (NCBI taxonomy): Eukaryota > Metazoa > Chordata > Mammalia > Cingulata > Chlamyphoridae > Tolypeutes > Tolypeutes matacus. The sequence goes on from JAKSZT010053785.1 coordinate 2,885,264, forward strand.
CATATTTTTAGGTCTCCTACTATTGTGACTATTATGTACAATCTCTAAACATAGTTTTAAGCTGGGATTTGATAAATGTAGTAGAGAATGTGGAACTGAACCTGTCTATATATCTGGTAGCTTTTTTTCACTTAGGCATTTTTTAAAAGCAGTATTCTATCTAATATTGTTCTGTGCTGATTATATTACCTAGCAAGCATGCCGGTGATTATGAAAACAACGTAGCAAATATAAAACCCGTGGTTATTGATGTACAATATTTGTGTGTGTGCTTTAAACAGATCTAGTTTTACTTTTACATGGAATAATCAAGAAAAGTATATAGTTGTTCAACCATTAAATACATCTTACCAGTTAAAAAATCAATATAGAGATCTAAGTTTTTCCTATGCCTAAATAGCTACTGCACTGAACAATGGTTAAAGCCAAATGGTGAATTCTAAGAGTGAATGACTGAAGACATTTTAAAAATAGAAAAAAAAATTTGTTCAGAAACTTAGGAGAAACAGAGGAGAAGGGGAGATGTCTTAATATTTATCTGGTTAGTTTTCTTAACCTTTCTTCTGGAAGATGATAAGTACTAGTGATATCTTTGAATAACTGAAGCATTATTTTTGTGTTCCTTTTGTTGAAATTTGATGCACACATCTAAACAGTAGCTAACGATCCATCTTGAAAAGCTTAGCATGTATGTCTTTAGCATCTGAAACTTCAGTGTGCTATATGATTCTTACAGCAATAGTGTGCCTTTTTCAGAAGTTGTCATCATTTTGATGGGTTTTGATACAGATTTTAAATTGTGGTATGAATGATCAATATGAACCCAAAGGAAGACTGTTTGGAGTGAATACTCTGATGCATTTTCCATCAGTGCATGGTAATGGTAACTCTGGGTAGAGGGGTGCTTGGTAGTGCGTCTTGTGCCAAGGAGGGTTTTTAGCTTAGGGGAACCGTGGAGCTGAGAATAGTTGGTGTCACCAGAGTTTACAAAAAGAAGTATGGTCTGGATGAAGTCTGAGCCCAGGAGTACAACTGGGCCTAACTTGCTTCTGGGGTTCCCTTAGATATCTCTGGCCAAGACTCAATTCAAACTCATGATCATTGGGTAGAAAAATCATGGGCACCTATGGTGTTTCCAGTGTCACTGTGATTCTTGAGAAGCCATGTTCTTTACCCTCCCAACCCACATTTTTGTGGATATTGAGAAGTCCATGCAGGGCATCTCCTTTTAGAAGAAGTAATAGGCTTGGCCAGGTGAAGATAGTAATCTGCGCCTCTGTTTTTGCGATTGTCTTTAGCTCTTCTTTAGATGGAGGGATGAGATGGGGAAAGGAGTAGCAGTGGTGGCTATATGCCCTGGAGAAGGGGAGCTGGATGACCTATGCGAAGTCAACCAGCTGCTACTCCTAGCTGCAGAAGGCATGGCGCCAATTCCTCTCATATTGCTGTTGCTTATGACCTAAAAACAACCCGTGAATTTCTGAAGCAGGAGTTTATTCTCATATTTTGTTGTAAAACCTGTGATGATCTCATCTGGATCCTAATGTATAAATGAGGATGCTTCCATAGAAATACTGTAGGAGTAAATGTTTACTAAAGAAAGGATGCTATTATGTAATTCTGGGAAATATATTCTTGTTTTAATAAAAAATGTAAATGAAGAAAAAAATGGAGGAAAAAACACAAATTTGGTGTTCACTAATTATCAATAGTATTTTAAGTGAGAGATTGTATGTAGGCAATATCTAGATCAGAAATGGCCTTAGAATTTTACCTTAGGATTTCTGTGGTTCAAACAGCCATTCTGTTTAAAGGAAAATACAGACTTATTTGCTTTGGCAGTACTTGTAGCTAAATATCAGGGAAGACCCTAGTCAGTGCATTTCTTGCATAGAATCCCACAAGGATTTAGTCTCATTTAATATTGACGAGTTAATATAGTCTGTTTTCATATGTAGTACTCCTAGGCATATCTGAAATGTAAAATTTATATTCCTATCTTGGTTGTGTTAATAAATTTAACTAATGTAGAACTATATCAATTCAGAGCTTGCTCAGTGAAGCTGGTGATACCCTCAGCCCCTACCAACTTCCTGATCACTTAAATCTCCGTCACTTTCCTTTGAATTTAGGTAATTTTTTCACTTAGGTTTTCAGAACTAATAGATCTCTTTTTTTTTTTGTTTTTGTTTTTTCTTTTTATCATTGTCATCTTTCTTTCCTCAGTTTTTAAAAAAGATATGTTTTTATTAGAGAAGTTTTGAGCTTACAAAACAATCATGGAGAATGTGCAGAATTCCCATACATCACACCTCTACCAACACCTCAACACTTTACATTGTGGTGGAACATTTGTTACAGATTATGAAAGACCTACCACTAACTATGGTCCATAGGGTACATTTGGTATATTTTTTCCATAAGCCTCCTATTATTAGTGTTATTATTAGTATTGTACATTTGTTATAGTTCATGAGAGAACACGCTTATATTTGTACTGTTAACCACAGTCCATCTTCCACCACATAGTTTACTGTGCTTAAACAGTCCCATGCCTTCTACACACTCAGTGACTCTCACTTCATCACAGAGTTGTGCAGTCGTCTTAGTAAATTTTTGAACACCTTCCTTAGTCCAAAAGAAAAAATCCCATACTCCTATTATTGATCCTTAGCATTGATATAGTACCTTCTTTGACATTGATGCAAGAACACCACAATATTGCTGTTAACTGTAGTCCACAATCTATACTAATTGTGTTCCTCCCATGCATCACCATACTCCTACTACTGTGTAATAGGGATGTACATTTGTTCTAATTCATAGAAGAACATTCTTGTATCCATACCACTAACCACAATCCTTATCCACCTCTAGGTTCACCAAGTTATTCAGTCCCCAGATCATTCTCCAGCTTTCTTTCAATTGACATTTATGTCCCTAAACTACCCCTTTCAGCCACAATTCCATTTATAAACCAACCATGTTAGTTATACTTACTATAATGTGTTACCATCAACTCTGTCCATTTCCACACTTTTACAGTCAAGCTAATTAAAAATTCTGCATACATTAAGCATAAGTTATACGGGTTTTTCTTTACAAATCAGTCACTCTGGGTCTATTCATTCCAATTAGTCCTTTGAATTCTGTCTTGGTCTGTGGTACATTATATTACAGCTACAATGAAAAACGCTGATAGTTTCCTCCACCATCCACCCCGTCTTCTGTCTATTCCTAAAATAAATTTCCTTGTTGAGAATGTATCACTGTGTGCTTCCCTCATCTCCTTTTTCTGCTTTTTCCAAAAATATAAATTCTTAGTTATTTAATGTCTAGGAAGGTGTGAAGGACTATTATAAAAAAGAAAAACTTATAAATGAAAAAATGCATTTAGAATCCAGAGGGTGGTATAAAAGTTCTCAGGGCCTTATAAGATTATAACTCAAATCAAAGAGGTACCACTATGCTTAGCTGTACATTGACCACATTTTTTTTTTTTTTTAAGTCTGGAAAGACTACAGCCATGTGTGTCCCATTGATTGGTTCAGAATATGTTTTGGGTAGGTTTTGTAAACAGTTTGGGTGTGAGTGTTATATCTTGTGGTTGGAGAGACAATGTAGCATCAAACTCTTGAACTAATGGGAGTATGTAGAGTAAGAGAGGGAAAATGAAAATATAAAACATAAGTAGAATACTGAAGCTTAGTCAGTTGGGGACAAAAGGATTGAAGCAATAAAAAAGGTAAAAATAAGCAGGTGGAAAATCTTTAAATGTACAGCAGGTTGAATTTGATGGGGAATATGGATTTTCATGTTATACTTATTTAAAATGGGTGGTAATAGAAGAAATGGCAGTATTATTGAATGGTTTAAGTGAAATATAATTGATCCTAGAGGTCTGTGAATTGCTAAGAGGCAAATTGGTGAATCTGAGATTTGATTTTACCCTACTTATAAATAGCTTGTTACTGTTTCATGCTGGTAGAAGACATGAAACTCCTGGGTCAGAAACAAAGAACTTTATTACAGCACAGTAATGTATGTTTGCTTCAGTTCTCCTTGCCCTCCAAATTCCATGAGAATGATACTATATAGTGCATATAGATGCGGTGCATGCAGTGGTTTGTAGCTGAGGAACAGTGAGCTTGGAGACTCTACTGCTTTTATAGCAAGCAAGAATGATTTTTGTCCTGGAATGCAATATTTCTTCATCCTTCAGTGTTGCTTACTGCAAACACAACCCTGATAAATGGCCTGGGTAAAGAATAATCATAATTTTGCATTTCTGGCATACCCAGCAAGATGTGTCAGATTGTGAGACACTGTCAGATCACAAGATACCCATGGAGGAGTGTCTCCCAAAACGTTTTATTAAGAATCAAGAAATACTGTTCTATTTTTCTTAAGTTTAGAACTCTAAATATAGTATTTCAAGAACAATTAACTAAATTAAGGAAATTTTAAAATGGAAAATTCTTCTAGTGGGGTTCAAGCCATATGTTCCCTTAATTGTACAAAAAATGCAAACTTTATACCAAACTTCACATTGCCAGTGTACTTAGAATAAGTCATCATATTAGATTATCAAGCTTCAAGTAGTTTTTGGGTGCTGTTTTAGTTTTGTAAAGCTGCCATAACAAAGTACCATAAACTTGGTGGCTTAAAACAATAGAAATTTATTCTCTGTCGATTCTGGAGGCTAAAGTCCAAAATCAAAGTGTCAGCTGAGTCATGCTCTCTCTGAAGATTCTAGGGGAGGATTCTGCTTTGCCTCTTTCAGCTTCTGGCACTCCTTGGCTTGTTGTAGCATAATTCCAACCCTGCCTCCAATTTAACATTGTGTTCTCCCTGTGAATCTTTATCTTTGTGCCTAGATTTCCCTCTTCTTATAAGGACACCAGTCATATTGGATTTAGGACCCACCTTAATCCAGTATGACCTCATCTTAACTTGATTACATCTGCAAAGACCCTGTTTCTAAATAAGATCACATTCACCAGAACTCTGGGGGTTAGGGCACAATAGGTGCTTACTTTTTTCCCTTCTTTTAAAAATTTTTATTTTGTTTTGTTTTTATTATTTATTTTTTGTTTTTCTATTTTATTTTATTTATTGGGTGCTTACTTTTTATTAGACCCTGGGAATACAAAGATTAAACAGCACATAGCCCTGAACTTTGGGAACTCAGGGTCAAATGGAGGGACAGACAGGTAAACTATGCTATCGTATAACAAATGCTGGGATGCCCAGGATGCTATGGGAACAGAGAGGTAGGACCCCCAACTCAGCCAGGGGTAAAGTGGCTAGGAAAAGACTTCTTGGAGAAGCATACCTTTAAGCTGAGTCTTAAAAATTTAAAAGTTAGCAAAATAGATGAAGGGATGGCCATTAATGGCCAAGGAACTAGAAGGGACCAGTGCATAAGAGATAGGGATATTTATTATGTTTAGGGACCTGCCAGTAGTAGAGTGGTACTGTAGCTGTAGCATTTCATATGTGGGAAAGAGGTCACTGAAGTATTCAAAATGAGGGAATGACAGTACCAAATTTGTTTTATTAAAAAAAAAAAAATCATTTTGGTGGCACTGAGCATGAAAGACAGGTGAGGTTGATGCTCAAGGTATGGGGAACTCTTAGTAGGCTATTGAGGTAGTTCAGGTAAGACCTGGTAAAGAACTGAACTAAGGCTGTGGCAAAATAGCTGGAGAAGAGGGGAGAGGACCAATGCAAGGATTTGAGGAACAGAATTGACAGGGCTCTATTAATGGGAAGATAGCGTGAGGGAAAGGTTGTAGGGGAGGTAGATTCAGACAAAAAGTCCTAGATATGTTGAGTTTGAGGTGCCCACAGGACATGGCAGTAGATTATATGGATCTAGAATTTAGGAGAGAAGTTTGAATGCCAAGATGCAGATTTGAGAATTATTCATTCAACAAATATTTACTGAGCATCTACCATATCAAGGCATTATGCGAGGTGTTAAAGATTCATCATTGAACAAAATAGACATGGCCTTTGCCCTCATGAAGGTTATATTGTCATGGCACAGATATCATTAAACAGAAAAACTGTAAATTTTTAAATTAAAATGCTGCCTATCTTAGATGCCAGGGATCTAGTGTTACCCAACTCCAGGGGCACCATTCATGTAGAATAGTGTGTAACTTGAGAGTCTTGTTATGCATTCTGAAGGATGAATAGGAGTTAGCCATGGGAAGAGATGTGATAGTAGTGATTGTTCAAGGCAGAGGAAATAGCATGTTCCAAAAATTCTGAAGCAAGAAAGATCTTGGTATTTTCAAAGTACAGAAAGATTATTGCAGTTGGAGTATAGAGAACAAGAGGGGGAGAGGTTGAGAGGGGCCAGATTATGAGAGATCTTGTAGGCAGGGAAGCATTTTGGAATTTATTCTGAAAACAACAGTATGCTATTAAGGGTTTTAAGCAGGGTGTCATGAGATTAGATTTGCAGTTTAAAAAGCTGACTAGGGCTGTTATGTGGAGAATGCTTTGGGGGGGGGGGGCAGACATGGAATCTGGGAAATCAGGACTCAAGGCTAGTGATTATGATGGCTTGGATTAAGATGGTTTAGTGGAGATGGATGAAAGGTGTTAGGTTTGAGATATATTTGAAAGGTAGAATTAACAGAACGTGGTGATTGTCATTAATCAGGGTGTCATTGTTATTGGAGTCATCCAGAATGAGAGAAAATGGAGGGTGAAATCCTTAGGGATGCCAATATTAAAGTGATAGGCTGAGGAGGAGGGATCCATAGAGGAGGGATAGAAGTGGTTGGAGAGACAAGGAAATAAGGAAAGATATCACAAATCCAGGGAAGGGAGTTTGAGAAAGGAAAACATTGGAAATTATCTATATGCCAAAGATTAAGTAGGAAAATGGTTGAATAATTGATGCTAGAGGATGAGGTGGAGTATTATGGTGTTTTAAATGAATATTTAATGGCATCAGAAAATGTTAATGCTATAATGTTAATAAAAAAAAGTGTAATGTCAATTTGCATATGTACCCAATGTGTAAGTGTGTATATGTGCTCCAAAAATATTCAAAGGCAATGAGCAATGAATTAATAGTAGTTTTATCTGAGGCAAAATTCTTTAATTCTTAATCTCTCTGTACAGTTCTCAAATTATATGAGCATGTATTAATATAATTAGGAAAATTATTTTTTATTTTGATTTAATTTTATCTGTGTTTTGCATATATTTTGTTAATGTTTTACAAGCACATTGTTTAAAGAATGCCAGCCAAATAATTTTATAAGGCTTGATATGGAAAACCACAGTGTCTACTATCACCCTTGTTCCGTTTCCCATTTCTTAGGGGCAACCAGTTTCAACTTTCAGCTGCTGCTTTTGGTGTTTATTGTCTGTTCCAACCCAACTCCTGAAGGGCATGAGTTGGTGTGGCGGTGAAACCAAAGAACACACCTGGCACTTAGTCAGGCATAAGCTTTTTTTTTTTTTTTTTTTTATTATGGGTAAAAATCAAAATTCTCACAATACATACAAACATTTGTAAAATGATATATAAATATATATGCATATATGTGTATTTGCTTACAAAAATGTTATTTATATTATATATATACATATATTTTAAGAGGTGCTTAGATTACCTAAAATATTACACGGAACCCACTGGGATTCCCATGTTGCATAAGCTTTATTAGGACTTACGGACAGGAGAGATTCTATCTGATAGTGGCCGATTTGAGAATGAAGATAGCGCTCCGCAAAGAGACAGGAAAATGAGGGGTGATATAAGGGGTTTCAGAACAAGAACATTCCATAGGGTATGAGAACAGAGTTCCTGCTAGGGTCTTGTGAACTCTACATATGGGGTCTAATGATGTTTTCACTACACTTGTAGCAAGGATGTTTACTGTTTTGGGAAGATTATAGTTTATGATACCATCTATATATTCCCTCCCCTCTGGGGAAGGTTGTTAACCTTTAATTTATGTCTGGGTCATGCAGGCAGCTACGTGCTGAGGACTTGGGTGGGGAGGCCCTGGGGCCCCACAATCCACCCCCACATAGCAGACTATGTTGATCATAGGACAAGCATTGCATCCACATTCCACAGAATATTATGGAGTGATCAGGAATATGTATACAACATTGAGCATTAATGAGGGCACAGGTCCTACCTTGTGACACAGTAAGAATATCTAAAGCTATCCTGTTTTGTAAAACTACCTTTTGTAGTTGGATAGTTTCTTCATTTAGTAAGGAAATTGCTACTTTGGAGTCAGTAAGAGCTTGAGCAGTGTGATGTCTCCAAATAACAAACTTATATCACTGCTTCTTGATTTTTTAGACAGTGTCTATTGACTTTCCACAATGGATGGTAAGGATTCTGTTCTCTCAACTGTTCTGAGGATTCTATTTTCTCACTTCTCCTATTTCCAAAGCCACACACATATTTTTTGCCTTTCCATCCTTCCAGTTTTGGTTAGAGAAATATTAATATTTACATTATTATGACTATGTAAGTGCTGTTTAAAGCTTGGCTATGTAGTAGTCATCCATGATTACTTTTTCTTTCCTGTACACAGTTTTGTTTCTTCTGGAATAAGTTGACTTGTTATAAGGTAGCTTAGTTTTCTATGTGCTTATCATTAATTTATCCCCACACACTCCTGTGTTGTGTAAATATCTTCTTAATTATCTTTTCTTCAAGGTACAGCTCTAAGGAACTTCTGAGCTGCTCTGATGTGATTTCCTTGTTTTCCTGACCTTTTTTATATAGCTATCATCTTGGACTCTTGCTTTCCCCAACACCGGGAGATTCCTTTTATGTCTTTCTTGTGTTGGATCTCCCGTATCCTGATTTTCTCCTTTTTTGGTCCCTCATTTTGATGGAGTATATCCTCCAGCAGCATCCTGAGTCCTGGTGGCTTCTTTTGACCCAGAAAATAATGCCCAGTTCTTCATTGAGTTAGTTCTTTGATTTCCTACCCTCAATTTTTATTTTTAGAATGCTTTTTTTTTTTTTTTTTTTTTTTTTTCGGTTGTTGTGGGAACTTGGACTGGTCCTCTAAGTATTTTATCTTTCCTGTCTTTTCGGTTTTACTCTAGTGAGAGATTTCCTTAAGCTTTATCTTCCAACCCTTCTGTAGATTAAAAAAAATTCTTTTCTTGTGGGATCTCTAATTAAAAAAAAAAATACTATTCTGTTCTTGTTTCATGGATGCTTATATTCTTTGGTCTCTTTGAGGGTTATTAATGATAGTTTTTGGAAGTTTTCTTCTCTTTACACGTTATCTGTTTCTTCCAAGTTATTCTTTTGTTTATTTATTTTGGTCTCTCCTTAAATGTCTGGTGGTCCTTGGCTATGTGTTCACTTTTGAGTTCCAAAAACCTGATTAGTAGCTCTATGCTTTGGTTGAGACTTGTAGATTTATAGGTTTAAGTTTAGGGTAATCTGACTGGGCAGTTTTATTGGGGAACCTCTGGTGTACATATTTTTGGGTATTTTGTTTGGGCTGGTCCGATTCCCCAGAGAAATTCTTTGTTACCTGCTTGAAGAGTATAAGGCTGTGTTTTGGTAGCCAACTTGAGGAACAAGCACATCAACTTTTCTCTTTTATCCCTCTTTTTTAAGTGTGTTATCTCTGTTCTAAACTGTGCCGTATGTCATCTAGTAATAAGACCGTTTTTTTAAACATCTTCCAGAGGATAAACCTCCAGTCTTCTGCAGTGGTAGGGGAAGAGCAGTCATCTAACTGTAGAATGGGATGGGGTAGGTGGGAAATTGGGAATCTTACAGCTTCTTAAACAGATTTTTAACCAGTCCTCCTGTTTATAATCCTTTTCTCCCACTTCTAGAGGCATCTGGTGCTGCCAGTTTAGCCTTTTGGAGATTCTGTAGTATAAACTGAGTTGTTTCTACTTTCCCTTTTGCCTACTTAGTATTCAGCTTTCTTAGATCTGAAAGTCATTTACCATAATTTTGTTATTATAGTCTGATCTCCTAGACTCTTTGTCCTTGTGAATTCAAGCCTTAAAAAAATTCCTTTTTGGTGGGAGACTGTGCTTGTAAAATGTGAGTTCAGCCCACTATCTTTAGCCAGAAGTCTGCAATCTTTGTGTACTTATTTTAAAACATGATCTTTTTTCCTTTTCTAATACATAATAGATGATAACTTATTCTTAATTGACAGCTTCTTTTTTAGAAGGTCTGGTGAACACCCATATGTCTATTTACAAGCTCTGTTTCAGCTAAAATCTCTTATGACTTACTCAGACCATAAATTGTGGTATTTTATATGGAGAACTAGTAGTTACTGATAGCTACAATAGGTAATTCAAAGAAATGCCTGAGGCTTCAGTATAGCAATTTAGGCTATAAAAATAGCAACAGTAATAATAAAAATAGCTTAAATAGCTTATAGTTGCATACTAAGTACAAAGTTATAGTCACTGTCAAAGTTCTTTATTCTTGTAATAACTTTTTAAAACCTACAACAATTTTATGGAATAAGTGCTATTATTATTCCCTTTTAAAAATGGGGAAACTGAGGCACAGAAAGGTTATGTAACTTTGCCAAAGTAGACAAAGCTAAACTAGAAATTAGAGGCATAATAATATAAATCAGTCTGTTCCAGAACCCATCGTCTTAACCAGTGTACTATACCACCTTCTTATACTTTTGGGATTATCTCTTTTAGTTAAGATAAAGGTTTTAGTTTTCTCCTTTTAGGTAGAATGATCAATTTTATTTGTCCACTACAATTTATATATCTCTTTTAGGCATTATTTATAATAATTAGTCTACATACTTAAAATTATTTTCCTCTTAGTTTCTGAAACTGATTTATCCAAAGATAAGTTATTTGTTACCATAGATATCTCTAATGTCTCTTAAAAGTTTTTACTTTTTTCTTTCTCCTACAATGGATATATTTCTGATGATCAAAATAGTATTATCTTTTTCTAATTGAAGTATCATTGTTCAGACTTTTCAAAGACTACCTCCTGCTTCATTGTACTTTTTTTTTTTTTTTAAAACATATGGTAAATTTCTGGCAAAGTGGTGATGAGTTACAGGAAAATGTCTCCTTTTCAGATATAATAAAATATTAGTTATCTTGAAAGGGAATTAAGCATATTTAGTTATATTTGAAACATTTCTTTGACAACTTATTGAGCAGAATAAATTAGTTAGCTTGATTTAGTCCTTTAAAAACATTAGATGCTTTTTGTTTCTTTTGCTTTAGTTGGAGTTGGAATAAAGATGCTACAGTCTTAAAGACAATCACCTAGTTACTTAATTCCATTCCTGCCCCAACACATGGATAAACAACTAATTTTATAAAATTAAACTTTTCCTGCTTTTGGCCTTTGCACCCTCTTAACTATCTGAATTTATGACCAAAAGGGAAAAAATAGGTTTGTTATTTTTATTGTTATTAAATGAATTTTAAGAGCATTAGATATATTCATATTCAAATGTACATACAAAGGTATATTTTCTTGCCTGGTACTTTAGATTTATTTATTGTGATGTGTTAAAGGTGTTAAAAGTAATTGCCTGTTTATATAAACAGATCCTGGAATCAGATTTAATTTTTTACTTGATATGCAAATTTACTTTGTATACTTGTTTCCGCTCCATCCTTCTTTCCTCCTTGCCACATTTTACTTTTTTGCTTAAAAAAAACAAAACACCAAAACTTAGCTCTCCCATCTTTTTTAGAACTCACCTATTGCTTATCACTCTTGTAAGAGTGATGCTTTGGTTCTCCTCAGCACTCATGTATTCATACTACATAGGAGGTGATATTCTTTTTCTGTGGAAATGTGCTTTTTTTTAAAAAAAAAAGATTTATTTACTTTATTATTATTATTTATTCCCCACCCCCATGGTTCTCTGATCTGCCTGCTCATTGTTTGCTTGCCTTCTACAAGGCCATAAACACACCAGAAACCGAACCTGGGACCTCCCACATGGGAGGCGAGTGCATAGCAGCCTGAGCTCCATCACTCCCCAAAGGCTGCAGTGTCTGCTGGTTTGTGGCATCTGCTCGTTTAGGTATCTGCTCGTTGCGGCGGGTGTGGCATTGTCTGCTTGTCTTCTTTAGGAGGCACTGGGACCCGAACCTGGGACCTCTGGGTGAGTCACATCCACTTCCCAAAATGTGCTTTTAGTTTCCTGTTTATAGATTTGCACTTTTCAATTAAGGATGAAAAGTTGTTTTCTAATTTAAGTCTTCTAGTCCTTTTTTGTATCTATCAGCCCTTCATATTTTACTTTGGCTTCTAGAAAATGATCAGTAAATGTTGACACAGCCAAGTCATAGACAAATCAGGTTAAATTTCATAACTATATAGGTTCTTATGTCATTTACAATTTCATCATCTGCCCAATTCTACTTAAGGGTTATGCTAGCCAACGCTAGTCTTGATCACAGGGTTCCTTGTTTGGGATTCATTTAAAAGGTAAAACTGATGCAAATGCATATTCAAATTAGAGTAGAACACCAGTAAGTGCTGCCTTGTGACGAAGTTACGTTTTTCCCTCAACTGGACAATCCCCGCTCCATTACCTAACTCACATTTTATGTCCCATTGTAGTTGGGTCATTGTTACCATTGTATCCTATAACACTGCCAGGTCACAGGTGGCGTCCAACAGAGTGTTCTCAGTTTGAATTCTTTTAATTGAGTTCATACTTCTTGAACTTTTTTTTCTAATTTAGCGAGCACTAAGTTTGCTCAATTTGAGGACATGGTGCAAGAATTCTCAGTTTATCTGAATATTTGAATTGGTAGTGTAAATGTAGAAGCAGAAACAGAAAATGGTAAGATGTTATGTCTGCTTATTTTCCTTCTCATGATGAATTATTATTTAAATTAAAATATTGAATTGAGAGAAGGCTCTGCATCCTAGACAAACTGAATCCTAAATCACTTACAAAGAATAATTCTCTAGGTGTTAATCATCTGGTTATGATGACATATATTTATTTTGACTGGATTTTTTTTACTAACTTTTTTTGTTTTTAAAGAAAGGTTGATAAAGAAGCTGTCTAATACAAAGCTGATAGAATATATTTCTTAAATAACAGAAAGGAAAAACATAGTCTGTTAAATTCTTAGAGATACTGTTGACTTAGAAGTCTCTTTTCTCCTTTCTACATTTTTTACTGGATTCCTTAAATTTTTATAATTAGACATGAATATGGTAAGTCTCTAGGATTTCTTTTTCCTTCTTTGTCACACTTTCATTTATATGCATTTTCTATGAGATATCATGAGCTAGGTTAAGATTTGTTGATCATTATGAGTTAATGATTAAGATATTGATAATTACTAGAAAATGTGTGCATATTGGTAGAGAAAATGGAGGAAACTAGGTATTTGAAAGATATTTGCTTAACTATGTTATAGAAGAAAATGCAGGAAATTGGGAGGGGGTAAAATAAGGGGGGAAAAAGGTAAAAGATCAGGAGAAAAAAATGGAAATAGAATTACCTGTATAGCTACAGTTGGTCATGTATTTGCTTCTGTTTCAATTGATTTTTACTTTTCTACTCTCATTGAATTTTAAACTTCCATAAAGTGGAGTCATTACTTCAGCTGCCTTTGAAACGCCCAGATCTTAATAACGTCAACTTAATTTTCTTTCAGATTATTTCTTTGTGTTATAGATTTTGCAAATATAGCTTTCAACTTCTTATTGACGTAAGTAAACAAAAAGGCTGATAAAGACTTTTTGAGTAATTTCATTACTTTGTGCTTTTACATTACTATGTATCTTAACTCTTAGGTCAAACAAACTCAGCAAAACTCTGATTAACTTAGATTAAAAATGGACCAGTTATTTCCCATAGTAGATTTTTTTTCTTAAAAACAAAAACAGAAATTTGCAATAAAGTGATTTTTTTTTTGGTGGACTTAATTATCTTTAGATGGACCTAAAGTCCTCCCTCACCCTACTCTCTGACCAGGTACTAAATATCAGCCCAGTATCCTGTCTCTTCTGTATTGAGAGCTATTGTACCATGCCTGGATCACTGATACTTAGATGAATTCGAAGGACCTGGAAAATCTTTAGCCATTAAAGACAAATTTAATTGCCCATACCTACAAACTTGAGAAGAAAGGTTACATTTTAGAAGGATACTCAAAAAGGGTTGAAACAAGTTTTTTGGTTTCCTCTTATGAAAATAAAAATCCCATTAGCTAGCTTTAACTCTAATTCTCTTCCCCAGCCCAAAGGAATTATAAAATGCAAATGCAGCAAATTTAAAGAAAAACAGTTTTGTTTGAGCATGCTTTAACAAAACCTGAGAGACATTCTCTATCTGGAACATAAAGCAATGATTATTAGCAAAAAGTTAAACAGGAAAGTTCTCTAAAGCATTGTCATTCCAGAAAATTTAACACTATTGTATTCAAATATAGCTATAAAGATATGTATCTGCTATAGGGTACCATGTGTATAACTGTTAAAACTTATATCAATCTATATTTAAGCAAGTCTTAATTACTTTTCTGTAGAGGTTGCTCCTTGAAGCCAGGGACCCTGTCTTTGAACTTGTATTTTTAAGATTTAACCCAGTTTCTGATTTAGTAGGTACTGAGCAAGTGTTGGCTAAATTAATTCTTGTATGAGCTCTGAATGTGTGTGTGTGTGTTTAGAGGGATTGCAGTTTAAAATATTAATAGATAATGAAGTATTGACCATTAAGTGCTTTATCTGGTTCTGTATATTTGATTTAGTTTCTGATTAACATTTGAAGTCTTTAGCCTCTCTCATTTCTGAGGAAGAAAAGTGGGGATCACTTATACATTTTCACTCCTTTAGATATTTTTCTTAGCTAAGTGCCAGATGTGTTAAGTAAATTGTAAATTTTGCATAATAACATCTTCTATTTGCATAGTACTTTTCCAAGAACTTTTATACTCCTTATTAAATCCTATTTTCAAAACAACCTGAAAGTGGTATTAGCTAAGAAAACTTAGGCAGAGCTTAATGCCAAATGCTACAGATTTAAAACCTAGAATCTAGGACTGTTGAATTTAAAGTTCAGTGCTATTTTATGTTACCTGACAGTCACCTTTTTAGTAATTTCTTGTTGCTTACCCTTTCACAAAAGAAACCTGATGAGAGATGTGGATTTTCTTTCCAACAATTTAATAGAAACTTCTCATTTGCTCCTTGATGCTCTGTTGCCTCTAGGAGAAAATTAATTTAATACCAACAGAAGGTAGTTTTGATAGAACCATCCCGGTTCGGTCCTTAGGGCTACAAAGCCTTTTAATGATTAGTTTGTAGAAATAACCATGTTTATAATTTTCTTTCCCTGGAATTTTGTTAAGCTAGAACACTCATAGTTAACTGGGGTTAATGTCTTCTCTTGGAGTTAATCTCTTAAAGTAAATCTGTCTGTTCTGTCATGTTCCAGCTTTTCTCCTGTGCATCTAAATGGCCTCACTCTCCTGGAACACATAGGCCTGTGATCAGTCTCTGAAGGAAAGTTTAGGTTCATCAGCCTAAGTCAGTAGCTAGCTCTGTATACTTCGGCTTATTCCATAAACAAGTGGAGAGAAGACTTCTTGAGCAGTAAGATTCAGATGGAGACAAGGAACTCTTTGCTGTTATTTAGATAAAATTCTGACTACTTAGAACTCTGGTAACTGGACATTTAGTTTAATTGAATTTTCCCCAGTGTCATGCTTTAAAAAGGAAGAAATAAATTACACAAAACAAAGGCTACTTTGGGTCAGTAGATTTTTAACCAGATCATCAACGTATTCTCTGTATCATCAGGGTGGGACAGTGATTAATGCTGAACAAAATGATAATCTTGAGACAATGCAAAGTTCTTAGCTATAAACACAGGTTAGCTTTTTATACTTATTGAAACTAAAAAGTGGCCCCACCCTGATCAAGATGGTGGAGTGAGACACTTCATGGCTCTTTCCCTCCCACAGAAGCTTTGAACAACTAGCAAGAACTGGCAGAGGCATCTTTCTCAAAACTCCAGAAAACAGTAAAAGGACTGAAGTAATAGGACAAGCACCAAATCAAGGAAAAGGCTGCTTAAAAGTAGTAGGCTCCTATGACACCCTGGCTGGCCCCTCCCCCATCCCTCACCAGCACACCAGAGAGCCAGCCAGGGCTGGCTCTCTGTGCACCAGAGTAGCTCTTGTGCACATACTGGGAGCATGCATGTCTGGTCCAGTCTGCCTGGTGGTGGCCTGAAGGACTCATCCGAGAACTTGTCCTGAATGTAGAATGCAGCTCACTGAGCTCTCTTACAGAATGCTGTGGCACAGCGGTCAGGTTGTGCTGCCTGGGGCAGGGGCTTGCTGGCTATAGGACATATAGTGCAGTACCTAGTATGGTGAGGAAATTGTTTCATAGGGAAGAGGGTACATTCCTATCTGTGTAAACGGTGTAATTTCTAGGGCGACGTGTGCAAGCCCAAGAGGCATGTACAGAAAGGATCAACTTATTGTATGGAGAAGACCTGAAGGAGTGCACTGCCAAGGTCTACAAACACTAGGAAAAACGTTTTTTTTTTTTTCTTTTCTGTTAGCTCCTGGCACTCAAGGAAAGCTCTGTCATAACACTAACTGGCTATGAGTTTAAGAAATAGATGCCTCATAGTGTAAATTCTAGTGATAACACATTCAAATTATCAAAAGGTCTTGTTTACCCCCCAAAAGATTACAAAACATTAAAAAAAAAAACCCAAAAAAAACCCCACACAGGATAAGATTAAAGCATTGGAAACCATCAATGAGGAGGATCAGAACTGGACCATTTCAGACAAAGACTTTAAAGAAATGGTCCAAATTATGCTCAAAGAGCTAAAGGAAAACATGAACAAAAAACTAATGGAATTAGGAAAATGATAGATGAACACAAAGAGAATATCACTAGAGAGATGGAAATTATGAAAAGGAGCCAAAGACCATTGTAACAGAAATTAAAAATTCCCTAGAAGGGTTCAACAACAGACTGGAATTGGCAGAAGAAATAATCAGAGACCTTGAAGATATGACTATTGAAATCACTCAGTCTGAGGAGCAGAAAGAAGACAAAATGAAGACATGTAAACAGAACCTGAGGAACCTATGGGGCACCATTAAGCATACCCATATCTGTGGGGTCACAGAAGACGAAAAGAGAAAGGGGAGAAGAGGTTCAGTATTGAACATTCGAAGAAATAATGACTAAAAATCTCCCAAGTTTAACAAAAGGCATGAACACACACATCCAAGACCTCAATGACTAAACAGGATAAACTCAAATAGACTTATGCTTTGGCTTATTATAATCAAACGGTCAAATATGCAAGATAAAGAGAGAATTCTGAAAGCAGCATGAGAGAAGAAAGAATGTCTCATCCAAAGGATCCTCAATAAGATTAAGTGCCAATTTCTCATCAGTCACTATGGAGGCAAGAAGGCAGTGGGAAGACATATTTAAAGTGTTGAAAGCAAAAAACTGCCAACCAAGAATTCTGTATCTGGCAAAACTGTCTTTCCCAAATAAGTTCCTAACTCATTTAGTTACCAACTAATTGAGTAACCTTCCACAAGCTATTTTACTATTCTAGCCTTCCTTTTCTTATCTGCAAAATGGGAGATTTGCAGACTTAGCCCTGAAACTTTATCATTCTGTGAAATAGTTTGTGTGCTTACTCAATTGTAGGGATAGTGTAGGATTCAAAGAAGGGTAAGAAATATTCATGTCTTCGAAAAGGTTACATTATAAATAGATAGGAAGCTATAATATGTGAAAAGTTACTTCACGGTATAACAATGATATAAGATGTAGCACAATAAAGCCAAGGGTGCTATGGATTGTAAGTACTACCAGTCTGAAGTGGGTGAGAAGGTGAGATAGATAGATATCTGGAAGACAGAATTGTCTGAACGTGCTTGCATAGAATTGGGGGTTGAACTGAGTCCAGAAGGTTGTGCTGATTATGCATATATGAGGGGAAAAGGACAGGGGAAAATTTCAAGCAAAGAGGTAGACTGGAGATGTAAGTAAGACTTGCTCAGAGCAAGTAAAGTTGTTTCTGAATTACATCAAACACTGACTCATGGTTCCCAACAAGTCCAATTTAAAATGTTTTAACAACTTTTAAATCTCATGTAATAAGAACACTAATAGTCAGATAATTTTAGGGTTTTCCCTAGAGTTTGCAATTTATTAAAAGCCAGGAATAAGATGAAGGAGCAGAAAGAAGGACTTGATTTATAAAAATTTTGAAGTACAAGGCAAAGATTTTAAATAATTAGTTTTATACAGTTATATTGTTTCATATCTAATAAGGATATTTTTAATTGTCTGGACATATTTATGATTTTTTAAATCCTAAAATGTATATTTAGCTTAAGCACATTTTTAGTTGTTTTATATTTTAGTTACATAATTATTTTTAATTTAAGAAGTCTTAGGGGAACTATGGCTTATTCTGTATTTTAGTTGTTTCTGGAAAATTGTGTCAAATAAAAATAATTTAAAATATATTAGTGATATTTAGTATTAAGAGACTTGTGAAGCAAATATTGTTTCCTTGGTTTACCACTTATGATTTCTTAAGAGAGGGATTAGTTATTTTTTGTTTTCTTTAATAGATTCTTTAAGAATTTTAATAAATTAAGTAGTTGTAAAAACCCTAATATTTTATGGAGATTAATATAGAAAAATGTGTTAAAACATATTCCCAGATTTCCTTATGTCCCATAGCACCAAACACAAGACTGTTCACATTTATAGGTAATCAATCTATGTACTATCTGTTGGATGGCTGGTTGGATGCATGAGCAAATAGATGAGTGAATATATTCAGATTTGTGGTTTGAAAGTTTGAATAAGTGTTTCAGAAAGTGTGTGCTATGAAAATGTTACAAATAGGTTTGGAAATCTGGTATACTATGCTCGAGAAATTCCTAGTACAGATTGGCATATTAAAGCTTCTGAGAAGTCCAGCATTAAAGAAACTTGTTTAAACTTGGGTCAGCATTTCAAAAACTAATATTAATATGTAATTAAAAAAAAAATCACTGAATAATGTGTGCGTGTGTGTGTGTGCATGCATGCATGTGTATGTACATGCAATATTTGGGAAACAGTGGATCTGAGTTAAAATTAGAGTTTTTATTTAATGTAAGTGGTAGAACCAAACAAATGTTAATGATGTAACGGGGAGATGGGAGCAGTGATGGTATTTCATAAGACCGATAAGTAACTCTGGAAACATATGTAAGATCACAGGTTTTATGGTAGTTAGTGAACTAGAGATAGAAAAGTCTTCCATACCTTTCACAAATTGTAATCATGCCATCCTTAATTATACACCACAGTAGAAGGATTGAAAAATGAAAACAAAGAGCACTAGATAACTAAGAAGGAGAATCTCTCAACCCTTCACCTCACTGCTTGGTTAACACAAAAAGCAGTGCTGCTCTGTGACAGCAACTGTTGTGCACGTGGCTCAGACTACCTGGCATTTTGCCTGGCTCAGGTATTCACTCACTGTTGTGCTGCTCAAATCCCTCAGCCCACAGTTTTCTGTTCACATGTCAAAGGAACAAAAGCAGCAGGAAAGCCCCATAGCCAGTTACTCTTGGCATTTATTCATTTTAGGTAGCAAACATTTTCAATGCTGCCTCAGTTTATTTACTATACAAGAAAATATAATAAGGAAACAAAATGTAGAATTTTCCAGTGGGTATGAGGGAAAACTCGGCACTAAATTCTGGATCTGTGGATTGAAAAAAAACTAAATAAACTGAAAGATATTCTGAAATGAGTTGACTTTATTAGGCTTCATTTTGGCTTTTCTCATTTTAGATAAAATAATGATAAACATTAATAAATCCAGTGTTATCTATCATTTAGTAAATAAACCCAAAGACTTAGACTCAATATTTAAAAGTTAAGTGAAAAAGAATTTAACACCTCAATTAAAAATAATTATTTTGACTTTTTCCCCCATGGAAATGTGTATTGTGTTTCCCTCTGGGCCTCCTCAGATTACCTGATGTGCTTCTCCTGTCCCTGGGAATCACTGTATCAGTGCCTAATTTTGTTGTCCATCTGATGGGTACTGCAGATTATGACCCAAGATGCCTCAGCTTTGGGGATACTTCAACTGCAGGCTCCTGGGTTGCTGGCACTACATGTGAGTTCTACCATGACTGGCATATATATTTTGTTCGTGGCTCAATATCTTCAAAATAACCTGTGTGTTCTTAAAACTAACTTTTAAATCTAATCTTTAAGCTTCTATTAAGTTAATTAATTTGAAAAAGCTATGTAAACACTGAAGGTTCTTATAATTTAACGGGCAAGCTGCTTTACCATTTAATCCTTAATTAAATATTGAGCACTTTAACAAAGTAGCCATGGCACAAAGAATACTGAATAAGATATGTGCAGGGGGCTTTCTGGAAAAATGGGGGGAAAAGATAAAATCCCTCATTAAAATGATCTGTTTGTTGTGGTAAATAGTGGTACTATATGTATTACCTTCTCTTATTCCCATTTATTGGAGCTTTGGTACATTAAAGTTTAGTCACAGCATGAGAAATCAAAATTCTTTTACTGTCAAGTAGTTCAATGTGAGACTTTAATGGCAGCTTGGAGTAGGTCACAGATCTTTTAGCTGGCTGAAGGCTATGAAGATATATTATGTTGCTGTTGAAGGGGATGTCGTGGAAAGAGGCAAAAATAAATCCCAATCCTATCCCCTTATAATAAAATGACAGGAAAATGCAGTGACCCAGTTTGAATTGGCATTTGGGTCATATGCCATAGGGATTCTCTCCACTGGGATTGCGCACTAGCAAAGAGTTCACACTCAAATGTTTGGATGAGCTGCAACATGAAAATGTAAAATGATAGACTTGATTTCAGAAAAATAGCATAAATGCATTTCTTCAGAACTTAATTGGCATAGTGTTTCATATACTTTGTATTTTCAAATGTCTATTTTGAAGCTTCCATTGCTTTGCTTCTGTTGCTTTGAATGAAAGCCTTGTATATAAGTGGGATTGAGTAATAGAAAGACTGTCTGTAGGTTTTGCCCTCTTCTAAATACCACATCTTTCTTTATTATTAAAAAGTTAATGATATTAATTTCTTTCTATGTAGGCCCTATTAGCCTCATATAACTTTGATTCTAATCATCACTATTAATGACGCAGTTAAACTTAAATTTTAATCCTCTGTGAAAACATTAATGCAACATTTTCCAAACTTTTCATTAAGTACTATGTAAAATGGTATTCTAGGATAAAAGGGTTCAGAGGTCAGATAGATTTAGGAAATGGTGCATTCTATATCTCTTTTTAGAGATTGCTAATATACATATAATATCAAAGGCTCTGAAGGTTGCTGAAGTAAATTTGTTTAAGTCCAGAGTTTCTTTGTGGGCAAGAGATAGAATAAAGTGAGAAGGATGTCTGTTGCCTTAGAGCTGTTGTGTTTTTTTTTTTTTTTTTTACATGTGTCTTTTTTTGTTGTTTGTTTTTTAAAAATATTTTAAAAGATGCTTAGATTACATAAATGTTACACAAAAATTACAGGAATTCCCATGTTCCCTACCTCCCACACCTCCCACAACCTCCCACATAAACATCTTTCATTAGTGTGGCTCATCACCTGCAATGGATATACATATCCTGGGGCTTTGCCACTAAGCATGGACCATAGTTCACATTGTAGACCACACTCTCTCCCACACAGTTCTGCATGTTATATGATGACATAAAATGGCCTATATCTGTCATCGTAATGTCACTCAGGATAATTCCCAAGTCCTGAAAAAAAGCCCCTGTATTACAACTGCTTTTCCCTCTCCCTCCCCCAAAAGTGTCCAGTGGCCACTGGCTCCACCTCAATGTTGTAATTTCTTCCATTGCTTGAATCACAATATGTCTACAACAGAATACCAGTAAGTCCACTCTAGTCCATAGCTCTTCCCCTAATCCTGAGGAGTCTGGGATGGTGGAGTCCACTCCACCTCCAAGTGAGTGGGGGCTTGTATCCCATGGATACGATGGATGGGGTTATCCTGCTTGCAGCTGCGGACTCTTTCCATTCCCTGGGATGGCCGTTGTCCATCATCATCTCCTCGTCAAGTGACTTGGGTCAGTCCATTGAGCTGTAGAGTAGGAGTTGCAGCTCCACTGAGATTCCAGGCACAGCTGGCACATGGGCAGGCCAAAGGCTCCAGTCTTTGGAAGTACACCTACAAACCCCAGCATCACATATAGGTTTGAATATAAGGGACTGATGTGCCATGTGCAGGGAGGACTTATTTGAGTCCAACTCTGTCACTCTCAGGAGCACAGATTCCAAAATATAGCCCACTGATAAGGCATCAATCTCTGGAGCTTTCCCCCCTTATATAGGACCTGAGTGTCTCCAGAGCCCTCAGGATCCCCTCTGTGTGGGGTGATACCCACTTTGGTGTTCTATGAGATCCTACTGAGGTGTGCGTAAGCGTTACCTCTGGGATGACCTCCCGACTCTCTTTGAAGTCTCTTAGCCATATGAACTCATTTGTCTTTACCTTTTCCCCCTTTTATTCAAGGTCTTTTTTCAGTCGTATTGCCAATTGGCACATGGTATTAATCCCTTGTTGCCAGGGAGGCTTATCCCCAGGAGTCATGTCCCTCACTGGGGGGAAGGTAATGCATTCATATGCTGAGTTTGGCTTAGAGAGAGGCCACATTTGAGCAACAAGGAGGCTCTCAGGTGGCAACCCTTAGGCACCCATACAGTAGGCTAAGTTTCAATTACAAGAGCAAAGACTCATAAGGCTAGTCATCAATAACAAGAACCCATTAATGGACCCTCCTCCTTTGCCAGACACTGCCACTGCACTCGGGGGACTGTTTCTGCTCCCTTGGAGAATGTGGCAGAGCTCTCCAGGCTGGGAATTCAGTATTCTCTCATTTATTGAGTGATTCTCCACCTACTGTGACCTTGCCCCACTCCTTCATCATTTGAACAATTTTATATATCTTTTATGTATACTCAGGTGAACTTCCTCCCATGAAACCCCCATCCCATACACCCCCCACCAATGATCCTTTCCTACCCCCATTAGAGCTGTTGTGTTTTGATGGACTTGTTTTCATATTACTATGAAAGATCTTATAAAATTAGCCTAGTCAAAAAGTTCTACTTTAATTGAGATATCCTTAATGGAATCATTTAGTACAGTGCTTGGCAATAGTAGATGGTTAATGAAAAAAGTAGTTTTTACACTGATCAGGGATGGGCCTTGGAATACAAAAACCTTAGAATTACAGATTGACCTCTTATAGTCTCTCACATTTCTGTAGAATCCTCCTTTCTTGATTGCTCCAGGAAAACTTTTCCCTAAATTATCTCTCTGGCTTTGTCTTGCACCATGCACAAGGTTGTAGAAGTGGAGGGTAAGGAGAACCAAGAGCCCAAGAACCCAGGAACACTGGAACCTTGAACCCAGCCCCCCAGGGACTGTAATAGTGCTTCATCTATGGCTGGTATCTTCTTCTTCTTTTTTTTTTTTTTTAAGATTTTATTTATTTATTCATTTATCCCCCCCTTGCCGCCTGTGCTCGCTGGGCCAGCCAACCATGCCGTGCGGGCGGGCCCGCCCTCACCAGGAGGCCCCAGGTACCGAACCCGGGGCCTCCCATATGGCAAACGGGAGCCCCACTGATTGAGCCACAGCTGCTTCCCTGGTATCTTCTTCTGTCCTTACTCATGGACTGTTTTGTCTGTGGCCTTGTAGGACTGCAGCTGAAGATGCTGCCGGATTGGAAGTAATCAGTCCTATTGAGTTTACCACCATAATTCTTCTGATTTACTTAAGAAATCCTGAATGCTTTCACAACTTGGAGGTTTGCATTTCTGGCTTCAGTGCTGCTTGAGGGAGAATGAGCTATACTTCCATATTGTATTTTACATAGATGATCTGTAATCCTCACAACAGCCCTGAGAAGTAGCTACTAGTTACCCCATTTTACAGGCGAGAAAGTCTTTAGAGATTTTATATTGCTTTGTTGTAGTTCTTCCCATAAAATTGTCTTCCATTCATTTTTCTAAATTTGTTTTTAAAGGCTTTAGTTAGGATCACAGTGAATTGGATAATATCAATAGTGGAAACATATTTCTCTTTTTAAATTCATCCTTATTTTTACTCATTTAATATTCTCCTTTTTCACTGACCAATTGGATTAATCATTTTTTGGTTTTTTCTTTTGTATGTGTCTTCCTTAGAAGTATACCTACTGGAAATGAAAGATGCTTGCTGAGACCATGGAATTAACTCTTCATTTCCACTTTCCCCACTGCTTTTATATCCATTTGTGTGAGGTTAGACATAGGCAAGGATGTGGCAGTTGGTGCAGAGAACAGTATTACTTGAGGGAGAGGAATAGCTGTGGTGGTGAGATAGACAGTTTAGTTTAACTCTCTGTCTTGCTGTCATCTTGGCTGTCTGGGAATTAGCCTTTTTTTTAAGTTTTTTTCCCACGAGGTGCGAATTGGAAAATTGCTATCCAAAGCACAATTGCATTGAGTGTTCAATAACAAAGACACTCCATCATATATTACACCTAGCAGTTGTTTATTTGGACAGTTGCAGTACTTCTATTTTGATTTTGAGTCTTATCTTAAATTGATACTTTATAATGTGTTACAAATAAGAACCTTGTAACTGGGGTCAGGTGCTATTTAAATTAGTTAAACCAATGAGTGTCAATATAATTCAAAATGACTAAATCTATTAAAGCAGAATTCTTCTGCCAAATCCTAGAAGCTTAAATTGTGTGTCAATGTTTCTTTTGCTTTATATTCCTTCAACTGGTTCCTGGCAGAGTAAAGTTGTAAAGGTTTGTTAGAGCCTGCTTTCAACCATGAACTGTTTCATTTTTATATAAATTGCACCATGGAGTTTGGCATTTCATATTTTATTAGGATCTGGTGGGTGCATGCATGGTTTAAATGAATGCCTCTACTCTTCCCACCTTCTTTATCATCTGTCTATCCCTCCATATTGCTAAAAATGAATTATTTGTTAAAAATAGGATAAATTTTGGAGTTCACGGTCTTGCCTTATTATTTTGAGGTAAATTATGCAATTATGGAGACTGATATAAATTAAGAAATGTGAAGTTACGTGGAACATTTAGCCAAAAAGTGTTTGTTAAATACCTGTAGTGTATACAGCATTACAATACTATATTAGGTCGCCTATGTTATTGTTTCCATGGAATGTGGAAAAATTAAGCATAATATGCCAACAAAATCTTAAAATTAATTTTCACTATGTTCTGATTTTTTTTTTATGGTTGGTATTTTATAATAAAAATCTTCTATTTTCTGTGTATTTTCTTTTGAGTTCATTTATAGTCTATGTTTTCATAGTCTGATTATTTTAAGGGTCACATAAATTTCCCAATATCATCTTTACCTTTTGAGGTGATAGTCTTTTGAAAAAGAAATTGAATATAAAACTTAACAAGCATATATAAAACAGTGTGAAGAATTTATGTTTCAAAAGAATATATAGGGAAGCGGATGTGGCTCAAGTGATTGGGCCCCTGTCTGCCATATGGGAAGCCCTGGGTTTGGTTCCTGGGGCCTCCTGGTGAGGGAAAGCTGGCCCATGCCCACAGAGAGCTGACGGCCTGCGCCCGTGGAGAGCTGGCACGGCAAGATGATGCAACAAAGGAAGACAAGTAGACACAGAGGAAATGCACAGTGAATGGACACAGAGAGCAGACAGTGAGCACAAGCAGCAAGGGGGAGGGGGAAATAAATAAAATAAATAATAATAATAATAAAAGAATATATAGAAGCAGATGTAGCTCAAGTGGTTGAGTGCCTGCTTCCCATGTATGAGGTTCTGGGTTCAATCCCCAGTACCTCCTAAAAAATAGATAGATAGATAGATAGATAGATAGATAGATAGATAGATAGATAGATAGAT
>JAKSZT010053785.1:2911264-2954192 GCA_026826555.1 Tolypeutes matacus
GATAGATAGATAGATAGATAGATAGATAGATAGATAGATAGATAGATGAGATATTTAGGTAAATAAATAATTTTATCTGAGGAGCAAATAATTATAATTTTATAATGTCAGCTTTTATTAGTCTCTATGTTTCTTTATGATCTTAATATATCATTTGGCTATTGGAGTAATTATTTTGGGATTTAGGGGCTTAATACGTACAACAATGTAATACTTAGTGTTTGATCTTGCTGATTTTGAGAACTTTATTCTTCTTTGTGGATTTTTATTGGTCTCCAGAACAAGTAGATAGGAGAGCTGGAACTCCAGGTCTTGCCCTCATGCTGTTCTTCAAAATCTTCTCCTCAGTAGTTCCAGAAACAATGAGATTAAAAACATTTGGCTGGTAATCATAGTTAACTATTGTATTTACCTCTTTCTTGAGACAGTGGTTTTATTTGGATTGATGTTAATCTATTTAAAATAGAGGATCAGGCAAGGGATATTAGATTGTAAATTTCGGTAGAAGCTATCATAGACTACTATAATGAAAACTTGAGAATATATTTTTTTAAGTGAATAAAGTAAGAAATGGAACCAAAAACAACCAATCTGGATAATTTAGTTTGAAAAGGTACTATACTACAGTGAGTCTTCTTTTCCCTCCTCCCTGGTTTTTACACAGAAACTGTCCTCAGCCCTTCCTCCCCTTTCCCCTTCTCCTAGCTGGTTAAAGTTGAAAGCATTTATCACTTGAAAGTATCTTCTAGTGTTATCAGTGAAAGATGACTTAACATCTTAAGTTCCAACTGGACAAGTCTAATTTTTGACAGCCTGTCCTGGGTAGATAAGGATTTTGGTCATGGGTAAGTTAAGATTATTTAAAAAGGAATCTCTGTTTATTTTTTTGTAATCTGAAGGATAATATAAGCCCCTTTCTTCTAGATCTCTGAAATGTCCCTTGTTCCTCCCTAACTGATTGTAGGTGCAATATCATTGTGGATGGAGTCTCTTGGGGATATTGGGCCTCTCCTCACACCCCACTTCCCCCCACCTTCCTTCCTCAGATATTTGTTGAGTGCTTAAAGTGTGCCAAATGCCAAACAAGACAGACAAACCTCTGCCGTTCAGGAGCTTACAGTTTCTTAGTATAGCAAAACATGAATTAATAACTCTACTCTCTCCCCCAGTATTTAAATAAGTTGTCTTTCAAAAGGGAATGTAGCTGAACTCCAAATCTAACAATATTACGGTTTCCTATTGTATGTGGTTAAGTGAGTTCTAACTGTAAACCTAAAATATAGAGAATCTACTTTGCTTTACAAGCAATTCTAATAACCAGAAGAATGTTCCTTTTTTTTTCTTCCTGACTTCTATATTCCCTAAGCAACGGGTATTTCTCCCATTTCTTTTACTGTCAGTGAGAGGGTATTTTGTCTTTAACCTATTATGATAGTGGCAGTGGCAAGAGGGAAAGGAGTCGCCTTTGCAGCTGAGGCAAGGCAGAAGGTACAGGCCCCTGGGATTTAGGAAAATGGGTGAAGTAGTTGTACTTGGAGATGAAAGATAAGATCTTTCTGGGAGTCGAGAATCCTTAGCAATTAGAGAAAGAAGGATGAAAGTTCAGGGAAGATGGGATTGTGTTGGGATGGAGTCAAGTTGGCATTGAAGGAGTAGAGTAGAGTAGGTTGGATGTGGTAGGACAGAGAGTGGCAGGGGAATGTTTTACACTCTTGGCAGGAACTGGAACCTTTATAGTCAGCCCAGCCAGGGACTTTTATTCCTCAGATGTGGCAGATTGCAGAATGGACATCTGCAAGTCAGGTACTGCTTGTATACTGCTTCCTTTTTTTGACACTTTTTTTTGTGTGTAGTATCATTAGGAAATATTTAGATGTCCATAGAGCACATGGATTAATTTTTTAAATGTTGCTTTTATATATTTCAAATTCATTATTAAATTTTCTTTAAATCACATAATCTTTGGAGTCTTTTCAAATATAAATATTATACCATTTAGCATTAAAAACTAAACTAAACTAAACTTAAAAAATATAAAATAAAATCCCTTAAAGGAAGAAGGCACTATTAAATGAGAAAATATGTTGATTGAACCTCATACAGTTAAAGCAAAAGAGAAGTTTCTAGCAATACTAATCTTAATCTAAAAGGAAATATTTATTTATGGATTATGAATAAATATAGAAGAATGGCATTAGTATTCAAACTTTCAAAGTTAATTTCTGATGTAAAAGGTAAAAATTTAAAATAATCCTTTAAAGACTAAGCCAGAATATTTTCTCTCAGTCACTTTTTATTATGATTTATTCTGCATTTGCTAGGTAATTACTGTTTATTTTAATTCTCAGAATAAGGAATTTTTAAATAGAAAAATTGCAGACATTTTTTTCTCAGTTTTTACAAGTTGATTTTAGATATTTAAGTATATTTTTCCTTAAGGTTGGTTTATGTTAATAAACTCAAGAATGAGATCTTAGTGAAAGCAATATATTTTTATCCATATTTTCTTGATTCAAAATATATTCCTTTGAACATTTTCTTTAAATGGAGATTCACTGAAAGGTGTACAAGACTTGGTTATTTGAATGTTGAAAGGTACTGTCACTTTAACTTGGTAGTGATGGGGAGGTAGGAATGATGGGTGTCAGAGAGGAGAAATCGTGACTTAAAAATCCAAATAAATAGTACTTTTTTATTGTGAATAGAAGAAAAAAAGTTTTATCCTAAAGCCCAAGTAGGGAGGATAGCTAATCTGGAAAATCCAGTCTTCAAATTTACTTATTCATTCTTTTTTATCATGAATTATTCTGAATATACTAGGTAATTACTGGTTTTCTAATCCAGTTTGTATTGTGAAAAAACAGCCTTAGAATAAACATTTTTTTTTTTTTTTAAAGATTTATTTATTTATTTATTCATTTATCCCCCCCTTGCTGCTTGTGCTCGCTGGGTCAGCCAACCACGCCGCGCGGGCGGGCCCGCCCCCACCAGGAGGCCCCGGGAACCGAACCCGGGGCCCCCCACATGGTAAACGGGAGCCCCACTGATTGAGCCACAGCCGCCTCCCATAAACATTTTTAAAATATAAAGTTGTATCTACTTTTCATAACTTTAGATATTTAAGTACACATTCTTTCTTTCTTTCTTTTTTTTTTTTTTAAAGATTTTATTTATTTATTCATTTATCCCCCCCTTGCTGCTTGTGCTCGCTGGGTCAGCTAACCACGCCGTGTGGGCGGGCTTGCCTTCACCAGGAGGCCCCGGGAACGGAACCCGGGGCCTCCCATGTGGTAAACGGGAGCCCTACTGATTGAGCCACAGCTGCTTCCCCATATTCTTTCTTAAAGTTGGTTTATATTTATAAAAGTGAGAAGTCATATATGTGTGCAATGTATCATTAATTTAATGAATATTAGATTTTATTCAGTAAATTTACAATATGAATTTGATTTATATTAAAAATATCTGATGCATCTTCTCCATTAAAGTTAACTATAATGAGAATTAATTTCCATTTCACCCATAAAGTATATATATTTCAATTTGAGATGATCATTTTTTGGTGGCATTAAATGGGAATGTGACTGATGAATGTAGCTCTTTATTTTAAAGGAATGACTAGTTGAATGAAATAGTGATACTTTCTGGTTTCAATTATAAGTTAACTTAAATGCATTTAAATTAATTCCTTTTGTTCAAGTTGATTCCTAGCTTTGTTACTCCCTTAACTATTGGGAGAAATTTTGAGAAGGTAGATAAAACTTCTCCAACATGATTTGAAGTTCATTTACAAAGTAATCCAAGGAAAACTCTCCAGTTAATGCAGTTTTTGGTTATTCATTTTGCATTATTTTAAAGCAGTTATTGTTATTGGTTGTTGCAGTGGGATGTGTTCTAGATTAAAATTTTAGTTTTGATACTTCAGCAAGAGCAGTTTGGGCAGAACTGTGTGGAAGCCATAGTATGGGAAGATAGGGGAGATTTGATTTTTCAGTGAATATACTAATTAGGATTTGATTAGGTTGCAGGCAATGGAAAACCCAATATAGTAACAAGATTAAAATTTATTGCCTCTTATATGAAAGAAGTCTGGAAGTTCAGAGTCCAGGGCTGAAGTGGCCATTTCATGAAGTTGTCAGGGATCAATGCCTCTTCCACCTTTTTATTCTGGCATCTCTAAACTAAGATCGCCTCATTCTAGTGGTCAAAGATGGAGACTGAAAACTAGCCATCACACTTGCCTTCCAGGGTGTTAGCAAAATGAAGGAATGTAGAAGAGTATACTCCTTTAAGTCTTCCAATGCAATCTATATTTTTCTGGCCAAAATTCAGGTAAGTGAACACACCTAACTACAGTTTTAGTTGGGGAACAATGTGTCCAGCTAAAAATTTTGTTTCTTATTACTAGGGGAGAGACTCTGGAGGCAACTAGCGGTCTCTGCC
Source organism: Tolypeutes matacus (assembly GCA_026826555.1). Lineage (NCBI taxonomy): Eukaryota > Metazoa > Chordata > Mammalia > Cingulata > Chlamyphoridae > Tolypeutes > Tolypeutes matacus. Next base: position 2,915,708 of record JAKSZT010053785.1, read on the forward strand.
ACAGAAAGGGTTAATGCACACACACGTCTGTGTATGTGTGTGTGTGTGTGTGTGTTGGGGGTTGGAGAATAGAAGATTTTAAGGCTCTTCCTTTGGTTAATCTGCTGTTTTGCGCTTCCATGGTATTTCTATTGGACATTATTGTTGATACTAAAGAGGGAAAAAGATAGAGGAATAGATTATGCCCCTGACAAGTGCTTTGATTTGAAAACCATTCTGCTTTCAAACAAATTTAATTTTGCAGATATTTAGGGTAGTCAAATAAGGATGGCATACTTTTGCTAAAATATTTTACTCTTATTCTATAAATTATATTTGATATGCCAAGAAAACATGAACGTGGCATAGTGCTCTGATTTAGTACCCTGGACCTATTATAACACACTTTTTTTTATTTAGCTAGTTTTGTAATTGTCGATACTGGTGTAATTTATACACTTCACCTGTTTTGGAATGAAAAGTATGGTGTTTAATTACCAGATTAAGTTAAAAGCATTAAATTAATATAAGATGTAGAAATTCTCTGCTCTTTGAAAAGCTAAATTCTGGGAGAATTTAGAGGCAGTAAATGTCTTTAGAAATTACATATTCTTTTCGATAGAATTTTATAGTGATATACCTCTTCCCATTTATTGATTGGAACTCTGCTTACTCTGAATTTATCCAGCGAACAAGCTGAATATATGTACATGGAAGCAGTTGCATAATCTTTGAAAACAATCTCGAATCATCTTTAATAATCTAACTTTTTAGTCTTTTATCTTTCCCATGGGTATAGATAACATTTTTTAATCTTATCTTTTTGGTTTGGAAACCTTGGAACATTGGTGCACACTGAGCTGTCAGGAACCACACAAACTTATATTATAGACAAACAATTTTTCCTCATAATGTTTGAGTGGAGGGATGAAGTAGTGAGAGAAGTGGTTGTGTTAGCAGTTGCCTTAGGCTCAACTTTGACAGGTGAGCTTGACACTTCTCTGTCCTTCACTTGGTCACAATGTGATATTTCCAGGGAAATATAATTTCTTTGAGAGAAGATAGTAAATCATGATGTTACGCAGTATTTTTCTGGATACAGTGGGACTAAACTTCAAGGGTCATACATTCTATTCTCAACTCTTCTACTAACTAGTTCAGTTGATCTGGGAATCATTCAAACGCTCAGGGCCACATTTCAGTAATGATAAAATTATATAATCTTGTATTTGGAAACGTTTATTCAATATATAAAGCTATAGCTGCAATATTTCCAACTTCAACCTCTACCTATACTCTTTCAAAGATTGGACACTCACATTTCCCAACCCCAAAATGGTTCATATTTTGCGGGGACTGTGATAGTACCAAATAGGTCTTGGTATATACTGAGTTAAAATTTGCCTTCTTATTGCCTTAACCCATTGGTTTCAAGTCCACCCTCCTTTAGCCATGTGAAATGAGACCAATCCTTCTAATACCTGACAACCCATTAAAATTTGAGGTTTTTTTCTTTTCCTTGCAGGATATGCATCACCAGCACTTTCAATGATTCTTAATGATGTGTCTTAATTTTTCCTCATCTTCCTAGGACTATTACCTTTCCTTTTCTAATTCTTATACTCTATTAAGTCATTTTAAGCTAAAATGAGCTCTTTTGACAGGATAGTCAAATACACTATTAATTCATACTGAATTTGCAGTCAACTAACATCTCTGTCTTTTTCACATGGACTATTGTTAAGGCATATTTGTCTATTCTGTATAAGTTTTTGGATTCAAGCACTGGATTTTACATTTACTTTTAACTTAATCTTAGACTTAACACAGTGTTTCAGAGTGCCTTATTGTTTTGAGATACTAATTTAGAAAACTAAATATATTAGTTATCTCCTTAGTTATATTTTCAAATTTGATGGTTATGCCATGATTATTTTTGGAAAATCAAGGAATTAGTCTGATTAATTCCAACCATGCAATTCTAGATTGTTTTAGTTCTGATAGTAGATCTGGATTTATGGCAGTGTAAACCTTTTAAACTCACTCTCCTTCTTTTGAATTCAGGCATCCATGGGTGCTAAATGCTTCTTGATACAATTGATTGGAAATTAATTATCTGGAGATTAATTTAGTAGAGGTTCATGTTGTGTTTAATCCTATTTTCTCGTATTATCTTTTTTTTTTCCTTTAATCTTTTGATTATTTTGGCTTCTTATATGGAGATAAATTTTAAAAATTTATTTTAGAGATAATTACTGAGGAATCAGAATAAACTTATCTAAATTTGAGAAATATATATTCCATGTTCTGGTATTTAAACAAAATTTATATTTTTCAGCTACTAAATAAATTTCTGTATTCCAGAGCTTTTTATGGTAACCTAAATTTTAATTAGGAAATGCCAAAGGGAATGCCCTCTAGATGAACTATTTTTCCTATTACAAATGTACATTATAAGGCTTACTTTAATATAAACTGAAAAAATTAAAAAGAACTATGTGAAAAATTTTTGAATAAAAATTACTGGGGTCGGATGTGGCTCAACTGGTTGGGCGTCCGTCTTCCATATGGAGGGACCCGGGTTCGATCCCTAGGACCTCCCGGTAAAAAAAAAAAAAAAAAAAAAAAAAAAAATTATTATAAGTGGCTATAAAATAATATACTTTCATATGTGAAAGCACTATATAAGCTATAAAACAATAAATACAGGTTGCTACTTTTGCTATTTTTTATTACATAGTAATAGGATAAAATCTTTCTATTGCATACTGATATGTAAAAATCTATTTCAATAATAGAATATTTTATGAAGCCATTTTATTATTCAGGTACACAGAAAATTTTATTTTAGCTGCTAATATTGTATATAAATAATTTTTTCATGCTATTATCCTTTCCTTAAAAATCCCTATTTCTCTCTTTTTATCCATTTCCCTCATCCTGACTTAAGTGGCATTTCCTTTCCTCAAGGATCTCTCACTATGGTCTTTTCCTATTCTGAATTCTTAATGTTTTTTTTGCCTGCACATACATCATATGCTGCTTTGTATTATTTCTCTCATTTTTAATTATATGTCTTGTCCCATTAATAAGTCTTAAAATTACTTGAGGGCAAGATTTGTGTCTTTATTTTGTTTTTGTCTAGGACCTAGAATAGTTATTAATAGGAGCTTAAGAACTACTGATTGTAATTAGCATAATAGATGTTTTTTTGTATATTTTCTCAGAATGTTTGAAAATAGTTTTTGTTTCTAACAGTAGCTCTTTAGAATTATCTTTATGCTACTAGTTTGTTAGATAAACTCATTCTTGGTGTAAAGATACAATCCCTGATCATATTGCCACAAATTCTGCATTAGTGGCTCCTAAATTAATGATGTTTCATTGGTTCTCAGTGCCTTACACAAAGTAGGTGTTTGAGTTTTCTAATGAAGAATCAAATAAAGGCCTCAAAGACCAAATACTGTAGATATCTAAAAACATTGAACTAAAGGTAGAAAATTGTTTTAACTCTGGGAAAAAACCCTGGAATTCTGATTATTTTATTTGGAGCTTTATGAAAAATAGTGTCTCTGATTACCATTCATTAATACCATCTGAAACCAGAAGGAAAAAAATCAACCCATATTTTTACTGAGCTGGGGCTTTCCTTTCAATACCTACCTACTTTATTCTGTGTTATTAGAGTTCTGGGTGCTGTGATTATAGATGTATTCTTGTGAAGTACCCCACCCCACCGCCCCCCGTTCTGCCTGTAATATATGTCCTAGGGAGCATTGGTCAGAGATTTTGCTGGAATTTGCTATGAAAACAACTTTTTCAGAATTCCTTTGGAGAGAGTGGAAATGAATGATAAGTACTAGCCTCACTCCATGGTACATATTCATATGGATACTTAAAATGTAAGAATGATGATGTAAGTGCAACTAAAGACATCACAAATATGTTCCAACTAGAAGAACATAGGGATTTGGCTTGGGGGTAAGGAAGGAACAAGGGGAAATATTTTTAAAAAATGTGCAAGAAGGAGTAGGGAATGTAAAATGAGTGGGAAAGGAAAGCATATAGAAGACAAAGTATATCTTAATGCCCAAATGGCATGTGGAAAGATTAGAAAAGAGAATGAACAGGAAGAGTTAAGAAAAATAAGAATGGTAATGCCAGAAAGAAATCTTGAATACTTTGTTTTCAATGTTTAGTAACCAAAGGAAAAGCATAACAATGCTTTAAAGTGTTTTCCACTTACATTATTTAGAAAGAAGATTTCTTGGTTATTGTATATTGAAATAATTTTATTGTTATAATAAACTATTACTGTTCATCTCTACCTGAGGAAAATATTGCATGTAGATAGTTTACTACAATCTTGGAGAAAGGTAAGAACTCATGACTAGTTTTTTAAATAATTTTTTTCTTGATAATAGAAAATTTGGAAATTACAGAAAGGTATACAGAAAAAAGTAAGAAGCTCCACTACCCATTGTAATTACTTTTAAATTTTTATTCTGTATACTTCTATTATTTTATGTACACACATGTTCAAATGATATATCATACTTTAATGAGTTCCATATAGTTGGACATTTAGGTTATTTCCAATTTTTGCTATCAGTAAAACTGTCATGAAAATCCCTTATGTAAATCTATTTATATACTTTTCTTCTTTAAAACAGATCCAAGGTAGAATTGTATAAATGGGGGAGTGGGTATAGCTCAGTGGTTGAGCGCCTCCTACGCATGTATGAGAGGTCCTGGGTTCAATGCCTGGTACCTCCTTAAAAAAAAAAAAAAAGAAGAAGAAGAAAGAAAGAAAAAAAAGGTATAAATGAACGAATGATTAAATGGATTTTATAAAGTTTCAAAACTCTTATTTAAGATCACTTTTGATTTAGCTAAAATTATTCCTTTGGGAAACAATTTGCAAAGAAAACTTTCTTTTTTCCCTTTAAAATTTCTTACAAATGTTGGGGACCCTGAATAAATATAATATAAAGTTTAAAAGGATCTTAATTAAAGATATTAATTTCAAATGAACATCCCAAGAAACCTCTTGGGATTTAATATCATTTGACTGATTTTAGTAAACTCTTGTGCTTTACTCACCAATTTTCTGGTAGAAGGGCTGTTATGCAATTAATTTGGAGAAAGGACACTTAAATAATTATTCAACTTGTAAAAATAGTCAAAATTGAGTATTAAGAAATATGAAATTTACCAATTATGATTTAGAACACAAACTTAACATGGTTAATTGCAAAAGTAGAAATGAAGATTTACCATTACACTTAGTCTCTTTCTTTTTTTTCATGAAAATTTAGCTTTGGATGAAGATAATTAGGCTGGATAAACTTTCACAGCCTAATAATCATTTTTAAGCTGTTTAAGATTGTTTAGAGTCATTGTGCTTTGGCTACTCATATTTGAATGCATGATGAAATATCAATTCTGTTGTAAAAATGATAAATGAAAAATTGTTTAAAAACAAGTTTCTTTTTTACTCTGTATAATTTCTGTCTTTAGTCTACAAGGTAGTGCTGAATTGATGCAGTAGTGTTTCTTGGTCTGCATTACCATTTAGAAATTTCTACCAACAGTAATTGTATCTTATTTAAATCTTGATAACTCCCAGCACAAAGCAATGCTCATTTTTCTCCACTTGAGAAAAGTAATTGATTACTAGTTATAGAATTATTCTCTCAGGTTGGGAAAGTTATATCTCATAGACCCTAAATATAACTACAAGTATCCTTTGATTGTTGAAATGACTGTTCATAGGCATTTTGCCATCAATTGAATTTAAGTGAACTCTTTCTCTTCCATTGATCTCATTTCAAAATTAGAGATATAAGCTTCTAGAAAAACTCCAAGCTCTCCAGAATAAAATGCTTAATATGAAAATTTCGTAACAAAATCTTTATTGTCATTTTGTTTTTTCTTTCTGCTTCCTGTTGCCCTCTCTGTAAAAGTAACAATTCTCATAATTTTAGCAATTTGGTCAAGTGTTTTATCAACTTGAAACCCATTTTAATATGTCTGACTTCATTTCTAGTATCACTCTTTAGTACTTCACTCAAAGCTACTAGTCAACCTTCTAGCCAAATTATTCTGACAACTTGCATATTGTTGAGAGGCTTGGTTTTAAGAATTTTGAAACTGCCCACCATTGTTAGAGTAGGTATACAGTAGCTTTTACTTTAGGACTAATTTAGTCCAACCACGGAGGTGTGACCCCTTAGGGTCTCTACTGAATGCTCCTGGTATTCATTGAGGTCTTTGACTCTGTGTGGTCAGAACTCTTTTTCCCAGCTTTGTTTCATTAATGCAGCTTTGCCTGGCCTGGTAGAGTTTCTCTGTGTACATGTACAAAGGGACCTGCTATGCAATTTGCGCTGCAAATTTGCTGCATATCTCCCTCCTCTCTGGCATTCTGCCCCACAAATTCAAGCTGTTTCAGCCTCCCTCAAATTTGATCTCTTGATCAGCTCTTGATCAACTGAAGAGACTATTGTCTTATACTTGGGTTTCCCTTTCTCTGCACTGTAGTCTGGAATGTGCCTCAAACAGAAAGCCAGGGCAGGGCGATGGTAGGGTTCACTTAGTTTGTTTTCCTTTTCTGATATTTTAGCTCCATCCTAACTATTGCAGTGTCTAAAAACAGCCGTTTCATATATTATGCCCATTTTTATAGTTTACAGCAGGAGGAAAAGTCCGGTTCACTTAATCCTTTCTGACATAAGAGGAATTCTGGTATCTGGTGTTAATTTTGATGTTAAAGCATCAAAATAGAGTTTGGAAAGACTTCTAAGGTTAGTCGACAAGTATTAAGAAGCTGCTAGTGTTCTGGGTGGCTCTAAAGGACAGTCTCCTCTCGGTGAGGATGATAGGCGTGCAGAAAGTAAAGACTATGACTTAAACTGTGTACATATCAAGATTCCATAGGAAAATGGGAGTCTGAGTAAAAAGGGTTACTCTTTCAAGCTGGATTGAAGTGGACTAAGTACTATTATCAAGTGCACCCAGTACTGTATTGTCCAATGTATACAGCTTAGCTAGAGGATTGGATGGAAAATTTTACTAAATACTATGAATAACCATATTTCTATAAATTAGTTTTTTATTTATTAATTCTCATTTTTATAGCTTTGCCTTTTCCGTTCTCCAAAATTGATAGTAGTCATTTTAATCTTGATCTTATCTGAGTGTATGAGGCAAATGTTTCTAAGCACACCAAATCATTTATTTCTAAATCCATACTCCCAGCATTACTTGTCTATATATTTTCAGTGAAACATCAAGCAAAGTAATATTTTTTACACTTAGCTTCTGTACCCATATTTCCTTGTTAAATCTTACATTGGTGTCTATGTTTATATTTACTGATGGAATTGTTCCTGCCCAGTTTAGTATCTTTAATATCTTTTTTTTTTTTTAAAGATTTTATTCATTTATTCATTTATCCCCCCCCTGCTGCTTGTGCTCGCTGGGTCAGCCAACCACGCCGCGCGGGCGGGCCTGCCCCCACCCACATGGCAAACGGGAGCCCCACCGATTGAGCCACAGCCGCTTCCCATCTTTAATATCTTTTGCATGTCAGACATCTGTTTCTCTAAAACTGATGTTAGGTGAGAATATGAAAAAATGAATGTTTAAAGTGTGTTTGGTTCCTTAGACGTAGTTTTGGCCCTTTAAATCTGTTTTTTTTTTTTTAACTTCATTGTTAATGATGAGGAACTTTAAAAAGACAGTGTTAGAAACAGATTTCTAATGTTTCACACCTCCTTAACACTGGGTTGTAAACTCTGCTGAAGATTTGATCAGTGTTAATAACTTCTTACAGTCCTATGAGCAGCCTCTCAGTGACTGTCAAATGCTACTTGCCACTCTAGCTAGCTGTGATCCAGTGAACTATTGGCATTTTATCATCCAGCAGTCACATTTGGACACTAATGTGTATCTTTGATCAACACTGGACTTACACAGTGACTCAGGAGCATAAGAGATCTCTGTTCTAGATCCAATTTGTTTCTAAAAGACGCTTTGGATAACTTAATCTATTCTAGATTCTCTATATATGAGGTTACTCTGGTGTGTCAATTGCAATGTCACAGCAAAGATGGGGAGTGTATTTCAGATTTTGGAAACACTAGTCATTTGTGCTAAATGGCAACAGCTGAAATAACCACGCTTTCTAAAACACCCCTCCTTACCCCACTTTCCTTTTTTTCCCTTTATTCTCTGACCTTGCTTTAATGTGTTTTATAAAGCAGGGGAAAGGGGGTTAGTCTCTTTTGAGGATTCTTTTTATTAAAAATAACAACAAATAAAACAACAAAAATCTACCTACCACAACTAAATGGACCAATTTGTTTCTTAAAACCATCCCTTTGTAAATAGGCATTATAATTTAGTGTGAAGGAATTATTTTGATAACTTCCATATTATCAAATAGAATAGTATTTTATTGAGAGGCTGAATCTTAAGGATACACTGGGGGTGCTATCGTATTATAGGTAAGATCACACTTACCTATAAGGTAGATCACACTTTTTATAGGGAGATCACACTTCTCCCTTGAATGCCTTGAATGGAAGAAACCAAAGGATTCTACAAAGGATTCCTGGCCTATGTCAGTTATTTATTCATTCCCAAATATTTGTTGGGCAGCTTCTGTTTTAGGTACTGGAGATAAAAAACAAGACACATAAAACCTTATCTTCTAGTGGGAAGAGGTATGCTTATGTTCTTGTGCAAGGAGGAAGACAATAATTAAATTGAATGAGAATTTAAGTAAGTGATAAGTTATATGAATAAAAATGAAGCAGAATTAGAATAATAGAGAGTGATGGCAGGCCAGGGTGGGGGTGGGCTGGTAAAATTTTAGAAAGAGTGGTAGGGAAGTACTCTTTGAGAGAGTGATTCTTTTGAGCAGAAAAACTAATGATATGAAGCAATGTGAGGATCTAGGGGGAAAAGCATTCCACACAGAGGGAATAGCAAGTGTAAAACCTTTAAGCCAGTCCTCTCAATTGCCTTAAGTGGCAAGAAGTGAGAGCTTGCCACTCCTCCAGGCTAGGGAGGTAGAAGCAATAACTCTCAAAAAAAAAAAAAAAAAAAAAAGTGGAAAGAATTTTTAAAATGGAAGTAACTAATGTTTGAATATATTATAATGAAGTTCTAATATAATGTTTAAAAATCACAGCACCATCACTTTCTATGGTGTCTTGAATGCTGTGGAAGAAAATAAATGCTATATAAACCAAGTATGTAAAAATTGCATTAACCAGATCTCATTTATGATTTGCTCATTTAGTTTAACCATTTTTTTAAAAATTTGATATTTTTAGATTCAGAGACCAACTTTTTTCAGGTCTTTTGCATTTCATATACATGAGGTTTGCCAAATCTTGCCCCAAATCTTATCTTAACTAAAATTATCATAAAAAGAATTGTTAAACCTAAGGGACTAACATCCCATTATTGATTTTAAAAATATGAATTTGAGAGACTTGAAGTTGTATTGGCTAGTGATAAAGCTTGGGTCATGTCTGTTACAGGAGCTGAAGAACAGGATCTCATGGGAGCCAGAGTATGACGGATGAACCTAAATTTGTTCAGAGTTGGGAAAGTATTCTCTGAGGAGCAGTGTGTAAGCTAAACTAAGGAAGATATGTAATGGTTACTCAAGTGTAGAGAGGTGGAGGGATGAGAAAATATTCTAGGTCTGTGCAGAGATACAGACCTGAGGTAATAGGGTGAATTCTTAGAAATGACGTGGCTAGATTATGGGAGACCTGATATTATATCATGAATGTATATATGACTATATTCTAAGGACATTGAGAAGTCATTGAAGGGTTTTAAGTACAGGAATGAGATAAGATTTGTATTTCTGAGAAGTCATATGATATAGAATGAACTATAGTGTGATGACAAAGCAGATAGTTAGAGTAGTCCTGATAGTTTCCAGTAGTCCTGAGAAAGAGACTGCATGGTGATGGCTAGAATTAGGATAAATAGTAGGAGGGGATAGAGAGAAGTGGAAAGATTGAAGAAAAACCTTACAGGTAGGACTGCTGATTACATGGGGAGAAAGTAAGGGAGAGGTTGGAGTCAAGGAGCCCCCAAGGTTTTTCATTTGAACACAGCTGGCTTATTAGTGTTATCATTGACTGAGACAGGGACACTGAAAGAGTAGCAGTTGATGAGAAGGATGAGAGTTAATTGTGAACATGTTGAATATGAGATGTCAGTTGGATACCCTGGTCTCGAGCTTAGAAAAGAAATTCAGCAGGACTTTTTGCTTAAAACTAGCTCTGTGGCCCATGGAATAGACTAGCTTGTCCCTTAGAAGGAAATTTGATGTTTGGTTGGAGGTATAGATGATAGAATATTGGCAGATAGATAGTAATTGAAAATCATCGGTATGGAAGAGTTACCTAGAGAGAATGTAGAATATGAAGAGGAAAAAGGACCTGAGAAATACCATTTAAAGGATAGAGGAAAATTATGGCTAAACATGTAGGAGGAAAACTAGGAAGACTACACATATACTGCCATTTTTATAGATCAAAAATGGTCAAATATCAGATTTTTCATAGGATTCCAATTTAGGACAAGATTTCCCCTCTGACCAGTTAATTTGTTTTTTTCTTGCTCTGCTAGAATCTTTGCTTCATTCATGAAGCTTTAGCTTACTCAACAAAAAGTTTCACATTTTATACAAGCTTGTCTTTTTCTGAATTTAGTTCACAGAGTATTTTGAAAGTGAACTTTGAAATCAGGCAAAGCTGGACTTGAATCTTGTCCTCATCTATTACTAGTTAAGTGATCTTGGGCAAGTCACAATCTTCCTGGAGCTGCAGTTCTCTCAGCTATAAAGTGTGGGGAAAAAAATGTGGAAAATGCTCGTTTGTAATAAAATTGCTGTGAAGATGAAAACATATCGTAAAGTGCTGACCACTTTGTTAAAGGTATTTGTTAAAGGTTGCATTTTCCTTAACCATCTCCCATATTTCCCTTCCCCAGTCAAAATTCTCTTCCATAGGTCCTCTTGGGTAGTTTTTGATGTGTTTAAAACAATTATTGAATAACCAAATAAAAATAACTGCAGTAAGGGAAATTGGCACTTCCAAAGAGATTTTTTTGTTTTTGTTTTTTTAAATTTTATTGAAGTATATCATTCATACATGAACATACTTAAACAATAAGTATATAGTAAAAATTGTGAAATTACAAAACAAACATGCATAACATGATGTAGGGGTTCCATACATCACCCCACCACCAACACCTTGCATTGTTGCGATAACATTTGTTACAAATTATGAAAGGATATCTTCAAAATATTATTACTAACTATAGTTCTTCTTATATTTGGTGTATTTTACCCCCAACCCACCCTATGATTATTATTATTTTTAAATATGTTATTATTACAGAAGTTGCGAACTTACAAAACAATCATGCCCTTGTGTAGAATTTCCAAGCAACACACCTTCACCAACATACCACACTGTGGTGGAACATTTGTTACAGATTATAAGACTATTATCAGACTATTACTTCCAACCATGCTCCATAGCATACATCTGGCACACTTTTTCCATATCCCCCATTATCAACACAGTACATCTTTGGCATCGACGCAAGAATATTATAGTATTGCTATTAACCACCGTCCATAGGTCATACCAGTAGTATTTTTCCCATGCTTCTCCACACCCTGCAATAGTGACGTATATCCCCTCTAGCTCACAGAAGGACACTCTTGCATCTGTATCATCAACCACCATTCCCATCTCACTTCTGGATTCACTGTGTTATTCAGTCCCTAGGTTATTCTCTAGCTTTCTTTCAATTGACATTTACATCCCTAGACTACCCTTTTCTACCACAATCCTATTTATAAACCAGCTGCAGTAATAAGAAATGAAATTGGGACGCATATAACATGGATGAATCTTGAAGACATTACACTGAGTGAAGAAAGCCAGACACAAAAGGACAAATATTGCATGGTCTCACTAATATGAACTAAATACGAACAATAAACACATGGAGCTAAAACCTAGAGTATAGGTTATTAGGAGATAAGAGAAGGGCTTAATGCTTAATGTATTAAGAAGTTTTAATTAACTTGACTGTAAAAGAGTGGAAATGGATAGTGTTTTGTTTTTATTTTTATTTTATTTTATTATTTTTTTTAAAGATTTTATTTATTTATTCATTTATCCCCCCCTTGTTGCCTGTGCTCGCTGGGTCAGCCAACCACGCCGCGCGGGTGGGCCCGCCTTCACCAGGAGGCCCCAGAACCGAACCCGGGGCCTCCCATATGGTAAACGGGAGCCCCACTGATTGAGCCACAGCCGCTTCCCTGTTTTTATTTTTAAATATAACCTAACAGGTGTCTACCTGAAAGAGCTTAGGTGCAATAATTTTCATGGGGTTGGAATTGTCTGGTATACCCAATTGACTTCATAAGGCTTGCTGCTTCCTGCACACACACACACGTGTCCATAACTAATCTATACAAGCTTGGGATCTACATGGTGTCACAGCATGAAGCTGTTGTCTTGTGATCTCTCTCTACTTCAACTTTATATTCAGGACTTTGTATACTCAGGCCTTAGTGTAATAAATGGGTCATCATTGAGGAGAGATCATGCATTAACCAAAGGAATTTATTTTTAAAATTCTAAGTGGGGATCCATTAATTTGAAAGCTCTCTTTTTGAAAACTAGCTTTAGTTCATTAGAGTATAGAAGAATTACCTCCATAGAGGAAAACTAACACATGGTACAGTACCTATTTTTTTTTTTTTTTTAAACAAATGACAGTGTCAATCAAGTTAGTAGATATATGCTATCTTACTTGCTTTATCCAAAAGTCATTGAATTCCAAGAAAGAGAAAGTTACTTCCTTTCATAAAACTATTAATAACCAACAATGTCAATATAATAACAGATGAAAGAGCATAAATAAAGTTATTTTTAACCTGCCAGTTTGGTCTAGCTGTATATATTTTGATCTGAGGGGCAGTGATCTGATTTCTCCTTTGAGTTAAGATATTGGGGCCCTTATTAAAACACAAACTATTATCTGGGGAGGTTAGTCTACTCTGTATCATTATCCATTGATAATTTGACTGATTGACTAGCTAATTCCCTAAAATGGGAATAAGGTAGAGTCTAATTAAAATTTGATTTGGGAGAGAAGGGAAAATATATGTGTTTAGATGAAATGCTATTCAAAAGTATTTCTATCCAATAAGAGGCCATTAATGAGACACAGCTCTTCCTCTCAAGCAATATAAAGTCTAACAGCGGAGAATAACAAAATTAAAAAGTATTTATAATGCACAGTGATCAGTTCTGCATGAACAGTAAACAGAGTTGGAGTCGGGGTAAGGCCAGGGAAAAGATGGTTTCTGGACTGTCTCCTGGAAGATAAAAGAGTTTGCCACAGGAAACGTTAGCATCAAGTCCAAAGGCCCAGAGGCAGGAGTCCTTGAGAAGCGGCTGACAGTTCATTAAAACAGGGACAGAGTATGAGGATATGATGAGAAATGAAGCTGCAGAGATAAACGGGGACCTGATTTTGTAGGGCCCTGCAATCTTGAGCTGAGGAGCTAGGACATGCTTCTGAGGTCAGAAGAGAATCTTCAGAGTTTCAATGAGGAAGTGACATAACCAGATTTAACCTGTGGGAGTAATCTTTGGAAGAGAGAACCAAAGTTGTGCTTTAACATTTAAAGCATTTTCTATATCTCTTTTTTTTTAATTTTTTTTTTTATTTTTTATTTTTTATTTTTTATTTTTTTTTCTATATCTTATCTACATTCATTCTCACAGGTCTACAAAGGAGATATACCAGGTAAATAATATTTTCTCCCATTTTAAACTGAAATTCAGCAGGTTTTAGATAGTTGTCCATTGGCACACATCCAGTAAAGTACTTATACTAGGACTTGAGTCTAGCTGTTTTCTTTTTTCACTCTGTGTTCATTCCATTACAAAAACCATTTACTACTTAAGAATTAAAGTACACCTTGCACTGGGCAATGTCAAAGCTTATTGAACTGATAATTGTATTTCATTCCATGATTTTATATATATATATCTTTCTATAGCATATGGTTTTTGCTCTTTAAGGTAGAAGCTGTGGCTTTAGATTGTACATAAAATGCTTCTGAATATTTTCCAAAGGTAGGTTATGTAAAGTGCATTATAGTAGTTTAATTTGAAGATTGAGATTAGGAACAACTGTTTTTTTTTTTTTTTAGGCTATTATCTTACCCTGTCTTTCCTCCACCTTTGCACGTATATATCTCTCTTAGTCTAAAAACTGTTTCGTTATTGGGGAGAGATCATTAATTGACCAAAATAATTTTAGAATTCCAAACAGGAATCTGTTTTAGTTTCCTAGGCTGCTCAAAGCAGATACCATGAATGGTTTTGCTTAAACAATGGGAATTTATTAGCTTACAAGCTTACAGTTTTGAAGCCAGGAAAATGTCCAAATCAAGGCATCATCAAGGTGATGCTTTCTTCCCGAACACCAGCTACCAGTGATCCTTGGCTCCTCCTTCACATGGCAAGGCACATGGTAGCATCTGCTGGTCTTTCTCTTCTCTTCTGGGTTTCATTGATTTCAGCTTCTTGCTCCCCTAGCTTTCTTTCCTCTCTTTGTATGCATTTTGTTTATCAAGAACAGTTAAGAGGATTAAGACCTATCCTGAATGAGGCGGGTCACACTTTAATTGAAGCATACATGGTAATGGATTAGATTTAAGAACATGTTTTTCTGGGATAGATGGAGCTACAAACCACTACAGGATCCATTAATTTGAAGGCTCTACTTTTACTAAATTCCATTTTTATTTTTTCCTCACTAAATGTAAGAAGATGGCAAAATGCTTCACAAATAATTTATCACATTTTTTGAAGGAAGTTTTGGATGGTATGTGTTTTCCCATATGAAATGGTTACTCTCTGTTGCTTTTCAGTTTCAACACTACATCCTTTTGCAATATTAAAAGGATAGCTTGCAAAAGACATGTTCTTCAATAGGTAATAAATAGACCTAAGTGAAAAGTAAATATAGGATATTATGGTCAGGTTGACAGATATGGCCGTTTATTGGTAGTTGGACTTTTTATTTTATAGGTACTTGCATGATGATATTTACACATAGTTCTTATCTCTGGATACCTCATAGGAATATTGTGAGGATAATTAAATCTTATCCATAAGTGGCACACTCTTGATGAATCCTGTTCACAAGGTTAAAACATCCTTCCTATGATATAAACAGTCATGTCCGTTTTAACTAGTCTTTAAATTAAGACTTTTTCTAAAAGGCCATTTTTATTAGCTGCCTTTTGAAATGATTTGTTTTATATAGATATATTCTATACACATACATGCATACATATTGATGTACATATATATGTATGCAGAAAGAGAGAGAGAGTTAGGAATTAACTCTGTACCCTAGGTAGTATTCACCTTTTATTTATGTGAGGCTTGTAAACCTGTTTTCAAATTAACAATACTGTCTTAGAAGCTCCCATTTTTATATCTTCCCCATAGTTTCTTATTTCAGACCATTTCTTTCAATAGGAAGAAATTTAATCTCAAATTAGATACTAATTTATAGAAAAAATTGAGTGAAGTAAGGTCTTTATTCTTTTTCCAGAGTGTAAAATCCCTTCTTTTATGTGGATAGTTGGGAATTTGCTGTAATTAGAACTCTTAAGTGACAGTCTTAGTTGTGGAGGCTAATTAGTTTGTCAGTTTGTCCTCTTACTATGAGATAACATCTATTGGCAAACATGTAATAGATTATTTTCACATGAATGGCAAAAATTTCTGTTAGAATTTGTAATTCTTATAAGGCAAATTTGACATATTTTATTTGGTGGTATGGTAGCGGCATTATCTTAGACTCTAAAAGTTTAAGAATTAAGGATAGAGAAGTCATTTATGTGTTTATTGAATGAGTATGTCTAAATTTTGCATTATATTTTTAAACATAAATTAGTGCAAACTTTTTAAATGGAAATCTTGCTATTTTCCTTTTTTGCACGTGTGTGGGTAATCTATATTTTTTGGTTAAAAGTCATTGAGCATAAAACTTTTCTACATTTAGGGTAATTTCTTAGGTTAGGTTCTTATTGCCAAATTAGTTTTGAAAAGGGTTTTGGTATCCATTTTATTAGGTATTATAAATTTAAATGAGAAGGTATATCCCACTGTTACTTTAATATATATTTCTTTTATACCAAGAAGGTTTCACATTTTCCACATATTTTAAAATTAGTTGTGGTGTGTGTTATTGTCTCTGTCCATTTATCTATAAGACCTGAGTATTCTTCTTTTAAAATTGATTATTTTTATGTTAAAAATTATCTAAATGCCCCCCCCCCCCAACAATATAAAACAAAATAAAAACTAGGGAAAATGTTTGCAGAAAATAGATCAGAGGTTTAATATTTTTATGTAGCCAAATTTTTAATTTTTATGTAGTATGAGTGGGACAATATTTAGTCTTTCACTGGAGACACAAAGCTTCCATTATGTTAGAGTGTCATGCCAAAGGAAGACTTGCCCTCAAGACCTTCTGAGACATGATAGGGATTTTGTCCCTTATTCCAACTAGGCCACACCGGTTTTCTACTTACCTTTTCTGCCCCATCTATACTACCTCAACTTCATCTGTCAATCATTAATGTTTGTACCAGTAAAAGTAACTCATATTTCCTTCTACTCTAATCCTGTACACAATATATATATATATTTGGATTTTTTTCAATTTTAACAATGAATTATGAACATTTCTTAATTTCATTAAACATTCTTTCAAAATATATTTCCCATCACATCCGTATATCACAATTTAATTATTCCTTTTTTATCTGATATTTAGGTTGCCAGTTTTTTACTGCTAGAATTTTGCTACAAGCATCATTATACAATTAATGTTTGGGTCTGGTTAATTCTTTAGAATAGTATTTTAGAATAAAAATTACGAGATCAGTATATTAAAGGTTTATTATTTAAAATTTTCCCCATTTCCTCATTTGTTTTGTTTTTTAAATAGATAATATAAGCACAGTAGAAATAATCAAATAGAAGAAAATATATGCAGTAAAAAGAAGTTGCTGTCTTATCCCAGGATTCTGTCCCTAGGCAAAAAGCCCTGCAATAAAAGATAATGCTTGAACTCATGTGATTCCAGGGGAGTGGGGAGTATGGAGAGTGACACTTGTTCCTATGCCTGTATATGCATTAAATGCCTGTGGAAGAATACATATGTATGGACAGATGGGATCATACTATTCATGCTGTTCTGCACCCTGCCCTTTTCACCTTGCTATCTTATTTTGCTGAAAAGCTATACTAATGTACACTTTGATATTTTACGCGTATAGGCATTGCCCGCTTTAATGTTTCTAGAGTCTTTCACTAGAAAGTCGGACATTTTGCTTAGGTTTGCTTACTGCTTTTTGTTTGGATTTTCACTTTCAGCCCTGCTCATTATTTAATAAGGTCTTCACATTCTGGAGGGTCATTTTATATAAGCTCTTTATATACTAAGCATATTAGCTTTTGCCAGCCTACTGATTGCCTATCCTATTCTTAATCTTATTTGATTTTTGAAGGGTGCAGTCATATTTAAGATTTTTATGTGTTTTTCCTTTCCTTTTAATTTAATGCCTTTTAAATAACAAAAACAATTTTTGTTAAAAATTGTATATAAACTGAAGAGTAAGTATGATCTCCTCCCCACTGTTTTCTTTTTTCAATAGCTTAACAGGTTAAACTGTAGACCTGTCTATATCCAAATTATTAGAGATTTTGAATTCATTAAGCCTAGTTGAAGATTTTATACTATCAGAACTAGAGATTGACAGAATTGAATTGTGGAATTTTGTCACTGTTGATTTTTCTGTTCTGTCCCCTATGACATTTGCGAGTGCATGTGTGTTTAATTGAGGGATAATGAGTTTAGCAATACTTTGTGAGTAGGTGATATGTAATTACTGCTTTGAGGGCAGTCCCAGTGGTCTCAGGCTTTGGCTGTTATCTGTGTTCTTTCCATTTTAGCCTCTACCTTTTGCTCTTTTTTTTTTTTTTTTTAAAGCTTAAGAGCATGTAGTTACCAGGGAGTAAAGAAGGTGTTGAGCTACATCAGATATATTTTGCATTTCTGGCTTTGCTCGCTTTCTAGAATTGTTGGCCAAGATTTAAATAGCTCAGTTATTGATATCCAGTTGAAAATTAGAATGAAATGAAGATAATTTAAAGATATGTGATCCGATGTATCGTTGATATGAGTTTTCATTATTCAACATAAAAAAAATAAAAAAAGACGGGGTCTACTTTTTTGCAACCTAACTCTTACTCCACGATTGTTAATTTTTTTCCATGTATTTAGGTTACATTATAAACTACTAGTTAAATAGCCACTCTAATGTAGCAGAAGTAGTTAAATTTCTTCGTTTCTGAAAAGGAAAAGGAAAATGTTAATTTGAGAGTATGCACCATTTAAATATTTGTGTATTCATTATTTATCTTAAAATTTTCACTGTACAATAGAAATTGAGTCAAAGTAAAATGTTATCGTCTTAAGTTTGGTCATCTCATATCACTGGTAAGGGGTCGTGCTGTGATTTATCTGGCAGGATGGACACTTTATGTCCAGGCACAGGAGCAAAAACTGTCACCCCTGAAATCATTTGCCTTCAGACAGTATGTTTTATTGCAGAATTTGTTTTTCCCTGAGAACTTCCTGGAGACACTTTTATTTCTGGTGGTCCCAGTGTCCTTATTGCTGGGAGAAAATGGGAAATATGTAATGTCTGTAACTGAAGCTAAAGCAGATAGCTCCTGCTATAGCTGTGGCTCCTTATGGTTCCTGAGGAGCAGGAAAGGAATAGAAAGGAATGGGCAGTATAGGAGAGGTTGTAAAATTAGAATCCTGTAGGTGACTTGGTAGTGTATTACTAGGTGTGAGAGAATTAGCCAAAATTGTAATTGTTATCATTTACTGTGCTTTCTAATTCTTTCACCAATACCACAAGGGATTGTGAAATCCCTTCCCATTTTACAAATGAGGAAACTAAGGCTCAGGAAAATTGTGTTTCATTCAAGGTAAACACCACTACTGAAAAGAAATAGGGAAAGTAAATTTAACTTTGGATGTGACCACTTTAAGGTGCTAGAAAGGAACATTTTGTTGGAAATTTCAAACAGTAATCCTGTGCACACAGAGATGATAGTTAAAATATTAGAATTTTTCTGGCCATGTAGTGTGGAGTCATCCTGGCAGTGGGGTGCATTAGGTGTTTACTCATGCGCTGCTCCCTGCCAGTCCTTTTGGAACACAGGTCCTGACTGCCTAGGGACCATTAATTTGGTTCAAGGGAGGATGTGTGAGGTGGTATTATAGATAGGTTTCCTCAGCCCTAGCCGGCTTCAACAACTCTGTTGGTAATTGTGGGCTGCAACAGCAGATATTCTGAGTGTAGGGAAACCGGCACACCCCTTTGGAAAATACTTCAGAATCTCTCCAGTTATGTAGTTGAAAACCCTTTTCCCGTTGATTCTGAGCCTCTTCTAATACATTTTTTAGAATAACTGTTCTAGACCAATGGAGAGAGATTGGGAATTTACTTCTACTTGTAAAGAAGTATATTTTTTGCTATTTATTTGGGAAAACATAGAAAAAAAAATATTGGCCCCTATAAGATGACAAAAAAGAGATTATAAGATTACAAAGAAGTGACTTAATTAACAATAAACAGCAACAGCTGCCTCTGGCCTTGACTATTCTGGTGTCTGTTCTCCCCGCTTTGCTCTCTGCCTCTTACTTGCAACTTCCCCAAGCTGGGTGGGACATACTTATTGATCAGCCTTTGATTTAGGCCTGGACCTCTTACCTAGCCTGTGCCTCTGTTTTGGCAGTAGGCCCAGGGTTTTACAAGCCACAAGGAATTTCCTGAGGCTATATTTCTTCCCAGTTAGGCAGTAGGGTATATGGCAGCTGTGTCACTTGCAGGTGATTTTGAGGCTTCTCAGTCTTTCCAGGAAAAATTGACAAATATTCTCCTTTTTCCAAAGTAAAAAACGGCCCCCGTGGTTAACAATTGGTATGATAGGGTTGAGAGTGGTCAGTGGATGGACAGGGTTAGTGAGATATGTGTTTTTGAGGAGAATGTGTCATAAGAATTTTGTATTTTGTCATAACTTACAAAATTGTGAGGGACAAAGTGTAAACTATAATGCAAACTGTAGTCCATGGTTAGTTGCAATTCTTCAATGTGTTCATCAGTTGTAACAAATGTACCATACTAATGAAGGATGTTGTTGCTGTGGGAAAGTATGGGAGGGGGACGGAGGGGGAATCCCTTATATTTTTTATGTAACATTTATGTAATCTAAAGCTTCTTTTAAAAAAAATAAAAATAAAATAATTACCTGTAGGTTTTTGTTTGTTTTTAGAAACTATAGGGACATTTCACTTCCCTTACTTTATTACGATGTACTTTGGGGATAAGTCACACTTCCACATTGAGACAGTTACTGAAAGGAGCATGTCATATCCCTCAGGTATATTAGAGTAGAACAAGAATTGAGAAGCACTGTAGTACTTTCCTAGCTGTGAAAACAAATACCATACGATAGGTTGACTTAAAAAACTAAAATCTATTGGCTCACAGTTTTGAGGCTAGAAGTCCAGAATTGAGGCATCAGCAAGGCAGTGCTTATTCCCCAAAGACATTCTGGGCCAGCTGCTGGAGATCCTTGTGCTTGGTTTTTCTGTTTTTCTGTCACAGGGCAATGCACATGGCAGTGTCTTTTCCATTCTCTTCCTGGTTCCATTGACTTTCAGCTTCTGGCTGTTCCCAGTGGCTTCTTCTATTCATGTTCAGTTTCCTGCTTATAAGGCCTTCACACATAGTAGATTAAAGTTCACCCTTATTTAGTTTAGATGCTCTTTAATAACACCTTCAAAAGTCCTATTTACAAATGGGTTCACACCCACAGGCTTGGGACCTGAACATGCCTTTTGTAGGGGACATGCTTTAATCCCCAACAAGCTATGATCTGGAAACTATGATTCAACTTGAAGAGTTTAGAAGATATTTCTAAATTATATAAATATACTCATAGCCAGCAAAATGGTTTTCATCTGTAACTTCAATAGATGTCTACTCTATCTCAAGGTTTTTATTAACTATAGAATAATCCTCATTTTTAAGTTTTTAGCAATTTGGGAATGGGGAAAAAGAATTAAATGGACAGAGCAACTGAATTTATATAGGCTTTCTCTATTCCTGGGAGAAACTTAATGTATTTTCATGAAAATGGAGAATATATTCATTTTTACAAATGCTATCAATCTTTATCAAAAATTGTCTTGGCAGGAGAAGTGTTACAGCTATACAGAATTGTGGTTATTGTTACATTGTATTGTTTACTGTAAACCTGGTTCAATATTGGTAAATATAGTGTAGCAGAAACTGAACTGTTGTGAGCTATCTGGGCACCAGTCCAAGATATCATTAAAAATACTGCCTCAGACTAATTTGGGTTTATGAATAATATTTTGTTAACAGCTCAACTGAAATTGAGCCACATGGTGTAGCTTAAAAACTCTGAATCTACAAGATAATGACAGTAGTATAAGTTCATACTGCATATTTAATAGTCTATATTTGAGTGACAAATTTATATGTAATTTTGTGTGAACCTTTAAACTATGAGCACCAAATGCTTCATATCATCTGATATCTTTGAAATTTATATAATGTTGTGGTTTGCCATGAATTTGAATTCTTATAAACTAAAATATTATTAGTTTAATAATCAAACCTAGAGAATAAGGAGAGGTTGCTAAACAAATATTAAAATGGACTTTTACACCTGTAATAATCAGTTTCTCTTGACATATGGGTGTGCAAACAGCTAGAATTTACATGATTATTTAACCAAAAAGATTGGAGAACATGAAATTATTGGAAAGATCCAATAAAGCAATTCATTAATTTTGCTAATGAAAGATAATTATACTTTAGAACAGGGTATGAGGATTATTAGGGTTTAATGATAAATTATTAATTAGGTATAACAAAGGGTTTAAGGTAACGATAAGAGAGATGATTCAAAGCAAACTCCATATTTGGATACTTCTTGTGTGGTACTTTATTTAGTTTTCAGTTATTTGTGAACATATATGTATAAACTCCCATTTATGCTTGAATATATGTATAAATTTCCATTTGAGAGGGTATGGGAAGGATTGAGTTTATGTCACTTATGGTATAAAATATTTTTGCTAGAGAAAGGTATGTACATTATTTGAAGAATGAATTTTAAATATTTCTTTTCTCAGTAAATGTTTTATTCATTTTCCAGGTTAGCACTCTACGTATATGAATATCTGCTCCATGTAGGAGCTCAGAAATCTGCCCAAACATTTTTATCAGAGGTATGTTTTATATATTTTCTGTACTTTTTATGTAAGTAAATAAAAAATATACTGAAACATTTATTTGAGATTTTTTATATTTATATATTATATAGTGATTGCTCAGTTGTCAGAATACATTATATAGTCTATAGGTTATTTGTAAGCATTAAAAGTTTTTTATTTTAGTAACAGATATACAACCTAAACTTTCCCCTTTTAACCACATTCATATATATAATTCAGTGGTGTTAATTACATTCATAATGTTGTGCCTCTATCACCATTGTCCATTAGCACAACTTTTCTATCACCCTCAACAGAAATTCAGTACCAATTAAGTTGTTGTGGTTTTTTTTTTGTTTGTTTGTTTTGTTTTTTAAAGGAGGTACTAGGGATTGAACCCAGGACCTCATACATGGGAAGCAGACAATCACTGAGCTACATCCGCTCCCCAATGACAGTTGTTTTTTTCATTTGCTTGTTTTTAGAAGGTACTGGGGATCGAACCTGGGACCTTGTGCATGGGAAGCAGGTGCTCAGCCACTTGAGCTACATCCACTTCCACCAATTAAGCTTTAAGTTTCCTATCCCTAGTCCTCCCTACCACCTGGTTTTAGGTTCTAACCCTATTAATTTGCTCATTTTAATTGTTTCATATAAGTGAGATCATACAATCTTTGGTCCTTTGTTTCTGGCTTGTTTCATTCATTGTGAGGTGGTCAAGGTTTATCCATGTTGTTCTATGCATCAGAACCTTGGTCCTTTTCATGGCTGTGTAATATTCCACTTTGTGTATATACCAAGTTTTGCTTACCCATTCTTCTCTTGATGGACACTTGGACTTCTTCCATCTTTTGGCAATTGTGAATAATGCCGCTATCAACATCGGTGTGTAAATATCTCTTTCAGTTCTTGCTTTCAATTGTTTTGAGTATATACCTAGATGTAGGATTGCTGGTTCATATGGTAATTCTATACTTAATTTTCTGAGGAACTGAAAAACTGTGTACAGCAGTAGCTGCACCATTTTACAATCCCATGTGCAATGAATAAGAACCTGTTTTACCACATCCTATCTTTGTTTTGAATTTTTATTTAAAAACACTTATTATTATTTTTTTTGTTTTGAATTTTTAATAGTAGCCATTCTACTGGGTGGTTTTGATTTGCATTTCACTGATGAATTTGAGCTAATGAAGTTGAG
Organism: Tolypeutes matacus; assembly: GCA_026826555.1. Lineage (NCBI taxonomy): Eukaryota > Metazoa > Chordata > Mammalia > Cingulata > Chlamyphoridae > Tolypeutes > Tolypeutes matacus. The sequence continues at coordinate 2,939,367 of JAKSZT010053785.1, forward strand.
CATCTTTTTATGTGCTTTTTGGCCATTTGACTATCTTGTTTGGAGAAATGGTCAACTCTTCTGACCGTTTTTGATTGGGTTGTCATTTTCTTCTTGAATTGTAGGATTTCTTTATGAATTCTAGAAATTAAACCCTTAAGAGATATGTGGTTTCCAAACATTTTCTCCCATTTTGTAGGTTGCCTTTTTACTTTCTTGATGAAACCCCTTGATGCACAAAAGTTTTTAATTTTGCTGAGGTCCTGTTTATCTATTTTTCTTTTACTGCTTGTGCTTTTGCTGTAAGGTCAAAGAAACCATTTCCTTACACAAGGTCCTGAAGATGCTTCCCTATGTTTTCTTCTAGGAGCTTTATAGTCCTGGTTCTTATATTTAGATCTTTGATACATTTTGAGTTAATTTTTGTATATAGTGTGGGATATGGGTCCCCATTCATTCTTTTGTATATGTATATCTACTTCTCCCAACACCATTTGATGAAGAAACTATTCTTTCCCTTGAATGGATTTGGCATCCTTGTCAGAAATGAATTGGCCATAAATATGAAGGTCTGTTTCTGAACTCTCAGATCTATATATCTATCCTTGTGCTAGAACCATGCTACTTGGGCCACTGTATCTTTGTAATAAGTTATAAAGTTCTCCAACTTTGTTCTTGTTTTTCAGGATAGTTTTGGCTATTTTGGGCCCCTTATCCTTCCAAATAAATTTGATGATTGGCTTTTCTATTTCTGCAAAGAAGGCTGTTGGAATTTTGTTTGGGATTGCATTGAATCTGTAAATTGTTTTTGGTAGAATTGACATCTTGACAAAATTTAGTCTTCCAGTACATGAGTATGCAATGTCATTCCACTTATTGAGTTCTTCTTTGATTTCTTTTAACAATGTTTTACAGTTTGCCATGTGTAGGTTGTTTGCATCCATGTTTAAATTTATTCCCAGATATATTATTCTTTTAGTTGCAATTGTAAGTGGGTTTTTCCCCTTGATTTCTTTCTAAGATTGTTTATTCCTAGTCTGTAGAAACACTACTTATTTTTGCATGTTGATCTTGTACCCTGCCTCTTCTCTGAATTTGTTTGTTAGCTCTAGTAGCTTTTTATAGATTTTTCAGGACTTTCTATATATAAGAACATGTCATTTGCAAATAGAGAAAATTTTATTTCTTCCTTTCTAATTTGGATGCCTTTTATTTCTTTTTCTTGCCTAATTGCTATGTCTAGAATTTCCAGTACAACGTTGACTAACAGTGGTGACAGTGGGCATCCTGGTCTTGTTTCAGATCTTAGAGTAAAAGCTTTCAGTTGGTCACCATAGAGAATGATGTTAGCAGTGGGTTTTTCATGTATGCCCTTTATTATGTTGAGAAAGTTTCCTTTTATTCCTATTTTTTGAAGTGTTTTTATCAAGAAAGGATGCTGGATTTTGTCACATTCTTTCTCAGTGTCATTTGAGATGATCATGTGTTTTTTCCCCCTTCATTCTGTTAGTGTGGTGTATTATATTAATTGATTTTCTTATGTTGGACCACCCTTGCATACCTGTGATAAATACCACTTGATCATGGTATATAATTTTTTAATGTGATGTTGGATTTGGTTTGCTGGTATTTTGTTGAGGACTTTTGCATCTATATTCATAAGGGCTATAAGTCTGTAATTTTCTTGTAGTGTATTTATTTGGCTTTGGTATTAGGGTGATGTTGATCTCATAGAATGAGTTAGGTAGTGTTCCCTCCTGTTAAGTTTTTTGGAAGAGTTTGAGCAGGATTGGTTTTAATTCTTGGAATGTTCAGTAGAATTTACCTGTGGAGCTATCTGGTTCTGGGCTTTTTTTTAAAGAAGTTTTTTGATTACTGTTTCAATCTCTTTACCTGTAATTGGTTTATTAAGATCTTCTATTTCTTCTCGAGTCATGTAGGTTGCTTGTGTGTTTCTAGGAATTTGTCTCATTCATCTAGGTTGTCTAATTTGTTTTTGTTTTAGTTTTCTCACCTATTCAAGTAAATACCATGCAAAGGGATGGTTTGAACAATGGGAATTTAATGGCTCATGAATTTGAGGACAGGAAAAAGTCCAATCAGGGATTCTTCAAGATGATGCTTTCTTTCTGAAAACTGTGTTCTGGGGCTGGCTCCTGGAAATCCTTAGTCCTTGGCTTCTTCTGTCACTTGGCAAGTCATATGGTAGCCTCTCGGTTATCTCACAGATTCTGTTGAATTTCAGCTTTTTACCTTGCTTGGCTTTCTCTCTTTCCGTCTGAATTTCATTCTGCTTATAAAGGATTAAGATCCATCCTAATTGAGACTTGTTATACCTTTACTTTAGTAACCTCATCAAAAGGCCTGGAAAAATAGAGAATTAAGGAGTTGCAGGGCTCACTTCTTTCCCAGAAAAACAGCTAGGAGACATACAGAAACTGCCAGAACAACTGTTCTAGGACTGTGGAGATCAGGTACATACAAAGCAGTGCCCAGGAAAAAGCGGGATGAAGAGATGGAGAAAGTGCGTTGAGAGATTGTGAATAACTGCCTAGGCCCTGGCTCCTGTCACCCATCCTCACTCTCAGGGCAAATAGCTTCAGATCATCTGGTCCTTGTCTGAAGGGCAGCTGCATTCTGAGAGGGGCTCAGAAATCCTCTTCCCCAAGAACAGGGTGGGACAGGGCCCAGTACTGTTCCAGCTTTTGGCTGGTGAATTTAGACTGCTGGATTTCATGGTTTCAACCTGACCTGGCCAGTGCTGTATGCCATTGTGTCCACCCAATTCAGGGAACTGGAAGAGCTAAAAATAGGGCTGCAGGGGAATAGGTTGTCAAAAAGCGCCATCTGCTGGGCACTCCAGGAAAGCACACCTTTAGGAAGAGGTCAAGAAGGCTTTGGGGCCAAGAATGCCATATGCTGGGCAGGCCAGGAAAGTGCAACCTTGGGGAGTTTTGGCATCTTTTCTGACCCTCTCCTGAGAGCCATTTGGAACTGCTTTGTGCACCAATCAGGTCCCTGGCCCTGTTTTGATTAGGTAATACTGATGAACCAAGTGTCAAAGAGTATTAACACAAAGCCAGTCAACAACAAAATCTTTGATGAGAGAATATGATCTTTAGAGTAAACACATCAAAATAATCAGACACCCAGGCATCAGCAAAAAAGTACAAGCCATACTAAGAAACAGGAGGATATGACGCAGTCAGAAGTAAAGGTTGAAGGAGATAGAGAATTTGGAACAACTAATCAAAGATGTTCAAACAAATCCAAATCAATTCAAGGAAATAGTTAAAGAGATAAAGGATATTAAAAACATTCTTTTCAAAAAAAGATTTTGAAAGCATGTAAAAAAAAAAGAGATCTTATGGGAATGAAAGGCATAAGAGATGAAATAAAAAATACACTAGAGGCATACAACAGCAGATTTGAAGAGGCAGAAGAAAGGATCAGCGTGCTAGAAGCACAGGCATTCTATATCAAACAGAAGAAGAGATAGAAAAAATAATGGGAAAAAATGAGCAGCATTTCAGGGAATTGAATGAGAGCATGTCGTGCACGTATATATGCATCATGGATGTCCCAGAAGGAAAAGAGAAGGGAAAATATTTGAGGAAATAATGGCTGAAAATTTCCAAACTCTTATGAAAGACATAGATATCTATGTCCAAGAAGCACAATGTACTCCAAACGAAATAAATCCAAATAAACCTACTCAAGACACATACTAATCAGAATGTCATATACCAAAGATAAAAAGAGATATACTAAAGAAACATGAATCATCACATACAAGGGTTGCCCAATAAGATTAAGTGTAGATTTCTCATCAGAAACCATGGAAGTGGGAAGACAATGGTATGATATATTAAAGATACTGAAAGAGAAAAACTGTGAGGTAAGAATTCTCTATCTGGCAAATCTGCCCTTCAGAAATGAGGGAGAGTTTAAAATATTCACAGATAAACAGAAACTGAGAGACTTTGTTACTAAGAGAACTTCCCTACAAGAAATACTAAAGGGAGTTGTACAGGCCGAAAGGAAAAGCCAGGAGATAAAAACTTGGAGGAGAATGTAGAAATGAAGATTATCCATAAAGGTAACTAAAAGGATAAAAAGAGAGACAGAAATAAGATAGAAAAGCCAAAGGGTAGAATGTTTGAAGTAAGAACTATCTTTATCATAATAACATTGAATGTTAAATGGATTAAACATGCCAATCAAAAGACACTGCCTGGCAGAATGGATAAAAAAATGAAGTCCATCTATTATGCTATCTACAAGAGACTCTCCATAGACCCATGAATACAAGTAGGTTGAAAGTGAAAGGGTGGAAAAAGACGTTCCATGCAAGCAGTAACAAAAAAAAAAAACTGGGGTAGTTATATTAATATTGGACAAAATAGACTTCAAATGAAAAACTGTTATAAGAGACAAAGAAGGATATTATATATTAAAGAGGCAATCCACCAAGAAGAAATATCAACCATAAATATTTACCTACCTAACCAGGGTGCCCCAAAATACATTAGGAAAACACTGGCAAAACTGAAGGGAGAAATAGATGTCTCTACAATAATAGTTGGAGAATTCAATACACAACTTACTCACCTCAATAGATAGAACATCTAGACAAAGGATCAGTAAGGAAAGAGAGAACTTGAATAATTTGATAAATGAGCTAGACCTAACAGACATATACAATCCATCAAATCCCCAAACAGCAGGATATACGTTCTTCTCACATGCCAATGGATCTTTCTCCAGGATAGATCACATGTTGGGTCACAAAACAGGTCTCAATATATTTAAATAGATTGAAATTATACAGAGTACTTTCTCTGATCATAATGGAATGAAGCTAGAAAAACAGGTGGAGAACTGGAATATTCACAAATTTATGGACATTAAACAACATACTTTTTTTAAAAAAAACATCAATTTTATTGATACATATTGATAATGCTTAAACACATCCAAAGTGTACAACCACTGGTATTTGGTATAATCACATAGTTGAGCATTCATCACTCCAGTCATTCCCAGAGCATTTTCATTATTCCAGTAATGATAATAATAATACTAAAAAACAAAAATCATCTAACCAACCAACCAAGCAAGACTCATCACCTCTCGATCTATGTTTCTCCTGCTATACATAGCAGCTATTCTATTCTCTTATCTCTAATTTATTTGTATTTATATTTTGTATAAACTGTTTTATATGTGTAATATTGCCCATGTTTGTATTTTACATGAGGTTTCACTATGTCATACAGTCCCCCCATGTTACATTTTTTAGCTTTCCTTCTAGTAACATAAACATACTTTGGCTTTCCGTATCAACCACTGTCATACCCCTATAATAGCTCTGCTAGTCACGAGCTGCATGATGTGCTCTCACTATTTCCATTCATTTCCAAAGATTTACAAACAACTTTGAACCAATTCTGCACAGATTAACCATCAGCTTTCCATTCCCTACCCTCATTCTATTTTCTGGTGACCTATATTCTAATTATTAATTCCATGAGTTTACATAATATATTTTGTTCATAATAGTGCAGTCATACAGTATCCTTTTGTGCCTGGCTTGCTTCACTCAACATAATGTCCTCCAGGTTCATCCATGTTATCATATGCTTTACGACTTCATTCCTCCTTACTCTGCATACTATTCCTTCGTGTATATACACCACAATTTGTTTATCCATTCAGCAGTTAATGGACACCTGAGTTGTTTCCAGATTTTTTTTTTTTTTTTTTTTTTTAAGATTTTATTTATTTATTCATTTATCCCCCCCTTGCTGCTTGTGCTCGCTGGGTCAGCTAACCACGCCGTGCAGGCGGGCTTGCCTTCACCAGGAGGCCCCGGGAACCGAACCCGGGGCCTCCCATATGGTAAACGGGAGCCCTACTGATTGAGCCACAGCCGCTTCCCATCCAGATTTTTGCTATCAGGACTAACACCGCTATGAACATCAATGTGCAGATGTCTATTTGTGTCACTGCTCTCAGATCTTCTGTGTATATACCTAGTAATGGTATTGCTGAGTCCCATGGCAAGTCTATGTTCAACTTCCTTAGGAACTGCCAAACAGCCCTCCACAGTGGCTGTACCATTCTGCATTCACACCAACAGTGAATAAGCATTTCTATCGCTCTACATCCCCTCTAACATTTACAGTTTTCTGGCTTTTTAATAGTGGCCTGTCTAATAGGTGTGAAATAATATCTCATTGTAGTTTTGATTTGCATTTCCCTAATTGCTAGTGATGTTGAACATTTTTTCATGTGTTTTTTCACCATTTATATTTATTCTTTGGACAATTGTCTTTTCAAGTCTTTTGCCCTTTTTTTAAATCAAATACTTTGCCTTTTTATTGTTGAGTTGTATGATCTGATATATCATGGATATTAAACTCCACATACACCAATATGTGATTGCCAAATATTTTCTCCCATTAAGTCGGCTGCCTTTTCACCCTTTTGACAGTCCTTTGCAGTGCAAAAGTGTTGAAATTTGAGGAGGTCCAATTTATCTATTTTTTCTTTTGTTGCTCGTGCTTCAGGTGTAAGGTTTAAGAAACTACCACCTACCACAAGATCTTCAAGATGTTTTCCTACATATTCTTCTAGGACTTTTATGGTTGTTGTTTTTATATTTAAGTCCTTGATCCATTTTGAGTTAATTTTGGTACAAGATGTGAGATAGGGGTCTTTTTCTTTCTTTTGGATATGGCTGTCCAGTTCTCCCAGCACCATTTGTTGAATAGATGGTACTGACCCAGCTGGGTGGGCTTAACAGCCTTGTTAAAAATTGAGTGTAGATGTGAGGGTCTATTTCTGAGTTCTCAATTGGGTTCTATTGGTCAATCTGTCTGTTCTTTACCACTGTAAAGTACCGTACTGTTTTTTACCACTGTAGCTAAATAATATGCTTTAAAGTCAGGAAGTGCAAGTCCTCCAATGTTGTTCTTCTTTTTTGAGACATTTTTTTGCTATTCAGGGCTCCTTACCCTTCCAAATAAATTTAATAATTGGCTTTTCTATTCTGTTGGGATTTTATTGGGATTGCATTGAATCCGTAAATCAGTTTGGGTAGAACTGACATACTAATGATACTTAGTCTTCCAATCCATGAACATGAAATGTCCTTCCATTTATTTAAGTCTTCTTCAGTTCCTTTTAGCAATGTTTTGTAGTTTTCTGAATACAGGTCCTTTATGTCCTTGGTTAAGTTTAGTCCTAAGTATTTGATTGTTTCAGCTGCTATTATAAATGGAATTTTTTTTCTCATTTCCTCCTCAGATACATCAGTAGTATTTAGAAACACTATTGATTTTTGCATATTTACCTTGTCCTTGTATCCCGCCACTTTGCTGTACCAGATAAAGATACTATGAAAAAAGAAAATTAAAAACCAGTATCTTTAATGAATATAGATGCAAAAATCCTCAATAAAATACTTGCAAACAGAATTCAAAAGCACATTAAAAGAATTATACACCATGATCAAGTGGATTTTATCCCAGGTATGTAAGGGTGGTTCAACACAAGACAGTCGATCAGTGTAATAAACTACTTTGATAAATTGAAGAAGAAAAATCACATGATCCTCATGATTGATGCAGAAAAAGCATTTGACAAACTACAGGACACTTTCTTGATAAAAACACTCCAAAAGATAGCAACAGAAGGAAGCTTTCTCAATATGGTAAAGTACATATATGAAAAACCTACAGCTAGGTACTCAATGATTAAAGACTGAAAGCTTTCCCGCTGAGATCAGGAACAAGACAAGGATGCCCATTGCCCCATTATTATTCAATATTGTGCTAGAAGTTCTAGCTAGAGCAATTAGGCTAGACAAAAAAATAAAAGGCACCCAAATAGGAAAGGAAGAAGTAAAACGTTCACTATTCGCTGATGATATGATCCTATATCTAGAAAATCCTGAAAATTCCACAACAAAGCTACTAGAATTAAGAAACGAGTTCAGTAAGTGGTGGGATACAATGTTTGGGAGGTTTTTGATGACTGTTTCAATCTCTTCCCTTGTGACTGGTTTGTTGAGGTCTTCTGTTTCTTCTAGGGTCATTGTTGGTGGTTTGTGTGTTTCTAGGAATTTGTCTCTTTCGTCTACATTGTCTAGTTTTTTGGCATACAGTTATTCGTAATATCCTCTTATGATCTCTCTTATTTCTGTGGGGTCATTGTTAATGCCCCCCCTCCCCTATTTCTGATTTTATTGATTTGTGTCTCCTCTCTTTTTTTCTTTGTCAGTCTAGCTAAGGGTTTTTCGACTTTGTTGATCTTCTCAAAGAACCAACTTTTGGTTTGTTGATTCTGTCTTTTTTGTTGTTGTTCTCGATTTCACTTATTTCTGTTCTGATCTTTGCTATTTCTTCCCTTCGGTTTGGTTTAGGATTAGTTTGCTGTTCTTTTTCTAGTTCCTCCAGCTGTGCACTTAGGTCTTCAGTTTAAGCTTCCTTCTTCTTTTTTTTCAATAAAGACTTTCATGCATGATGTCTTTTTGTTTTAAAGATTTATTTATTTATTCCGCCTCCCTCCCCCGTTACTTGCGCTCACTGTCTGCTCTCTGTTATTTATTTATTTCTCCCCTCCTCATTGTTTGCGCTCACTGTCTGCCCTCTGTCATTTATTTCTCTCCCCCCTCGTTATTTGTGCTCACTGTCTGCTCTCTATTATTTATTTATTTATTTATTCCCACCCTTGTTTGAGCTTGCTGTCTGCTCTATGTGTCTGCATGTCTTCTTGTTTAGGAGGCACTGGGAACTGAACTTAGGACCTCCCATGTGGGTGGGAGGTGCCCATTCTCTTGAGCCATATCTACTCCCTGCTTTTTGTGTCTCTTGTTTTGTCTCATTGTTGCGTCATCTCGTTGCATCAGCTTGCTGTGTCAGCCTGTCGCTTCAGCTCACTGTCTTGCTCGTCTTCTTTAGGAGGCATCGGGAACTGAACTCGGGACCTCCCATGTAGGAGGTGGGCATCCAACTTCTTGTGCCACATCCACTCCCTCTTCCTTATTAATGTAAGCTTTGAGGGTTATAAGTTTCCCTCTCAGCACTGCCTTTGCAGTGTTCCATAGGTTTTGATATGTTGTGTTCTCATTTTCATTTGTCTCAAGATATTTGCTGAATTCTCTTGCAATTTCTTCTTTGACCCACTGATTATTTAGGAATGTGTTGTTTAATCTCTATATGTTTATGAATTTTCCTGTTTTCTGTCCATTATTGATTTCTAGCTTCATTCTGTTATGATCAGAGAAAGTGTTTTGTATAATCTCAATCTTTTAAAATTTATTGAGACTTGTCTTGTGACCCAACCTATAGTCTATCTTGGAGAAGGATCCATGAGCACTTGAAAAGAATGTATATCTTGCTCAAACAGGGGTGCAATGTTCTATGGATGTCTGTTAGGTCTAGTGCATTTATCATATTATTCAAGCTCTCTATCCTCTGTCCAGATGTTCAATACACTACTGAGTACTGAGAGTGGTGTATTGAAGTTTCCAACTTTTATTGTAGAGTAATCTCTTTCTCCCTTCAGTTTTTTTTTTTAAAGATTTATTTTTATTTATTTATATATCCCCCCCTTGCTGCTTGTGCTTGCTGTGTCCATTTGCTGTGCATTTTTTCTGTGTTTGCTTGTCTCCTTTTGTTGCGTCACCTTGCTGTGCCAGCTCACCGCAACGTGTGGGCCATCAAGCTCACCGCGCCGTGAGGGTCAACTTGCCTTCACTAGGAGGCCCCGGGAATTGAACCTGGGGTATTCTGTATGGTAAACGGGAGCCCAACCAATTGAGCCACAGCTGCTTCCCACTTTCTCTCTTCAGTTTTACCAGTGTGTACCTCATTTATCTTGGGGCACTCAACTTAAGTACATAAATATTTAGTGCATAAATATTTCTTCTTGGTGAATTGCCTCTTTTATTAATATATAATGACCTTCTTCATCCCTTATAACAGTTGTGCATTTAAAATCTATTTTATCTGCCATTAGTATTGTTACTCCAGCTCTTTTTTGGCTACTATTTGCATGGAGTATCTTTTTCTAGCCTTTCACTTTTAACCTGGTTGTGTTGTTAATCTGAGGTGAGTCTTTTGTAGACAATATATAGGTGGGTTATACTTATTTTATCCATTCTATCAGCCTAAGTTTTTTGATTGTGGAGTTCAAGCCACTAACATTTAGTTTTATTACCGTAAAGGTATTATTTACTTCATCCATTTCGTCCTTTGCTTTCTGTTGTTATAGCGTACTAATGTCTGTATTTTTACCCTTTAATTTACCCTTCCTAATAATCTTCATTTCTACACTCTTCTCCAAGTCTCTCACTCTTATTTTTTCCTTTCAGGCTGCAGCACTCCCTTTAGTATCTCTTGTAATTCTGGTCTTTTAGTAACATATTCTATCAGTTTTTGTTTAGTCTTTGAAGACTTTGAACTCACCCTCATTTTTGAAGGACAACTTTGTTGGATACAGAGTTCTTTGCTGTCAGTTTTTCTCTTTCAGTTCCTTAAATACATCATACCACTTTCTTCTCTCCTCCATGTTTTCTCATGAGAGGTTGGCACTTAATCTTTTCCCTTGTATGTGATGCTTTGCTTTTCTCTTGCTGCTTTCAGGATCCTCTCTTTATGTCTGATACTTGTCATTCTGAATAGTAGGTATCCCAGGTAAGTCTATTTGGATTTATTCTTTTTGGGGTCCATTGCCCTTTTTTCTGGTCCTTATTTTCTCAAATATTCTTTTTGGTCTGGCCAGAGCCAAGAGTCAAAGCTGTCTCTGCTGGCCCAATCCATTAAAGAAAAGCCCCCAACACCCCCACCCTTTTCCTTTGTGACAGTTGACAGACAGGAAGATGTCTGTTTCCCTCTCTGTTGGCTGCAGTGAGTCAGGGGTTTTACCCCAGCTTAATGTCTTTGGGGTTGGGGAGGGGAGCTCTTCCCGGCATCCCAGGGGTTTGGTAAAACATTTTTGTTGTTTCAGTTTCTTTGTTTCTCTGTCCCTTATCCTCCTGGGAGTTATGACACACTGTCCTAGTCTGCTGACCCCCAAAGTAGGCCCCTTGGACAGCTTTTGGCTCTTTTGCCATTGTTTTTGTGAGAAAATTGAGCTCTGCTTGCCAAATCTGATGCCATCATCCCACAATTCCCACAACAACACACTTAAACAGTCAGTGGGTCAAAGAAGAAATGGCAACAGAAATCAGTAAATATATCAAGACAGTGAATATACTAAGATGAAGAAAAACGAGAACACACCAAAACTTATGGGATACAGCAAAGGCAATGCTGAGAGGGAAATTTATAGCCCTAAACCCCTACATTAAAAAAGAATGACAGAACTAAAAATCAAAGACCTAACTACACACCTGGACGACCCACAGAAAGAACAGCAAACGAATCCTAAAGCAAGTAGTAGGAAAGAAATAAGGAGGATTAGAAATAGGACAGAAATAAATGAAATTGAGAGAGAGAAAAAAAGAATCAACAACAACAACAAAAAAAGAAGATGCAAATAAAATCAGAAATGAGGGGAGGCACTACTGACTACACAGAAATAAAAATGCTCATAAAAGGATATTATGAAAAACTATGCCAACAAACCAGACAACATAGATGAAATGGACAACTTCCTAGAAACACACAAACAATCTACACTGACTTTAGAAAAAATAGAATACCTGAATAAACCAATCACAAGTAAAGAGATTGAATCAGTCATCAATAACCTCCCGAAAAAGAAAATCCCAAGGTCAGATGGCTTCACAGTTGATTCTACCAATCATTCCAAGAAGAATTAATACCAAATCCTGCTCATACTCTTCCAAAAAAATTGAACAGGAGGGACTACTACCTAACTCACTTTATGAAGCCAGCATCACCCTAATACCAAAACTAGATAAATATGTTATGAAAAAGAAAATTAGACCCACTTCCATAATGGATATAGATGCAAAATTGCTTAACAAAATACTTACTAATCAAATCCAACAACATATTAAAAGAAGTATTCATCATGATCAAGTGGATTTTATCCCAGGCATGCAAGGGTGATTCAGCACAAGAAAATCAATCAGCATAATACACCACATTGATAAATCAAAGGTGAAAAATCACATGATCATCTCAATTGATGCAAAAAAGGCATTTGACAAATCCAGTCTCCATTATTGATAAAACACTTTGAAAGATAGAAATAGAAGGGAACTTCCTCAATACCATAAAGAGAATATATGAAAAACTCACAGTTAACATTGTATTCAGTGGTGAAAAGTTCCTACTTAAATGAGTTCATACCCATGAGAATGTATTAAGTTTAAGAATGTTTTTGTGGGGTACATACAACTCCACAGTTGGCATACGTTTGTTCATAGTATCCTCTTATGATTCTTTTAATTTTTGTTGGGTCAGTAGTAATCTTCCCCCTCTCATTTAAGATTTTATTTATTTGCGTCCTCTCTATCTTTTCCTTTGTCAGTTTAGCTGAAGGTTTGTCAATTTTATGTATCTTTTCAAAAACTAACTTTTGGTTTTGTTAATCCTTTCTATTGTTTTTTTATTCCCTATTTCACTGATTTCTTCTCTACAGTTTGTTGTTTCTTCTGGCTGTGGGTGTTTTTCAAGTTCTTCCAGGTGTGCAATTAAATTTTGATTTAAGCTCTTTCTTTTTTAAGGTAAGCATCTAAGGCTATAAATTTCCCTCTTAGCACTTCTTTCGCTGCATCCTATGTTTTGATATGTCGTGTTCTCCTTTTTCTTCATGTAAGTATATCATTGATTTCCCCTGAGATTTCTTTTTTGACCCATTGATTGTTTGAATGTGTTATTTGCTTATATATGTATGTGGATTTTCCAGTTCTCTGCCTGTTACTGATTTCAAGCTTCATTCCATTTTGGTCAGAGAAGATGCTTTGTATGATTTCAATCTTTTAAAATTTATTGAGTCTTGTTTTGTAATCCAACATGTGGTCTATCCTGGTGAACAATCCATGTGCACTTTAGTGGAATGTGTATCCTGCTGTTTGGGGGTACAACATTTTTTATATCTGTTAGGTCTCATTCATTTATCATATTATTTAAGTTCTCTGTTTCCTTATTAATCTTGCCTCTAAATGTTTTATCTATTGATGAAAGTGGTGTATTGAAGTCTCCAACTATTATTGTAGATGTATGGGTTTCTCCCTTCCTAGTTTTGCTAGTGTTTTCCACATTTATTTGGGGACACCATGGTTAGGTGCATAAATATTTGTTATTTCTTCTTGGTGGATTGCCCCTTTAAAATATATATAGTGTCCTTCTTTGTCTCTTGTAACAGATTTTGACTTAAAGTATATTTTGTTCGATGTTAGTATAGCTACCCCAGATCTCATTTTGTTACTATTTGCATAGAATATCTTTTTTCCAACCTTTCACTTTCAATCTATTTGTATCTTTAGGTCTGAGGTGTGTCTCTTGCGAACAACATATAGTCGGATCATGCTTTTTTATTTATTCTTCCAATTTGTGTCTTTTGATTGGGGAGTTTAATCCTTTAACATTCACTGTATTACTATAAAGACAGCACTTACTTCAGCCATTCTGTCCTTTGGTTTTATTATATCATATGTTTTTTTCGTTGTCTCTCTTTTCCTTTTTTTGCAACCTCCTTTTCTTTATAATTGATCTTTTGTGATGTATCTAATTGATCCCTTTCTCACTTCCATTTTTGTGTATTTTAAAAATATGTTCTTTTTGATTACCCTAGGGTTTGTATTACACAACCTACGTCTATAACCTAATAATTTGAAAAGATACCAATATACAATAGCATACACGTTCTCTGCTCCCATATTTCTCTGTTTCCCCTGTTAATATTGTTTTTTTACCACATTACCTCTTTATATCTTGCATGTCCATTATCAGGAAATATGATTGTTTCTTATTCATTGTATTCCAACTCTTGTAGCAATTTAGGAGTAGTAGTGTTATATTTTGAGGATATAATACTATTGTGTTTTGCATTTACCCATTTGTTACCTTTACTGAAGATTTTCACTTCTTCATACAGCTCCAGGGTACTCTATCTTGTCTTTTCCTTTCAACCTGGAGAGCTCCTCCCTTTAGCAATTTTTGTAGGGTAGGTCTTTTGGTGACAAACACTTTCAGCTTCTGTTTTCTGTGAATGTCTTAAAACCCTCCCTCATTTGTGAAGGAAAGTTTTGCCAGAAAAGGGATTTTTGGTTAGCAGGTTTTCTCTTTCAGTACCTTAAGCATATCATACCACTGCCTCCTCATCTCCATAGTTTCTGATGAGAAATATTCACTTAATCTTATTGACAATCTCTTGTATGTGATGAATTGCTTTTCTCTTGCTGCTTGCAGAATTCTCTTTATATTTTGCATTTGATGTTCTGATTACTCTGTGTCTTGGAGTAGGTCTTTTAGGGTTTCTCTTGTTTGGAGTATGTTGCACTTCTTGAACATGTATATGTATGTCCTTCATAGAGTTGGGAAATTTTCAGCCATTATTTCATCAAATATTCTTTTTGCACCTTCCTCCACCCTTTTTTTTAAACTTCCAGGACTTCCCTGATACATATATTGTATGCTTCATGCTATTGCAGAGATTCCTTAACAGTGCTCACATTTTTCTATTCTTTCCTCTGTATGTTCTTCTGACTATATGATTTTGATTGTCCTATCTTATAGTTCACTGATTGTTCTGCCTCTTCAAATCTGCTATTGTATGCCTCTAGTGTATTTTTTTTTTATATATAAATATATATGCATATATGTGTATTTGCTTACAAAAATGTTATTTATATATATATATATA
>JAKSZT010053785.1:2959192-2977017 GCA_026826555.1 Tolypeutes matacus
AAGAAGAAGAAAACAAAATAGATGGGATAGAAATTGACACCCTTAAGTTGTGGGCCTATGAAAAAATGTTGTCTCTAAGAGCCACAACAGAAAACAGAAGGCAGAAAGATGCAGGAAGGATAAGCGATAGTTTGTAATACAGAATCAATATATACAGCGAGTGGGAAATTACTGAATAAGAAGCCCAGCAAATAAGCGACCAGCTGGCAGCACCTATTTAAAAAAAAAATAGAAGGAAAAAGGAAGGGGGGAGGAAAATGGGAATAATAGCAATAGACCAGAAAGTAACAGAGAGAAACCAAAGATCCACACAGGCAAGCAGTCAAACAGAGCTAAGGGGGGTCAATGATTCCCCTAGGGTCCACGTGGATCCTTCCTGCCTACTTGTGTTTATCAATGAATTTCCCCACAGGGTTCTATATGCATGTCCTGAAGCAGCTTTTAGCTATTAAACTAAATTAAAAAGAATTTATTTTTCATTTGTTGAGGTGACCTCACTTTTTTTTTTTTTTTTTAGTCAAATGCAGGACCCAAAATAATTCCTCTTCTAGACCAACCCCCTTACGGAAGGGACCCTAGCTGGGCCCATGGAAATTAATCAAGCACGTCCCACTTTCCGGACTCCCCAGGTTAGCTGAAACTCTGATGTTAGTCAGTGAGGATGCTAAAGATGGCGGATTCCGCCCCTTCTGGCGCCAAGCTCCAGTGTCCCCGGGCTGCTCAGTAAATCAGTTTGAGTGCAGATTCGCGTCTGCTCTCAGCCTGATGCTGCTTCAGGTCGGCTTATCTGCTCCCCAAAGCTATGGGGCGGTGCAGGCAGCCAGATTGATGTCTAAAAATATAAAATATCCTTCCCTGTCTTCCAACCGAACCCTCCCTTCTTTGGGAAGTGTCCCTTCCTCCTGGCTCCCTTCCTCCTGGCTCCGCAGCGGCCCGGGTCTTATCCCTGGGTGGCTAGGGAAATCAGCTGCGTTCCCGGACCAAAATCCCCCCTCCGGTTCACTGGGTGCTGACTAGCTCGTTTGCTCTGTTCACACAGGTCCAAGGGGCGCCAGGCAGCCAGATCCCCAGAAAATAAAACTTTTTCGCCCCGCCCGCGGCTCCAAATGGCCGTTTTATTTTTTTTTCCCGTAACCGCGGGGCTCAGCCGCCTGTGCCAACCTCCACCGGCAGCCTCAAAACTCACGAATCTCCACCGTTCGGTCCACGCCGCCGATCCGTGCAGATAGATGTCCCAAGCTTCTCACTCCACGCGTGCACAGCACAGACCCCCGGGCAGGACCCCGTCCCCAATCCGCCTTGCTCTGGGAGCTTGCAGTGTGCGCCCTCCTACACCAACGCCATCTTGCCGCCCTCCCCTCTAGTGTATTTTTAATCTCCATTATTGTATTTTCATTCCCATAATTTCTGTTGTTTCTTTTTTTTTTTTTTTTTTTTCTACTTTAGGAGGTTTCAGGCATTGAACCCAGGACCTTGTACATGGGAAGCAGGCGCTCAACCACTGAGCTACATCCTCTCCCCATTTTTTTTAGTTACCGGGACTGAGGATTGAACCCTCGACCTTGTATGTGGGAAGCCAGTGCTTAATCACTGAACCACATCGGTTCCCCTGAATTGGTATTTTCATTTGCTTGCTTGATTTTTTGTTTTTATTTTTAGGAGGCACCAGGAACCAAACCTGGGACCTCCCATGTGGGAAGCAGGCACTCAACTGCTTGAGCCACATCCACTCCCCTCATTTGTTTTTCTGTTTTGTTTTTAGGAGGTAGTGGGGATCAAGCCTAGGACCTTGTATATGGGAAGCAGGCCCTCAACTACTTAAGCTACATCCACTCCCCTGTTATGCTTCTTTTTAAACTTTCTAACTCTTCTTTTTGATCACAAATTGTCTTTATAGTATCCTTTAGCTCTATATCCATAATTAGCTTATTTCTATCCATATTTTCCTTCATTTCCTTGAATTTATTTAAGAGATTTGCTTGAACAACTTTGATTAGTTGTTCTAAAATCTGTGTCTGTTCTGAAGTTTTAATTTGTTTGCTTAATTAAGCTATATCTTCCTGTATCTTTGCATGGCTTGTAGTATTTTGCTGATGTCTTGATATCTGATTATTTTCATGTGCTAACTCTGAAGGTTAGTTTCTCCCTCATGATGAGGGTTTTATTGTAGACTGACTGTGTGTTAAGGCTCTTATTCAACTCTTGGCTCAGCTTGTACTGAACCTTTAGAGTAGACCAAGTTTAACTTCTCAGTTCTCTTGTGCCTGTTTCTTGCCCTGGACGTGTGGTACAACTTTTAAGATTGCCGTTTTATGTGCAATAGTTTCACCTCCAGGAGAAATCTTCCTTTCTTCTGTTCCTTCTACAGTAGCCCTGATCTATTCTGTTTATTAGTGTGCAACATTTACTACCATCTCCTATGATTTATACTCTTCCTCACTTAGTGCTCTTTTTTCATTACACTTGTCAGTCCTGGGTCCCATCCTCCTTATAGCAGTTCAGTTTTCCCCTTTTCCTGTGAGGCTTTTCTGCATCTTGGACCTTCCCCATTAAGGTATCCTGCCCCTGGGAGTCAGATGGAGTCAATGTTCAAAAATACCTGGTTTTTAGTTTTGGTGCTCCAGCAATTAGATACCAGGTTGTATGTGTGCACCTCTCGTCAACAGTTCTGCTGTAGACCTCTTGTTTCCTGGAGGCCCTTGTTATGCATGTGCTCGCCAGCTGCTTAGGTTCTGCCCTGGGTCTCTGAGGCCTTGGTTCCCTGTTGCTGGATATGTGTGGGGTTCTAACGCACCCACTGCTGTGAATGGCTCTGTGGTCTGCATCCCTGGTGGAGGAGATACCTGGGCTGTGCTGCCACTGTGTGACTCTTAAGTTTCCTGGAGTCAAATGAGGGGGAGGGGTCTGGACTGGCAAGTCCGAGTCACAGATCTCCTTCCTTCTTTTTTGCTGTCTTTTTTTCCCCCTTTGTCTTCGATTCAGCGTTTGTGGAGTCCTTCTCCAACAAGTGAGATTTTTCCTTTTATTAGTTGTTTCTGGGGGAAGATTTTTTTTGTTTTTTTGGGGGGGGAGGTACTGGGAATTGAACCCGTGACTTGTACATGCGAAACAGGTGCTCAATCACTGAGCTACACTGCTCCCTTCTGAGAGGAGATTTTTTTTTTTTGCAGGGGATGTCTTATGTCATCACATTGATGTCATCACTTCTATTTGTAAGCATTTATAATATCCCTGAATGTCATTTCCTTGCCGGTCAGTAACTTCCTTGTCTACTTTTCAGCCATTTTTCCCCTTAATAATGGAAACTAATGTTAGTCTTGGTAACAATAATCAAGAAAGCAGATTTGCTTTTTAAAAATAACCAAAACCAAACACCAAACCACCATATCTCTAGTTTCAGTAATATCTTACTTTGGCATTATTCATTACTTTTGTTTGTTCTTATTTGATATGATAATCAAATATGTGACTACATTTCAGTTAGAAAACATTTTGACAATCATATTTCAAGTTCTTATTTCTCTTTCTCTTCTTCTCCAAACTTTGAATTTGAGCTTTTTTATCGTGCTACTTTTTATTTTCCAACTTATATATTGATAATAAGGATAATAGTTATTTTTATTGAGTCCTGTTATGTGCCAGGGCACTTAACATATATTATCTCTAATTTTTATAAGAAATTTGCAAGTCAAGTAGTAGTATTCTCTTTTTACTTATGAGAAAAACAGAGCTCAGAGAGGTTACATAAGTGGCTCATGGTCATACAGCTTAGTGAGTTATAGAACTACAATTGAAACCTAGCCCCATCTTAATTCCAAAGCCCCTGGTTTTCGGTCTCTCTTTGTGCTGTCCAAGATGTTAGCAACTAGCCATATAAGCTGTTTGAGCACTTGAAATGCACCTGGTCCGAACTAAGAAGTATTATAAGTGTGATGTACACACTGGATTCTGAAAAGTTAGTATGGAGAAAAGAATATAAAATGTCATTAATAATTTAAAATTTTGGCCACACATTGAAATAATATTTTGGATATTTTGGGGTAAATAAAATGCTTTTTAAAAATGTTTGCCTTTTTCCTACTTTTAGCCTTTTATACTTTTTTTTTTTTTAATTGTAGCTACTAGTTTTAAATTACTTTTTTGGCTCTTGTTTGTGGCCTGCATTATATTTATTTTGGGCAATGCTGCTCAAAATTAGGTTATGTCTAGTGGTCACACTAGTTTGGCCCCTCCAGATCAGGGACACAAACAGAGAGCCATTGTCCAAAGTGTTCTGTCTGAGGTACAGCCTTCTTGAGACTCACCTGCTCCCCATACAACCACCACTCAGCCTTAGACTTTTTTTTTTTTTAAAGATTTTATTTAGGGGAGCGGCTGTGGCTCAATCAGTGGGGCTCCCGTTTACCATATGGGAGGCCCCGGGTTCGGTTCCCGGGGCCTCCTGGTGAAGGCAAGCCCGCCCGCACAGCGTGGTTAGCGGACCCAGCAAGGGGGGGGATAAATGAATAAATAAATAAAATCTTTAAAAAAAAAAAAAAGATTTTATTTATTTATTCATTTATCCCCCCCTTGCTGCTTGTGCTCGCTGGGTCCGCTAACCACGCCGTGCGGGCGGGCTTGCCTTCACCAGGAGGCCCCGGGAACCGAACCCGGGGCCTCCCATATGGTAAACGGGAGCCCCACTGATTGAGCCACAGCCGCTTCCCGTTAGACTTTAATTAATTAGTATATGTGAATTTATAGGGCCTCTTTGCAAATGAGGAATTTGAGAGATTTGGTCAGAACATGTAAGAACTCAATTGGTGTACCATATAGAAGAAATTCATGTAATGTAATGAAATTCTGGTTTCAAGAGTTTAATCATGTCAAAACAGAAGTTTAACATATCTACATTTTATTAAATCATTAATTAGAAGACTTTGGGCTTTGACCTTTCCAAGTCACATTCCCTGTGTAATATTACAGAGGAAGTGATTAAGATCACAAAAAGGATACTCTTAAAATTTGTAGTCTTAATCACTGTCAATTTATGGTATATTTAATAGAAACTAAAGCTAGCTGTGGGAATTTTAAACTTTTATTTTAATGTAGTTGAAAAATTGATGAAAGGGTTTACTGATCTTCCTTAGACCAAGGAGCATTTTGAATGGGTGCAACTTGAGGGATTCCCAAGTTTCTTACTAACATCAGACTTAGATACAGTAAATATTAAACTTCATAAAAAAAGAAAAATGTTACTAACTTATTTAAGGAAGATCAGATATTTGGGCTCAAATGGGCTGTGTGAATTCAGCAAATAACTAGATACTGTACTCATACTCTGAGTCCACAATGCAATAATGGATGTACAAAATTTCCAGGGTTATTTAGTAGAAATAAAATTCCAACTTAAGAAGATATTCACACATACAGACAAGTATTTACCATGATTTTATTTTATATACTGCATTTAAAATACAAATCTGAGGATCTCTCTGAATTATTAGAGAGATAAGTCTGGCACAATTTCACAAGAGGAGTCAGTTAACCTGAAAACAGACTATTGTCACTCAGAAGACATAGTATTTCTGGACTTCGGATATGAGTGTATGTGATTCCCACAACTATTCTTCACCTGCTAACTTGCCAAACTCTGAGAAGTTCTCATGTAGTGAAAATACACTCTTTTTACCTACATGACCTATATAGGGGAATGGTTAAATTAATAGAGGTACAAGTTTACCATAGTAAAATACTGAGTTAGATCTTTTTGGACTTGCATGGGATCCAAAACATTATCTAGTAAAAGAAGCCAGCTGAAGTATATGCCATTTATATGGAAACCCTTGCATACAAAGCAATATTATATATTTTTGTGGATACATATTTATGAATGTAAAGTCTAGAAAAATGTCAGAAATAATATACTTGCTAGACTGGTTGTTTCTGGGAGTGGGAGTATTAGAGCAGTAAAAATAGATTTTATTTTTAGTGGTATGATTTTAAATTTAATAATAATCAAAGAAAGGATATATACTCTCATTCTCTCTATGCTAGAAGACCAGAGGCAGATTTGTTATAGCCTATTGCTGAGTATATCTTAGAGGTCTTAATAATTTCAGCTGATTAAATTTCAGTAGTTTGCTACTCCCACTCTCTTAAGTTTAAGTTTACTGCTGGTGTTTCCCTGAACATACCATAAATTTCTATCTGGATCCTTACTCAATGTTATTCTCTGCCTAAAATTTCATTTTCCCTTTCTCTACCTGATTAGCTTAGAAGTAGCTTTTTCTAGGAAAGCCTTCTCGTGGTTCTACCTTTCTGTGCTTATAGTACACTCTGTGGGGGTCTGAATGTAAAGATCTTTGCCTACTGTGCCAAGAAGCTTGGACTTTAGATTTGTACTCTGGTGTCTATGTGAATGGCAGTAACTCTCTCCCCTAACTGTAGACAATAAAGAAAGGAGAACCTGATGTTTTAGAGTCTTTTTCTCTGTTTGGGTTTGCTTTTTCTTTGTTTCATTTGGATTATGTGGCACTTTTAAGGCTGCTTGTTGTTAAAGATCAACAAGTTTCTTTTCACTTAACTAGTTTGAGTAACACAATAAAAATTCTACCTCATCTATTGCCAAGTGTTTACTTAATTCAGAAATGTTACACCAGGCACTCAAAAAAGTAGGGAGAACTATCTATTTGGGTTGAGTATTGCGACCAAAAGGAAATGACTGAAGTGGTAACTTACTGAAACGTTCCATATTCCCATTCTGGTCCATGGTGAAGTAGAATACTTCTTCCAATTTTGACCTTCTCCCTTAGCATGAATCTGGGTTGATGACTGTGATGTTAATGAGCTTTTTGAATCAGGACTTATCTGTGTGGGACCACCATTTTCGTTTGTATGGCTTGTACTTATGGTGGAAGTTGAAAGGAGGTCAAATTGGAACTCCAGGTATCATCTGAATAAGAGGTGTCCAGTTTCTCACTTGGGCTTAGCCTTTTGAATAGTGCCTTAGACCTGGGCCATTAGAAGCTGTTACCAGTCAGAAGAGTGGGAGACATAATTATTGTTGGCTCAGGTTTTTTCTTCTTAGTTAAAAGAGATAGCATTGGACTTACAATAGAAATCAAAGCATTTCCCTAGCCAGATGGTGCTAACTAGCTCAATATTATCTTTAGATTTAAACCAGAACCTTCTTACTACCAAATCCTAAATATAGTTTGTATGATTTTTCATTTTCTTCTCCCCAAGGGGAGAATATTGAGTATTCTTTAGCAGGATTCTCAGCACAGAGGCTTACTGTACTTTATCATTTTATCATCCTTCAACATTTGGTAATTATAAACAGAATGCTAAGAAATCTTTACAACTCCATACTAATCATTGTTGCTTTGGGTTCATTAGATGCTATCTTTGTTTCTTATACAAAGATCATTCCTGCTCTTTCCTAAAATTTTGCCTAGTATTCATGCTGTAGATTGAAGCTCATTGTCCTTAGCAAATAAAATTAAGAATTAGAGTATTGCAGAGATTCTAGGTTTTTTTTCCTTTGAAAAGCCCTTGTTGGTCATAAATGCCAGCAAGGTTGTGGGAAACAGAAGCTTTAAAAACTGTTAATGGATACTTCTTTAGATTTTGTAAAGACTGCTGTTATTGAACAAAATAGATTCCAAATTTAGTCTATCTTTAACATTTTTGAAGAGAGAAAATAATAATGATGATTTCCTAGATAATTTCTTGAACTTTAATTTGGAGGCAATATAATGTAGTAGGCAATAACTGTTATTTTGAGGAACTGTGTGGATTTGAGTTAGGTTCCACATCTCATTTACTTATTCCTGTGACTCAGTTGCCTTAATTATCAAAAGAAGATAATCATAATAATACTTGAGAATTGTGTTGAGATTTAAATGAGTTAGTATATATAAAGTACTTAGAATAGTGTCTGGAATGTAGTAAGTGCTCAGAAGTGTTAATTTTGAAAAAGTCTTTCTATCTTATGTTAGTTTCTTTAGAGTACAAGTATAAAAATATATACTATGTCTAATATATGTTTGCTCAAAGTGTCTGTCACAATCCTATCTTCTGGGGTTAACGTTTTCTATTAAACTGGCTCCAGCTCTAATCCCTAATATTGTAGGTTGTCTCAAGTCCTCCCCAGTGTCTCTGAGGGTTATTGGTAGACTGAGTATTCTTTTGGTTACTTCTTGCTACACTCTCTCTCTCTTTTGTTTTTTTTAAGATTTATTTATTTACCACCCTCCCCCAATGTTTTTGTGCTTGCTGTCTGCTCTCTGTGTCCATTTGCTGTGTGTTCTTCTGTGTCTGCTTGTCTTCTCCTTAGGCAGCACTGGGAACTGATCCTGGGAACTTCCGGAGTGGGAGAGAGGCGCTCAATCTCTTACGCCACCTCAGCTCCCTGGTCTGCTGTGCCTCTTATTGTCTCTCCTCTGTGTCTCTTTTTGTTGCGTCATCTTGCTGTGCCAGCTCTCTGCACCGGCCAGCACGCCTGCACGGACCAGCACTCCGTGCAGGCCAGCTCTCCACTTAGGCCAGATCTCCACGTGAGCCAGCTTGCCTTTCACCAGGAGGCCCCGGGAATTGAACCCTGGACCTCCTGTAGATGGGAGCCCAATCACTTCAGCCACACCTGCTTCCCTGCTACACTCTCTTATGGCTGATCCTTTTTTTTCTGCCACGAGCTTTCCGTTTCCCTCATAGCCTTAAAGCACCACTAAGTAATTGTTCTTGAGTATAAAGGTTAAAGGATAACTGAAGATTACTCATTGCACAGTACAGGCAACAGGGTGAACTTTGCAATAGAACTTACTACAATTATGAAAATGATCTGTGCAGTCCAGTACAGTTGTCACTAGTCACACGTGACTGTTGAGCTCTTGAAATGGGACTAGTGCAACTGAGGAACATTTAGTTAATTTAATTTCAAATTTAAATAGCCACATGTGGCTAGCAGTTACTGTGCTGAACCAGCAAAGTAACTGGTTCAAAGTGCAGTCAAATTTTTCTTTGTGTTGGATATTGATTGACTTTTATTTTTTTTTTTATTAAAATTTTAAAAAATGTTTAGTTTCTCTTTTACATTTAGTATAGGATGTAAATATACCCATACTTCCACACATGGAATGGGAACAGTAAGTTATATCTCATTTAGAATTCTTGTGAATTTTATCTGGTAACAAATTGATGCATAGTCCTTTTTTTTTTTTTTTTTTTTTTTTTTTTTTTTAACACAGGAACTAGTTTTGTCCTTTAATGGTTTTAAAGGGTTGTTTTTGAATATTGGTTCAAATCTAAAAAGTACAAAAGAATTTATGAATACTCTGAAAAGTCTGGAACCCATGGAGCTCCAAACCTGTTCCTGCACTGAGATGCTGTTGAAGTGGGTTCTGGGTCTGCTGAACAGGTCCCATATTAATAAGGGCTGGAACCTCCAAATAGGTGCTTCTGATATCCAGAATTGCCTGCCCGCCATTACCCTGCTGCCGCCAGAGCAGCTGCCAGCAACTGCTTCTCTGTTGGAGCCAGAAGCAGAAAGTTTCTTTTCTTCCTCCTGCCTTATGATCTTTTGCTAGTGTCTTCTAATGGTGGAACCTAACAGGAAGCCAGCTGGCAAGGGAGCCTGGGAAATGCAGTTTTCAAAATCCCAGTCCAAGTATAAAATGGAGTGTAGAAGGGTGGATGTGGGGTTGAACAAGAATAGGTAAATCACCAATATGCCTTGCCAGAAGCAAGTATTGGCACCAGTTTTTAAAATCTGTCCTGAGATTTTCTAGGCATATACAAGCAAGTGTGTATATGGATATGTGTGTTTATATTTATGTGTGTGTGTGTGTGTGTATTTATCTTTTGTGTTTACTGCTACCACTGCTTAGATGTCCAGTGTATAAATATCAGCCCAGATTTCTAATTTATAAATTTGCTTGGTAACATATATATTTAGTTAAAATTTTAAATTTTGGGCTGATGACCTTGTTTAAAATTTTTTCTATAGTAAACACTGACTCATCCAAAATATGAACAATGGGAACATTAAAATCACCAGTTTTTAAACTCTTATTTTTGAAAGACAAGTACCTTCCTAACCCATCTGCTCAAATCAGGAATCGATTTAAAAACTCAGTCTTTAAGGTATAACTTAGACTCTGTACAGATTAAGTCCAAACTCTCACAAATTTCTTGGTTAATGGTGACAACTGATGTTCATATGGATGTAAATTATGGTGATTTTGATGTGTTTTAAGAGTCCAAAGTGCCTTCTGATACAACAAAACAAAAAATAAACAAAAACTTCAAAAATTCAGTTTTCCTTAGGATATTTTCAATTGGTAACCTGAATTTGTTATACATGATAACTCTTAAACAGAATACCAATTCACAAATGACTTTTAAATAAATGAAAGTTTAATTTTCTGTTTAAATCATTATGTTTTACTCAATTCTCTCATTTAAACCAGAAACATAGACAAATATCCCCTTACTCCAATTACGTTTGCCTTTTCCTGGTTTTGTGTCTGGTTTCTATTTTCCTGTCTTGGTTTCATACCTCATCCGTTTTAACCTCTGAATTTATATATTGTCCTGCAATCCACAAAATTTTGGAATTTATTAATAAATGTAGGATTTATTGTCCTTTTAAAAAACCTCTTCATAGAAATTTTTTGATTTAATAGGATTATACTAAATGATTTTTTTAAGTTTATGTATTTGTATTAGTTTCCCAACTGCTAAAGGAAATACCATACAATGGGTTGGCTGAAACACTGGGAATTTATTGGATGTCAGTTTTGAGGCTAGAAGTCCAAAATCAATGTTTAAGCAAGGCAGTGCTTTCTCCTGGAGACTGTAGCCCTCTGGGACTGGCTGCCAGTGACCTTGGGTCCTTGGCTTTTCTGTCACATGGCAATGTACGTGGCAGTATCTTCTCTCTCCTCTCGGTTCTGTTGACTTCCAATTTCTGGCTGCTTTTTGTGGCTTCTCTCTCAAAGGCTTTCTCTATAAGGCCTCCAGTAAAAGGATTAAAACCCATCCTCATTTGTTTGGCCACCTTAATTAAAAATAACATCTTCAAAAGGACCTACTTACAATGGGTTCATACACACGAGTAGATTAAGATTAAGAACATGTTTTTCTGGGGAATTATGTATTGAAACTAAAAGGGCGTTTATTTACATAGAATTTACATTCCTTTAGGCATTTAATATTTTGGAACTATCAGGATCTTATAAAATACAAGAATTTCAACCACTTTATAACCTCTACAGTCAACTGGTTTTTGACAAACCTACCAAGTCCATGTTAACAGAACAAAACAGCCTCTTCAACAAATGGTGCTGGGAAAACTGGAAATCTATAACTCTATCTTACTCCCTATACAAGAATCAACTCAAAATGGATCAAAGACCTAAATATAAAAGCCAAGATCATTGGGAATTGGCTGTGGCTCAAGCAATTGAGCTCTCGTTTACCATATGGAGATATGATCCCCAGGACCTCCTGGTAAAAAAAAAAAAAAAAAAAAAAAAAAAAGGGTGTCCCAGACCTGCGCAGTGAGGTAGAGAGGTGCAGGCTCCCATGCGGTGAAGCAACGCAAAAAAAAAAAAAAAGATTACATAACCAGATAGGGAAAAAAAAAAAGCCAAGATTATAAAACTGCTAGAAGAAAACATAGGGAAACATCTTAAAGACCTTGTGGTAGGTGGTGGTTTCTTGGACCTCACACCTAATGCACATGCAACAAAAGGAAAAAAAAGATGAATGGGACCTCCTTAAAAGGTCCTGTGCACCCCACAGGACTTTGTCTAAAGGGTGAAAAGGCAGCTGACTCAATGGGAGAAAATATTTGGAAATCACATGTCCAATAAGGGTCTAATATCCATAATATAATAAGAGATGTTACAACTCAACAATAAAAAGACAGACGACCCAATTAAAAAATGGGCAAAAGACTTGAATAGACGTTTGTGCAAAGAACAAATACAAATGGCAAAAAAACACATGAAAAAATGTTCAACATCACTAATGATTACGGAAATGCAAATCAAAACTACAGTGAGATATCATTTCACACCTATCAGAATGGCCACTGTTAGAAAGAAGAGAATGACAAGTGTTGGAGAGGATGTAGAGAGATAGGAACACTTATTCACTGTTAGTGGGAATGCATAATGGTACAGCCACTGTGGAGGACTGTTTGGCAGTTCCTAAAGAATATAGACTTGCCATGTGACCCTGTAATACCACTACTGGGTATATACCCAGAAGAACTGAAAGCAGTGACACAGATAGACATCTGCACACCTATGTTCATAGTGGCATTATTCACAATTGCCAAAAAATAGAAGCAACCCAGGTGTCCATCAACCAATGAATGGATAAACAAACTGTGATGTATTCACATGATAGAATATTACGCAGCTGTAAGAAGAAATGAAGTTGTAAAGCATATGACAACATGGATGAGCCTGGAGGACATTATGTTGAATGAAGCAAGTCAGACACAAAAGGACAAATACTGTATGATTGTGTTGCTATGAACAAAATATAATGTGTAACATATAATTCCATTTATATAAAATATAAATATAGTCAATTTATAAAGATGAAATTTGATTAGTGGTTATGCAAGGCTAGAGTAGGCGTGCTAAGGGGTGAGGAGGTTTTCTTTTTAGAGTAATGAAATGCTTCTCAAATTTTTTGTGATGATGAATGCACAACATTGTGATTATACTAAAAGCCATTGATTATACACTTTAGGTAGATCGTATGGTAAGTGAATATATCTCAATAAAATTGCAAAATAAATAAATAATTGTGCAAGAATAACTGGAAATAGCAGTTAGGTACAGCAGGGGAACATAGATAGTTTAAGAGGTGAAGAATTTTCTTGTTTGTCTGTTTCTTTTTTTTTTAAAGATTTTATTTATTTATTCATTTATCCCCCCCTTGCTGCTTGTGCTCGCTGGGTCAGCTAACCACGCCATGCGGGCGGGCTTGCCTTCACCAGGAGGCCCCGGGAACCGAACCCGGGGCCTCCCATATGGTAAACGGGAGCCCTACTGATTGAGCCACAGCCGCTTCCCTGTTTCTTGTTTATTAGTAGTAGGATTATTAAAATAATGAAAATGCTGTAATAATGACTGAAGTGATTGAATGCACAACTATGTGATTATACCAAATACCATTGATTGTACACTTTGGATAAATTGTATGCTTTATTATTATATATCAGTAAAATTGATTTGTTTAAAAAAAAATCTGCCTCCATGGTATATCACCAACTCTAACCACCTGTCTCCTTTGCACTGCTCTGATTAGTAAGTAAAATGATTGCTTGGTACCTCCTTAAACAAGTGAATGTTTTTATATGGAATATCACTGGAATTTGATATAGTGACAGTGCTGGCAGAATAAACTTTCAGAATGTTACTCTTCTAGGTAAAAGAAAAATAATAGCAACTAATAGTTATTGAGCACTTACTACATTTGAGGCACTCTTTTAAGTGTTTTTCATGTTAGTAAGTTTATTCCTCCCATCAGTCCTATAAAGTTAGGTAGCTATTATTATCTCTATTTTATAGATAAGGAAACTGAGGTGCAGAAGAGTTAAGTAACTTTCTCTAACTCACACAGTTCATATGTAGTAAAGCTAAAGTTTAAGCTCAGCTTCATACTGCATGAAAAGAATAACTTTAATATTCTTAACCTTATGAAAGGGTGTAAGAGGTGTATCAATCAGGATCCAGACATGGAAATTAAAACTATATTAAGTAATTGAACAGAGAGAATGTAATGTAGGGAAAGAGTTAAACCAGTAAGAAAGCCCAAAGGAACACTTGAGATAACATAAAGTTAATAATTGCAGGAAGCAATCTTTAGGGCTGGGGTACCTCAAGGAAGAGGTCATTGTTATCAAAAAATTGGAGGAGAGACCTCACAGAGCTGGGTCTTTGACCTTCAAGAAAGGGGAGCTGCCTTGCTGTTGCTGGTACCTCAAGAGATTTGAGGAGCCATCTGGAACTGGGCTTCAAACCACTGAGGAGGGGATGTTGCCCAAGGTTTGGATAGCATTGGAAAAACCTAGACTAGAACCCCTTGTTGTTGCTGATGACGCGCTGCTGCTGGAGAAACCCTGACTGGAGCAGCAAACTAATAGGAAGGAGCAAGTCCCATCTCCCTTCTTCCTACTTCCAATCTCCCTGTAGAGCCTCACTTAGGTTATTGGACTGAAGAGAAAGCCAGCTGACAAAGGAGAAATGTATTATACAAAGCCCCAACCTCAGCATCTCAAAGAAGAGTGCAGAAGGGTGGATTTGGAGCTAAGAGATGGTAGCTTAATAACTGGCACAATGGGGAAGCAAATCAGAATAATAATGGGAGGCATATTTTCTCATTAACTATTCCTGTCCACAAATCACTATGTAAAATGAATATTAGTAAACCACAAATAAAGACTAATTTGAAAGTTATGAGAAAGTTATGTATTAACTTAATATTTCAAATGGGAATATATTGCTTTGTAGATAAAAGTATTATTAGGAAATTGTTTAATATCTCTTTTATTCATTTTAGATAAGATGGGAAAAAAACATCACTTTGGGAGAACCACCAGGATTCTTACATTCTTGGTGGTGGTAAGTATCTTGTTTTATTCCTCTTTTACTAAATTGATGATGCATCGCAGTAGGCCTGCTCTCTATACCTGTTTATGATGTCATGCTACCCTTTTGTTCTTTCTCATTTTCTAAAATTATTTTCTGCAAGTTAGCACTTAAAAAAAAAACAAACCTCAAAACCAGCATTACTGTTACTTGACTTAAAGATACTACTGTTGAGTCAAGCTGGAATTGGGATCAGTGTGTAGAATCTCCAACTTTAAGTGTAATTCCTTTCTCATCTTGCAGTGGCAAAGTGAGGATGGCACTTTTTTATGGCTCTCTGTTGAGTTAGCTGTAAAGTTGGCTTTCTGCTGAGTGGGCTAGCAAGTTTTCATAATGCCAAAGTACTATGTAGGTAATTATAAGCATTGGCATGCCATTCCAGTTCCTTTTTCGAACTCTACATCTCCTCTTGAGGGGGGTGGAATGTAGGAGAAGCAATTCAAGCTAATATTTGATTGACATCTTCTGCAATAGAACAATCCTGTTAAAAAATTGAGCTATTCAACAAACAAAAAAACTCCCCAAAACAAAAGGAGCAAAGTTTAAAAATAGATTATTGAAATAAGTTTATCTTTATTCTCTTGGGATGGAAAATAATATTCATGAATAACAGTTGCTTGATACAGTGCTCAGCAGATACTTAACTAATTGAATGGAACATATCTTTGCTTTGAAGAATACCTGTCATACATTTTTTTTATATTTCTTTGTTTCTGCTCTGTGGTGGTGGTGTTTTCTTAATTTTCACTTACTCATGAAGCTGTAAGCAAATTTCTCCATGCAAATCTAGTAAACTTTTTTATTTATTGCATTCAGTGAACAAATACTTATTGAGGCACTATACTATATTCTTGGGACAGACCAGTGACTAAACAGATATACAACCCTACTCTCTTGCTGATTGCAATCTATTGAGGAAAACAAATAATTAAGAAAGCAGTGAAAAAGAAGTAAGTATTTTAGGGGTAATATGCAGAGCACTATGTAGGTATGTGCCAAACACATTTCACTTGGCATTAAAGAGTCAGGGAAGGGTCATGGGAGGAACTGGTATCTAAACCAAGGCCTTGTCTACATATAAGAGTTGGCCAGAGAGGCAGAGAAGGGAAATGTGGATAAATCATACCATGTGCAAGGTCTTGGAGGTACAAAGGCAGAGGGAGTATGGCATATAGAAAGAGAAGAACGGAATTTCAGTATGTTGGAAATT
This sequence comes from Tolypeutes matacus, assembly GCA_026826555.1. Lineage (NCBI taxonomy): Eukaryota > Metazoa > Chordata > Mammalia > Cingulata > Chlamyphoridae > Tolypeutes > Tolypeutes matacus. The sequence goes on from JAKSZT010053785.1 coordinate 2,975,057, forward strand.
GAATGGGATATAGTAGAGTGATGAGAGGTGAGGCTGGGTTCATAAACTGGGAGTTTGAACTTAATTATAAAGACAGTGTAATATAGTTGAGTTTATAAGCAGGACAGTAAGACTATTGGTTTAAATCTTTATAAATAATATCACTCTGGTTCATAGTGTAGAGAATGAGTTGGAGAGGAATAAGTCCAGATACAGAGAAACACTTAGAAGGCTAGTGCAGTAAGGGGTAGAGAATGGTCACTTGAACAAGGGTGTAACTAGTGGGGAGGAAGAGAAATGGAGACATTTGAGGGATACAAGTTTCAGGATTTGGTGATTTACTAATTTTGGGAAATAGATGAAGAGTTCAATTTTTTTTAGAAATTCTGCAATTGAAATATGTGATATCCAAGTGGAAATACTGAGCAGGCAGCTGGATATATGGGTCTGGCATTCAAAAGAGGGAGATGGGTAAATGGAATTCCACACGAGCAGAGAAGTGGGCCCAAGACAGAACTCTTGCAACACTAACATTTAACATATGAGAGGGATGAGAAGGCTACAAAGGAGACAGAAGTAATAACTACAGAGCATAGAAGGAAAACCAGGAAATAGTAATGTCACAAAAACCAAGGGTAAGGATGTGTTTTTGCATTTCTTCGATTAGAAGCATTTCTTGCTCAGCCCCTTGTACACTCATCTCTCAGAATCCTATTTAAAAGGAAAAAAAGTTATCTTCTGTGCAAATCGTCCACTTGGTATGTTATTTAATGCCATCATCTTTTTAATCTCTTGCCCAAGAAGATGCCTAACTAAAAGTTCCGTGGTGAATGAAACTGTACTTGGTCAGTTGTGGTTGTTCTTGTGGGTTTCCCTTGTTTGTCTTACACATGTATGGCAGGAACAGGTGCAGTCCTTTGGTTCAGAGTTGTTCCTGTATTTGGAACAACGGTTCGTCATAGTTAAGCACTGTCGTTGTACTGTTTTTCTGAGGTTTAAGAATGATTTTTTATAATGTATAATATTATAAAAGTCAAATTCTCATTCTCTGTGGTATATATATTTATGATATCTAGATCTAGACTATAAGTACTTCACTGTTTGCCAAATGTAATGGAGTCTCCTCACCTGTTGACACTCTTACCTTTTGTATGTTTTCAGTTAGATCTAAAAAGTATACTTTAGGAGTCTGTCCCTATTGAGTCAGTACACTAGCAAAGTGAGGATTTTAAGAATTTTCAATTGCAGCATTAATTCTCTTTTTGCACCTGTTTTCTTTTACACTCTTTCTCATGGATTGAATCTTTTCCCATTCTGTAGATTGTTGATACACTCTTTCTCATGGATTGAATCTTTTCCCATTCTGTAGATTGTTGATAATAACTGAATACTTTGGCTTTCTGCTTCTGCTAGACCTAGCTTTCTTGGTCTTAGCTATCAGAAGGCACAGCTCTTAAATCTGTCATTGCCCTTCCCATCTTTGTTGTTGAGATTCTAGGGAGTCTTTCTTCATGGCTTATATATATATATATATATATAATATATTACATTTGACTTTATTAAACATTCTATATACATCTAGCATCTTCTCCCCATTCTCAACCCACATTCCGTCTCCTACCAACCTACACTTCCTAGTCCAACTCCATAAGTCTTCTCATTGTATTTAGTTCATATCAGTGAGACCATACATTGTTCTTCCTTTTGTTTTTGGCTTTTTTTCACTCAACATAATATCCTCAAGTTTCCTCCATGTTGTCATGTGCTTCCCCAATTGATTTCTTCTTACAGCTGAGTAATATTCTATCATATGAATATATCACATCTTGTTTATCCATTCTTCAGTTGATGGGCACTTAGGTGTTTCCATCTTTTAGCAATTGTGAATAATGCTGCTATGAACATCGGTGTATAAATATCTGTTCATGTCCTTGCTTTTAGTTCTTCTGTATATATTTCTTTTTTTTTTTTTTTTTTTTTTT